>OY293829.1:80372479-80972479 GCA_958507055.1 Crioceris asparagi
CGGCATTTCCTATATGTCGTCATTTCATATATATATATATATGTATATATAGTAGTACATGTATATTCCATTCTGACCTTGTATGTTTGGCAAACATATGTAGCTATATATTTTTGTGATGCTTTTTTCCATTTATCTTATTTATGTGTTTTTCTCCAAGGATATAAAATTCAGATATCTATCAAACAAACAGGATAGCAAATTGTACCTACATATATACCTACACATTGAGTTTCACAAGGATAAAAATTGTTGCGGTTGTCAAACTGGGTCACGATATTATCGAGCAGGAAAGAAATGTTACCAGTATATGCAAATATATAAGAACTTTACTGAGAAATGGACAGCAGCTATTAAAAGAATAGATTTAGGTATAGTTCTTTTAACAATAAATGGTATTGTCTTTATGACTGCAATAAAACTGCCGGATGTATTCCCATTATGTACACAATCCACAAGCAAATACACTACAGGATCGGACTTTATAATTCAGGTATTTAGGAACACAAATTGTATGTTTATATCTAATTATATTAAACGATCGATGCTTGTATGTATATATATATATATATGTATATATATATATATATATATATATATATATGCAGATTTTATCTCGGAATCTGGTCTACCGATTTCGATGAAAATTTATATGCATGGGTTCTAGAGTGTATTGAATCGATTGGTTGTATTCACATTCACAAGAAAATCTTTTTCAGCAATTAATATTCTCATTTTACGAGTTCTAAAGATTATATGAGAGATACAAACATAAACCCGATAATATCATAGGGAAAAATAGTCCTATGGTTAAACTTCCGCGTATTAATCTAGAGTTCCTCGGTTCGAATTCTCATCACCTTTGAGTTTTTTCTTAAACAAAACCCATTTTTTAAATAAAAGATGTTAATATGAGTGTCTAATAATTTAATGGGAAATTTCCAATGAAAATTTGTACATATCTAATATATTGCGACCCTTAAGGTACACATTAGCTATTTCAAGGAAGGGTTAGCAGATTTTGGTAAAAATTAGCAAAAAGGGGGTTTCGGAGTCGAGAAATCGATTGACGATACTTTCATATTTATTCGGTGTGACCCTCGAGGTCCACACAAGCTATTTCAAGAATGGCTCCGCAGATATAAGTTTCAGTACCTATGTATAGTGTTTGGGGGTTGATATAGCTGAGTTTTGGTATATTTATCATTCATATTACACATTCATATTTATTTCGAAATCTATAACTTACAAATATGTGAATAATAAAAGCAGTATCCTGCAAAACCTAGCAGTTAAATTTATATACCACTTATATATGTATGCTATACGATGCTATTCTGTACTAAGTTCTGTTTCGCTATCTCTATAATCATCAAAACTAATTATTGTCAGTTTAATTGTTTCTACAGTAGCATATGAATTTTCCACAGTTATAACATGACGAACTGAATTTTTCCAACTGTCGGGGGGAATATCATGAATACAGTTTCCTATTAATTCTACCACACTACTACTTAAAGTCGGAGAAATGTTTTCTGACCGAAACTTTGATTTTAATTGGTGCCAAATTTGCTCTATGGGAGCCGTGGCACTGTATGTCCCATTTCCGCTGCCTTTGTATGTTTTCTTGATAGAAAAGGCATTTAAAACTTCTAAGACTTTATTTTTTTATAGTTCTCTTCGAAATATATATCATTCACCGCCATGATGTTTTGGATATCTAATTTTGTATTATTTGAGCCTGGAATCATCTGTAATTGTCGACTATGATAACTTGCATTGTCCATTACTATCACGCTATTGGAGGAATGTTAAGTTAAAGACAATTCTGAAACCATTCATTAAACAGCTCTGCCGTCGTCAGACTTTGACCGACAGTTTATTGCATGTTTATGGCAGACCTGTGGCAAAACGTCCCGGATAAAAAAAACCGTAGTCAACCATTTATTTCGAAAATAACCTTACTTGTTGTATTATTGTTATATACTCATTGGGACTCATTGCTTCTAAATTCCCCATAATTATATCCTCAAATATGAAACAAATAATAGAAATAAAAGTAAACAACAGAAGGCTAAGCTTACGTTCACTTACGTAATTCCTAAATTTCAATTGTCCAATAATTTTTTGCACGATATCTTCAATATGGCGTTCATGTAATAGTCATCTATATGCCCTGAATTGACAAATTCAATAAATTAAACAAATATCGAAGTTTGAAATTGTTTTGAGCAATTTAATTTTTAAAAGACTAGATAGAAATACAAAAACATCAATTCAATCAACTGAACCATTTAAACGTTCAAACGCTTTAGAGTAGTATCATTGTTTTAACCAATTCGCGTTGGTTTTCGCTGAAACCCAAAATACATTAAATTATTTATTCATATACCAATGGTATGGAAACAGTCGATACTGGCCAAATCCCTTTGAGGATATCCTTCTTTTCAATGCTGATAATATTCCATTTCCCTACATTCTCTCTCGATATATATATATATATATATAAAAGGATCTGCTTTTTCTCACAAACTACCTAAATTACGGAAAGACAAATAACAACAATCGGATAGAAAAAAGAAGTAGCAAAAGAAGAGAAAAAACTTTGAAAGCTGTTGTTCCCCAAATCGTTTTATCGATATATAGGTACATATCAAGCGAACAATGAAGCTTATATAGAAAAGATATGAAGCGAAAAATAGTTATGAACAAACGATAATAACGATAATAATATTTGAGATATCGAAATTGGATATTGAGAAATTGATTTTGCTGAAATATGTGTATATATATAGATATGGAAGGTATAATCAATCAAGTTCTGGGAAAAGGGTTAAAACCTTTTCTAGAATTTGTACCAATGTCTATAATAAACTTAATAATAATTAAGTTCTCGGAAGATAGATCTTTTGATGAAGAAGAAAGATGATTTTGGAGGGTAGTTTTCGTTTTGATCTGTGAAATACGAAAGGAAAAATTTATTAGCAATTCGATTTTTGGTTATATTTGAAGTGAGACTGGAGGGGTTTCTGGGAAGAGATAAGACGACATCAAGTTTCAACCACTGTTTTTTTTGAAGCAAGCTTCTGAATATATGAAAGTCGAAAATTTTAGAGAAAATGAGTGATTCTAAGCAAAAAAAATAAGTATTGTAGCTTGACTCGGTTCGACTATTGGGAGCAGGAGCAAACAATCGCTGGCCTTTAACATAGTTCATCAATCAATCAAATAAATTTAATAAAACAAGCACCGATTACACATTGAATGTCAATAGTAAATCACTAAATACCTCAACAATTGACCCTGGCACGACGCTGGCTCTCAATATCTCGCGTAGAAGGTACGTGAATGTTGCATTTTTCTGCAAGGTTGTTGTAAGTCATTCAAAGCGGCATCAAAACCCACTGCTGCATGTGGTCTATTGTCAGTATCCTAGTCTTTCTGTCAGAGCTTATTTTCAAATTTAGTAGATATACAAAGTCAAGAGCATCACGGTCTTGAAACGTTGATAAGTGAATACTGATTCTGTGGATATATTCAGTGATACAAATAAAAGAAATATATATATATATATATATATATATATATATATATATATAATAAAAAAAATAAGTGTAATATATTAGCTGATAGAGTCCATAGTATGTGTACGCTGGGCCATGTGCGTTTCGTGTCAATATCGTTCGTTGTATGCTACTTCAAAGTTCACCAAATAAGTAAGTTTTCTTGTAACTATATCAAAAAATGTGTTCAGTGAAATATGGCATAATATACATGTTTCGTCTCGTTATTATACGTCACCAATGAAAGAACAAGAAATATTCCTAGTTAAATATACAATTGCTATCTGAATAATAACGAGACACTTTTATAAAGAGATACCTACCATCTTTTATTCGTACGATATTCATTATTCGATATTTTTATTTTAGCATTATACATACAAGATACAAGCGCAATTTATGTGATCTTGTCTTTGTTGAATTTGGGACGATGAAAATTCACGGGTGAATAAGAAATTCTGCTGAAAAATGGAATACTAAATTACATGGCGGCTTGTTTATCAATATATTGTATATTGATTTTCTCCTGATTTTTGGATAAGAAGTAAAATTTGCTTCTGCGTCGGTGATGAAATGAAATGAAAACACATATTTAATAAGGTTATATGGGAATAACCTTGTCATAAGAAATGGGTGTGTTCAGATAAGAAGTTAAATAATCACATAGATGAATCTCTATAACTCTAATGTTGAATGTTTGATTTATGGCGAATTCAACTTTAAAAATATAACCATAAATTGGATTGTGACAAAAAATTTTAAGCAAGAATTTTCAAATGATTCAAACTGGTCATTATTGAACAGTCTGGGTATTTAATTGATTTTTTTTAAATTTCATCTTACAGACATCTTATTTTCTAACAATTTAGCTGTTACCTTAGTCTATAGTGCTTTGATGATTTTTTTCTCCATAGAATTCCTGGAAATATAGATTCCTTAAATCGAGATTAACATTCCATCAAAATTAACAGAGAGGAGAAGAAAGAAGAGAACAGCTAGAAGCAACTACGGAAATATGTGACTTAATTCTCTCTACAGTGGTTTTTCTTTGTTAAGTTTAACCGTTGCTTAGCTCTGGGCGGCAGTTTCCCTAATAGGATTTCTACCTATACAACCAGTGCATTACTGCTGCCGAAATTCCTGCAAGAAAGCAGGACGAAAAGGAAGCGAAAAGCAGCACCAATGAGAAGAAGAGAAGAGAGTACGTTGTAAGGAGAGCTCCAGTTCTCTTGGCTGTGGAATTAGCAATTATAATTTCTTAAATTATTGTAGCAAGTAATATCCGTGTGCTGGGCTAAGGCAAGCATTTTGCCGGTGACTGTTGGAGGATAATTTCTTAAGGATATGATTCTTGGAAATTATTTTTCAACTTACGCGATATTGCTGAAAATTGCTTGCATAATTATCATGTTAGGAGAATCCGATGCAGATATTACCAATTACGCTGAGCTAGAACCTGTTCTTTTTATATATAAAATTATAATTGAAAATCCAACGAGGTAACCATATCGTAAACAAAAAACATAGAACAATTATAACAGGTATTTTAATGTTATTGTTCCCAAACAATATTTCTGTTCTTTAAAAACAATAATTTAAAATATTGTTAATTTCGCTTCTCCCAAGAGAGCTACAATATCATGGTTCAGACACTTAAATGTGTGATATTTTTTAATTTGACTCCTTTATGGTAGGTAAAAGTATTATATCTTATGAAAAAGGGAATTTCACATATAATTCACATTGTTTACCAAATTTGCTGTGCCATATTGAAATTTCTAAATTTAAAGGAGTATCTAGTCGAACTGGAAGTGACTGGATCCTTTTCTTACATAAGCGTGTTTCAAACGGCATTAGATCTGTATAAAAAGCTCAAAATTTTGAATTGAAATTCTTAAAACCACAAAGATATGTCGTTGGAACATTACAAACAGATGCACTCGATATCATACATTAACATGTGAATAAAGAAAACCATAAAAAAATAAATATAGGTTGTACAAATACCTCGGTCAGTTTGATCAGACATGTAGTTTGAAAATGGCGGCCGACCAAAACTTTGAAATAAAATCTCAAAAATAGCCTTTAATTAAATGTGACATAAAATATATTTGAATTATAGATATAATCAGTACATTCAAATTTTGAATGAAACATTTCTTTTGAAAATTATTAGAAAAAATTATTGAAATTAAAACCGTCAAATTTTCCTATCCTTTGGCTACGAGCCCCGTCGGAATGTTTTTTAATTTTTACTGAAATTATTCACCCTGTATATTGTTTCGCATGCTAAATATAAAGTAGATTCTCGAAATTAAATCTTTAATCAAATTTGTCAACCTTCCTTCTTCATTTTCATAATCATTCTTGTAGAGTCAACGTCCCACTTTTAGTGAAATCCTTTTCTCTTTCAGACTGCTACAACAGTGTGATTTAATTTAAACTTTGCAGACAGATTGGATTGGTAGGGCAAAAAAAAACAGTGGATTACTGTTGAGTCTAATATTTCGTATGAGTAATGAGCTTTTATATATGTATTTGAAAAGCGATCGTTTATATTTGGTTTCATTATCGATATAGATCGATTTTTATATCAAATCGCGCTAGAAATACAGGAGAAGACTGTTAAGAGATTTTTATATGTTTAGTGAATATATAAATATTAAGATAAATTACACGCCACTTGACAAGTGCCAATCACAAGTCAAAGCACTCGTCGGCAGTATACGTTTAAA
Source organism: Crioceris asparagi (assembly GCA_958507055.1). Taxonomy (NCBI): domain Eukaryota; kingdom Metazoa; phylum Arthropoda; class Insecta; order Coleoptera; family Chrysomelidae; genus Crioceris; species Crioceris asparagi. Next base: position 80,378,778 of record OY293829.1, read on the forward strand.
CTGTACAACATTATTAACGTATCCTTTGATTTTGGATTGTTTAGTGACAACTGCTCGCAAGAAGCGCTTAATGTGTAACCGGCTTAAGCTCTAGGTCATTTGACAATTGAAAAGTGACACAGGATATTGCATTATCGATGCGAAAATATGAGTAATATAATAACAGCCATATTCTACGCTTTATAAATAAGAAAATAATATTAATTCTATTAGTGCTGGTACTTTTGAAGTAGTGCAGTTGCATTTACATTGAAAACTTTTGGCACCAACTTCGCAAGTACCAGCACCAATAGAATTAAAATTATTTTGTACTTTTCAGTGCTCCAACTAATAAGGTCGGTCCATTTTTTGTAAGAAAATGTTTATTTCACACCATTAAGAGTTACATTTGTCACGAGAATCGTTGAACTTTCACCATTATCCAAGTATGCTTTGCTTGTATTTGCTATTATTCAGAAATCCAAGAACATCTTCGCGGAAATACGCATATATCAACTTTACCACTCCTTTAACTCGAAAACCGCATCTTTATGGAAAGAATGTTCAATATAAATGTTGCTAAAAATAATCTGGCTATTAATTTCCCATTCTCAGATTTCAAATATTCGAAAGAAATTGCCTCGCCCACATAGCGAAAATACACATATTTCAAATTTTAACATCGCAGATACTGGAAAACCGTAGCATTTTTGAAAAAAATATTCAACATAAACGTATTTTGTTATCTTTAATTCTTCCATCTCAGATTTTGAATTTTCGAGTAAATTTAGGACTTTTGCTATTGACTTCTGCTAATTAAAAGTCTATTAAAATAATTTTGCATTGGTGTCATATATTTGGTAATATGCCATAAAGAATAAATCTCTAATCGCTTTCGTAAGTTTTAAATACCTCTCTCAATTTTGAATTTTCAAATAAAGGAATTATTTTCAGCTATTCCTTTTTTCTTTCGGGGCCGTTTTTGGAGGGAAGGAGACTTAGGATTTGCGTTTTTATGAAGATGGGACCATTTTTGAAGTCTCCTCTATCAAATGAATCAAAAATCATCAAAATCGGAGTAGGTTTAGTATATAAAATTTGCGCACAAACAAACAAAAAACAGCAGACGGTCAAATTGTATACCTTCTCTGTTCGGAGTTCGTTGGTCAAAAAATGATAAATATATCATTTTTAGATATTTCTACAATTTTAAAAATAATAAAAAATCTTTATAATATAAAAGAAATAACCCGTTCAAGTTTTCTTTATTTATATTTATATTTTATATTTTTTATTTTTGACCGACGAACCAAACCGGAGCAGGTATACAAATTCGACTGTTAGTATTTATTTTTATGGATGTTCGCGTCTTTTAAATTATAGACCTTCTCCGATTTTCATGATTCTTTCATCATGGAATTGAGGACTATTGAGCGTTGTTCCTATTGAAATAAAAAATCGATATTCAACATGTACTTCCCCAAAAAACTTCTGGCAAAGGGGGTGATTTCTTTCGAAAACCGAAAATTTGAGACGACAAAAATAAAGAAGTGACCATTTCCGCCATCGTTTAAATTGTACATTTAAAAAAAAATCACAGGCTTCCGAATTGCAGCAGATGTAAAGTCTCAAATATGTGTATTTGCGCTATGTTTTAAAATCTCTGAATCTGTATAAGCTACGTATTACCATCTTTAGTGAAGGTTGAATGATTTTAATGATTAATATTATACTTAAAAGTGTGATATACATATTTCTTAGAAAAAAAAGTGTATTGACATTATTACCTAGTTGGTGAAGTGAAAAATACAAAATAATATTATTTTTCTTGGTTCTGGAACTTTTAAAGTTGGTGCCAAAACTTTTAAATCTAACTACAAATGCACAACTTCAAAATTACCAGAACCCATAGAACTAATATTATTTTGTATTTTTCAGTGAACCATTATTTTGTAAGATATATAAATATTGTTGCGTATGCGGGTTCGCAGATAAGTGAGACTAATTTAAAATTGTTAAATAAACTTAATTTATACACGAAATAATAAAAATTACAACTTCACTATATTCTCACAAGCTTACTCGGACTATTCTATTATTCACACTGTCTTTTACATTCTGTCTCTCATGTCGACAATTCTCCCATATATATATCCGACAAAGAGTCCAGATCATTCGAGCGGCTTCTGGAATTTTCTCGAGATCCCTTTGTCGGCATTCTACAATATCATCATCATCTTTACAAAATATATGTACGACAAATTCTATGTTGTTTTCGGGTAGGTGAGGAGTTGCTTCCAATTAAACTATTTATTTATTTATACAATAATATAGTTATTATCTATAAAATATGTTGGTCTTGTGCTAGAATGGAAAATTATCAAGGCTGAAACAACGTCTGTCTGCTAGACCATCTAATATTTTGTATATTAGAAATAGAGTACGATTAACAACTCCAATACATATTTATACTGCTCAAATAACCACCAGAATCATAATGTGTGTATCGCTCTAATGATATGAAACTTTTCCAATTACTGTATATGGGTTGTGGTCTTGCCTCGCCTCTCGTTTTCCACATGCAACTTGATATAGTTCCGCTATTCCAGGTTTTAATAAATATATCCTGTGCAGCTTTCCAGAGTTCATATACCTAGGTAGGTATTATGGAAGTAGAGGTTATTTCTCCAAAACACCGTCGTAATGATTATGATTCTTCCTTGGCGCTTTTTCTTTTTATTGAAACTTGCTATCTGAGTTTCAGTAACTTTCATGCATATTGCGGAGGAAATATTATTTATTGGTTAGTTTTATATGTAGAGCACTTTATATACTTTTTTATATAGTATAGTGCGGTCGGTCCATGGGTATGGAACATTTGAATGTATAAAAATATTAACCCCTTCCAGCATCAATGGGAAAGTTTCCATTTTTTTCTTATCGATTGGTCATAAAAATTCAAGCGAGATGAAACAAAAATGTGAATGAATCATCGAAATATCTCTAAAAATTAAAAACTTATGGGACTTTGAAGTTGAGCTTGCAAATATAATTTCATTACTCGATGCGCTCTATTATGTGAAGTCATTTGACCTAAAAGACCTAAAATCTTAAAAAATCTTACAAATATTGTATTGTTTCCATGTGTCAAAGCACAACAGTTAAAAATTCCAATGAATTGTTTTTTCGCCTACCAAATAATATAGTAACAAGGAAAACGTGGTGGAAACTGATGGAGCGTGATTTAATTTGATTGACTACACTTTCCACCATTATGTTCAGGTCAAAATCTGTATTTAACTGTGCTTTTAGAGCCGTCACGTTTCACTTGGACGTATCCAATAGCTTCTTCCCTGAAAACATATCAACAAAGTCTATCTTAGATAGACTTTGATATCTTGCCCGTACACGGCGGGTAATAGACGAATATATTGCAAACATGACGATATGTGTATAAAACGTTTTTTAAATAGAAATAACAGTTATAAGTTAGTCCATGTGTCTGATTAAATAAACTTAAAAGTATATGCTTACTTTTAGTTTAACTCCTTTTATTTCAGTACGAACATAACCACGGATTTGAAGAAAAAATGTCCATCTCTGTGTTAAATATCAATATTAGGCAAATTATCACTTTGTCCTTTGACATTATTCCATTATAGTGAACAAAAAACTACACGCATAAATAAAATAAAAAAGAAACGAACGACTTTACTCAACTGAACACAAACGGAGCAAGAGCCTGACGCTACTCCGTGGTACGGCGATCTCGATAGATCAGATCACGTCACAGGCGAAACGTTCCGTACTAAAATACATATACTTCAATAATCTATTTCTAAGTCATTTATTGGTGGATTTCAAAAAAAAAAATCACTGATTCATTAGTTTTGATATATATTTAAATATCACTAGGTTGAATATAATATGACCAACATCATGAAAAACTTTTCCATTGAGAGCACCCCCTCAAAAAAATAACGAGAAGGAGGGTCGTGTGAAATCTTGTTTGAAAGGGATTTTAATTCTCTGTTCAGCAATTCTAAGATTTTCAAATTTGGTGAAATCATAACTGAGAAAATCTATTTTGAAAATGTAAAGCCTTAACACTTTAAGTAGAATGAAGAAAATAATGCCATATAACGTTTAGGAAGTAATTTTTAATTTATTTTACAGTTAAGTTAGATGTTCATAACGACCACCATTCGATCGGCGATCTTAAAATTCTCGTACAATATTTTGTAGGACCTCAGGGGTTATGTTATGTTAATTTCAACCATTATCCGAACTTTTAAATCTGCGATATTGTCTGATCTATTGAAATATACTTTTGATTTAATAAATTTGAAATAAATTTGATAAATCGGGGATCTAGGCGGACATTCAATCTTTCCACCGCTTCCCATCCACCTATTGGGAAAAAAGTTGTTGAAATAGTTTCTAACAATATTTGTGTGATGCGGTGGAGCACCGTCGTGTTAGTACCAAATTGATATTTCTATTGCATCTGGATCATTAACATCAGAAAAAAGTATCTTTGAGTGAAAATTTCATCAAAAAACTAGATAAACCTCACCATTAAATATTGTGCCTACAAAAAAATATAGGCCAATACTTTTGTTGTTAAAGATACAAGCCCAAACGTTAATTTTATTGTGAAATTTTGTGTGAGCCTCACATATCGAATGAGGATTTTCTCTGCTCCAATATCTACAGTTTAGTCCAATAACCGTAACATTTAAATGAAAATTAGCTTTATCAGAAATCACAAATTTACTTATGAAAAGAACTGTTACCTTCTATCAGGACCAGCCTCATTTAACTCCTGAATCAAGTAAAGGTTTATAAGGTTGGTATTTCTCTTTTTGTAAAGCTCTCAATACCGATTATTTTCTTACATCATTGATGGAGGCAAGTTGTCTACTTGTCATATGCGGATTTTCCTCAATCGTAAATCTACTCGCTACTTCTTTTTTCTCATCCAATTTAACATATCAACGCCGTTTTTGAATAGTTTTTACATGTCCAGTTTCACGCAATTTTGTTTCTATTTTGCCGACTGTAGATTGTGAGACGTGTTGACCAGATGGTATTTTTTATATGAATATTTCACAACTTCCTTTTGAGTTTTTGTTTTATTACCGCTTCCTATCATAATTAAAATGTCTATTCTTTGAGTTTCGGATAAATGAGCCACAGTTAAATCAAATACACACATAATTAGAGGATAAAATATCGATTGATTAAATAAGCAAACATAATATGAAAGATTTATTATCAACAATAATGCATATACGCAAAAACAAATTTATTGCTTGAGTTAGGTATAAAATATAAATTTATGCCCCTGAATAATCTGAAATGTCACAATGACTTTGTGACGCCTATGAAATAAACATAAGCTTGACATACTGATGTCGTAGCTTAGATCGACAAACGTAGTAGAGAATTTCATGATAATGAGATGCGATGAGACGTATAGCGGCGATATGTACGTAGCTCGTGAATGATTACACACAATAGCCATGATTCATGAAACAAACTGTACATAATAATGCTAGAAATTAATTTAATCCCTACCTATGGACGGCACTGTATAAATGCCTCCGTAGATAGAATTTTAGAACTATTTTTTGCTTACAATTTTCGATGTAAGGATTCATAAAATCTTTTTTCACGATTAGGTATTTTGGAATTATAAACAGCTCTATAGTATGCTATGCGGACAAGAAGAGGCTAGACCTATAAGTTATTGATCCGAAATTTCTGCAGGGATGTATAAAATAAAATTTTTGGAAAATATTTACCATTTATGTTTGGATTTTTCGCTTTAACTACTGTTATAAATGGAGTTTCTGATAAGAAACATACGTTTGAGAAATGTCGGCGTATTTTGTTACTCCACATGATAAATTGCGTCATTGCTTTTGAATTAGGCGGAAGTTGTTAACGTTCACTTCTTGAACAATAATTTGGTGCCCACGAGCACGAGTTTCGTACGGGTAAAATTTACCAGTTACAATGTACATATATACTGTGTCCCATTGAAAATGCCAAACCCATTGAACGATAAAATATTTTATTTTATTCTACTGAAAAACGCCTTATGTAGTTCATTAGAAACAGCCATCTTATTTGCCGGGAAATTTAAATATTTTGTTGCAGCCTCACCTAAGTTACTACATTTCTCCACTCTCAGATGCGTGCTTCAAATAAGGTGATCAATGTATTCTTAAGGATTTAGTTTCGATTCATTTTGAACATCATGTCTTAGCAATTTTCAATTGCTACTGCCCTAATAATAATGAGTTAGATGTCGGCAGTTCCTTATTTCATTTGTGTCTCCCAGAAGCGATGTGGCTGTTACATTTTCAATGTGACATAGTATATAAACATAAATATATTTTAAGTCTTACGGATTTCGCTGGTGAAAACCCGCAGCAAGCTTAATTTTATTCAACCTAATTGGTTGTCGAGCAAATTAAACGTTGCCAGTAAAATACATCGCCGTCTCTTTCATGTGAGCTCCACTACAGTGGCTCTTCTTCTCGAATTCTAATATTTGAACGAATAGAATAAATCCCCAAGCCGGAACGATAATGAGAATGGTATTGTTGTTGACAGCAGTGGTAGTAGAATTTGATTCTGGTTGTAGTTTATATGTCAAAGTTGAATATTTAATTAAGATTCCAAATCCGTTTTCGTTTGTTATAGGTACTTTTTTCCAAGCTATGCCTGTTAATTTCACAATTATTTACATGCACACTATCTCATCTCAAATTCCTTTTGAATGCAATATATCTACAAAGTTAGGTATATATGTATATTCCTGATGATTAAAGTATGTTAATTAAATGTCTTAACAGGATCCAATCAAAATTCAGATCAGATTTAGGTATAACGGAGTAAGGTGATTCTAGAAAACTTTCCTTATCACAAAATTGCTTACGGCGGTATACGATCTTGAAGATGTTCTCTCAGCTTAAAGTTGATGCGATTTTGCTGAAATTTAGTACTTTGATATAGTTTAATAAGGTAAACTTATCTATATTATAGAATATGATAAAAGACATTTAATTTTTGCAGAGAGTGCCAAAATTTTTTACGGTTCCGTAACAAATTAGTGACAATATGAACAAAAAAAATTCATCCACAGTAGGCCTTTGAAAATGAGAACATGTCTTTTTGATCGACGAACCCCAAATTGAGGAGGTCTACAATTCGACTGTCTGCTTTTTTGGTTCATGTGCACGTTCTATATTGTAAACGTAGATCGAATTTGATGATCTTTAATTTATTTCAAAGAATATACTTGAGAAATGGTCCCATATTAATAAAAACGCAAACTCGAAATAACCTTTCTTCCGAAAAGCGCCCCCGAAGGGGATGGAGGTAGCAAATTTTGTCGAAAATCGAAAATCTGAAATGGCAGAATTTAAGATAACAAAATATATGAAAACATTTAAATTGAACATTTTTTAAACGAGTTACGGTTTTCGAGATACATTGATGTTAAAATCTCACATATGTGTATTTTCGCTATGTGGAAGGGACGATTTTTTTTGAAAACTGAAAATCTGAGGGTACCACATGTAAGACAAGAATATTTCTATCATCATTTATGTTGAACATTTTTTCATTAGAGTTACGGTTTTCGAGTTACTGTTAAATATTTATTGAGTCATCATATTGAATCATTTATATTGATTGTAACATCACTTGTCACTTTTAGCTTCCTATATATGTGTTTAGCAAAGACATGTTCTCATTTTCAAAGGCCTAGTGAGGATGTATTTTTTTGGATCGCTCGGTAGGACCTTTTTGTCCACCTGTCCGTCAGTCTGTCGGCCTGTCTATTCATTCATATATGCCCTTCGCCTGCCACCGGGCTCTATCAATCAATATCTAAATTGTTCTTAACACCTTGTTTCCATAATAATTTTAAATTGACTTTCATTGCTTATCAAATGACGAATATCTCAGTAAATTGTGGATTTAGATATGGGGCAAAAATAACAGAACATTATTAGAAATGTCCATAACTAATAGCATTTCTTCAAAGGGTTTCATATGAATTTATTTATCGAATTCTTCTATGTCAATTTCATAAAAAAAACTTCTGATGTAAACTATCCAAGCTGTTTTGTTCTTTACATAGCCTATTATTTCTTAATGTCTAGATCCAAATTCACAGTTGCTATTTGTCGATTATCGTAAAAAACAAAGGAAGACTTGACATCTCGTTATATATTTTATATAGTTTTCCCAAAGCCAACCTCCTATGATAGAAAACAGGCTTAGCGTTCAACATATTCCATTCGCTACTCAATATTTCCCTCCTTTCAAAATTTACGAGTCATTTTCATATTAAACGTTTGAAGTATCTCAACTGAAGTATAATAAAGCGGGAGATGATCCTACATCGGCACTTTTTAAGCTTGCAAAGAAACACTGCTCTAAAAATGCAATTCATTTTGCAGTATAGGCATATAAAATGAATTTTCGCAATACTTTCGCTTGTGCTCTGTTTATACACGGTCCTCCACTGTTGGGAAGTTTTATAAGAGGGATGAGAGATATTGTATTGATGGTGTAGAATGGAGTAAAAGTGCCTTCTTTCAAGCTGGTATATAAGTTACCAATATCGTAACAATTCAATATACAATCAGTAAAGTGAACTTGTCTTTCAAACTGATGATTTTTAAAAGTTTCTTGAAGATACCATCTAGAAAATTCTATGCGGGTAGAAAATCTCGTGATAGGACTAACTGAGCTCTTTGAATATGGCAAGAATTCGTCGCCTATACATTTTTCTGGTATTAGTATTTAATTATTTTCTTTAAAATGATGAGCTCTACGGCAAAAACACAGGAAACTGTTTTTGTTTAAAATTAAATGGGTATCAATAATTTCTAAAGAAAGTAGCGAAAAACAGTGGCGTACTGCTTTTTAGATTAAAATTGTTCCAAGACATACCCATATCTACGCCATTGGTTAAATTAAAAAATACCTATTTAGCTCACGATATTTTATCCAAGACATTAATTAACATTCTGTACATACATATTTGAAATTTCTTAGTCTGACTCCTTTATGTGGAGTGTAATTGGCTGCATTTGTCTATTAAATATAGGATAATCATTCTGGTTGAATTTCCATTTGAACCAATATTCTTTAACGAAATCATACCTTATATGACAAAAAAAAACAATAGCAAACCAACTGCGAAATAGATATATCTTCAAAAATATAACGACATTTGAGAAAACAAATAACTTCTATTCTTGAGAGTATTTGCTTTTTGATAACAACCATATATTTGCTAATAATAGTTTCATGTGATCAGAGTCTAAATGTAATTTACCTCAATCGCTCCTCAATATTAATTTCTGAGCCTAAATTGATTCTCCAATATTAATTAAGCTTGCCACTGGTAAATAGACACCATTAGTTCTGCAATAATTGGCTAATATCTTTACAGAAATGTAAACAGATTGCCACCCTAAAATGGTACCTACATAATAACCGTATCGATTTCCATCGTAACAATAATTTATCGATAAAACTGCTGCTGCAATTTTGTTCGTCCTTTTGATACTTTGTGTATAGCTTTATTATTTTGATTGGGTCAACTTTTTATTAAAGCAATTTTGGGAAATGGGGTATTTTCCTCAAGAAACTTTTCTCATGACTTTGTAGCTTTCTGCTGCATCTATCAGTAGAAAAAATACTACGATTTTCTAATTAAATTCTCAAAAAATCCGCTTGGCGGAACTAAATAGCCATGACGTCATAACTATGACATTTAACTGAGAGCATAAGAGGGAAAAAGAGAAAGGAAAGAAAACAGCCATTGTAAAGTGACGATATCTCAAATGGTATTACGTAATAACGTCACCAGAAAAAATGTTTATTTCGGTTTTGACAATCATTATAAAGGAACCTGTTTAATCATATCTTTATTTTTTTAAATATCATTGGAAGAAATGTAATAAAGAGAAATATGTTCACATTACAGGTAGGTTGAAGGATTTGGTGTTTCGGGAACTAATTTTGACCTGTTCTGTTATCTCGTACTCTTTGACCGACGAACTTCGAATGGAGGAGGTATACAATTCAACTGTCTGCAGTTTTTTTTATATACACGGTGTTAGGTAAACATGCGGTAAATTATTAAGGAGTTACTCCTTGTCCTGATCTAAGAATATTTTGTCCTATGATGATTTTTAGAAAAGCCCTTTGTTTCGAAGATACAGGGTGGAGAAAATTTCTTAACAGCAACTAACACAAATCGCTGGATTGGTCGTGGTGGGTCACACGCATGGCCAGCTCGATCTCCAGATTTAAACCCCCTAGATTATTACTTATGGCGATATCTGAAGTCATTAGTTTACGCTACTCCAGTGGAGAATTTGGACGACTAGCGAATTCGGATAATTGCTGGGTGTACCTCAATTAGAAACGACCTTGTGTATTTGAAAGAGTTCCGGAGTCAATGACGAGAAGATTGAATGCTTGTATCCAGGCTGGAGAAAGTCAGCTCGAACATTTATTGTAGATTGAGCAACTTTCGATGTACTTTTTGATAAAAAAATGTTGTTATTTTCTTAAACTTTATTCGCCCTGGATCTTCTAAAAAACGGATTTAAAAAAATCATCATGATTCTTAGGTCAAGGAATATTTCCCTAAATTTTTGCCGCGTGTTTGACTTACACCCAGACGAGCTCCGATTTTGATTATTTTTGATTCATTCGAAAGAGTGGGCTTGAGAAATGGTCCTATTTCATCAAAAACGCAAATCCGAAATCATCTTTCCTCCGAAAACCGCCCCCGAAGGGGATGAGTTGGCAAATTTTCGAGAAAATTGAAAATCGAAAAGGTATAATTAAAGATAGGACAATATCCGGGAACGGGAAACGTTGATATTGAACATTTTTTCAAAAAAGTTACGGTTTTCGAGATAGAGGCATGTTAAAATATGTATATTTTTGCTATGTGGAGAGGAAGATTTCTTTAGAAAATTGAAAAATTGTGGGTAGTACATGCAGGACCTAATTATTTATAGCAACATTTATAATGAACATATACTCCTTGGAGTTACGGTTTTCGAGTTACAACGGTGGTGAAATGGTAACATCTAAAATATTCAAGCGTATTTCCGCAGCGATGTTCTGAGATCTCAATAATAACAACTACAAGCAAAGAATATACGTGGGTAATAGGATAAGTACTACCTTCATTGGTATTAGTGAACATTCAACGATTTTCATGACTGATGTTACACTCAAAAGTGTGAAATAATTAATGAAAAAAATTGGACTGCTGTTATTAGTTGTTGCACTGAAAAAATACAAAATAATATTAATTCTATTGGTGCTAGTACTTGTGAAGTTGGTGTCAAAAGTTATCGATCTGACTGCAACTGCACAACTTCAAAAGTAACAGCAACAATGGAATTAATATTATTTCGTATTTTTCAGTGCACCAACTAATAACGTCGGTCCATTTTTTTGTAAAAAATATTAATAATAATTTATATTTTATTAATCTTATTTTTTTATATGTTTGTTGCCTTTGAGTAACTCGAACAACAAGACAAATGAAACATCTCAAACGGGCTTACAGCCGACTCATATGGCGACATTTTTGTATGAGACATTTTCGTATGGCGACTTTTTTTGTAGCGATATTATTGACAGCGACTTTTGGTTATGACGCATAGCATATTAACCCGCGACGTTCTGACGCGGTGACATTTTTACCGGGACATTTTGTCGTGACGTTGCGGCGACGTTTTGTCGCGGAATCATTTTTCAGCGATCAAACGATACCATCTACTAAATTTTCGATTTTCACACGTCAAAACAAACACGATGCGATGCGAAAGGCCACTGCATACGTAAATATCTAAATGTATTTCTGCTCCTCTTCCTCTGCGTTTGACACTGTTCTAAACTCTTCTATCGAATGTCCTTCGTGTTATGGTCACATCACATTCGATGTCATAGTATGACCCAGTAGTAGTAACCACTTCTCCAATATATGGGGGAATTGCCTTGTTCTCGCAATCTGAAATGGGACAATCGGGTTATTGTTGGGATATATTCCCGCGTTCTTATCCTATCTCACAATATAGTATTTCAGGGAGGAGTGTTTGCTAGTTTGAAACATGATTGTGATCATCTGACGCTGAATTGTGGTGTATCCGAAAAATTATGATATGTTTTTGTATCCAGAATAAAATGCCAACGACAAAGACATTTGGAGAGGTTGAGGTTGGGATGAAACATGGCTCTATTATAGATAAAGTTGTGATTGTATATTTGCTTCAGAATATTCCTTATTTGGCAGTGGTTTTGAATAGAAAGTGGGTGTGAGATAAGCTTGAAGAACATCTAATATTTTGTTTAGTTTTTCTAATGTATTATCTCCAGGAATATCATACAACACTCTTATTAATACTCTAACGTGGATAGTTTATCATGATCATCTAGATAATCACAGAAAATTCTCGATGAATGTCATTTCAAGATTCAGATATATAAAGCCGTGTCGATCACTTGTCACAGTCAGTCTTATAAAGTCAGTTGATAATAGTCAGTCTGTGGTATCAGATGTTAATAGTAGTTCAGTCACTAAAGACAGTGACAGTTTAGATTGTCAAGTTGACAAGTGGTGACAGTTGTACTACAACAGAAGGTCGTGTACAGAGTGTTCGAAATAAACAATTGGAAGCAATTTGCGACCTTTTGAGTCTTATGCAAGTTTAGCACTGGGTTAAACGTTACAACTGGTGTCAGAAGTGGGATAATCGCATTTTTCTGAGAATATATGGTGAATACCAGATCGAAAGATTACGACGAAATGACAAATTTTGCAGAAATAATAACAGTATGTATATGATAAACTATCGACGTTACAATACTTTAGAACTCGGTATCAATATGAATCTATCTATCAAGATTTAAAGTTTTGTTAATTTTCTGCACTTCCATGTGAGGATGGGACATAATACAACTTATTTAGCCATAAAATGCTGAAAACAGACATTTTCGAAGGAATTATGAGCGAAAAATACAAAATAATCTTATTTTCTGATTTAAAGTTTTAAAGCAATAATGAGCAAATAATATTAAATAATCTAGTTTTCGGATTTAAATATTTTGTTCATTTTCTGCACTTTTATGTGTGGATTGGAAATAATATACCTTATTTGGTCATAAATTGCTGAAAACAGATATTTTCGAAGGAATTATGAGCAAAAAATTCAAAATAATCTTATATTCCGATTTAATGTTTTTTGTTAATTTTCGCAGTTTTATGTGTGGATTGGACATAATATACCTAATTTATTCATAAAATGCAGAAAATAGAGATATCTTAAGAAACTATGAGCAAAAATAATAAATAATCATATTTTCCGATTAAAAGTTTTTGTTTATGCCTTATTTAGTCATAGAGTGCTGAAAACAGAGATTATAGAAGGAATTATGAGCAAAAAATATTAAATAATCCTATTTTCCGATTCAAAGATTTAAAGCAATAATGAGCAAAAAATAGTAAATAATCTTATTTTTCTATTTAATGATTTTGGTTCATTTTATGCACATTTATGTGTGACGTGACAAGTCAAGCTAAAAATGACATGTCCATCTATCATTCTTCTTGGAAACTAGAACTGAAACATTCAATATCATTTATTATTTCGTAGATCAACACCTTACCTTAAACGTCTAATAGTCCATTTAGTTTGAAACAAACTTTATAATAGAAAGTTGATCAATTTCTGTGACATTTTTCTCAGAAAATTGTTTAAGGATAAAATACATCTAGCAATTCTCCCACACGAAGCTAATTCAATATTTTATACATGTGACACAGAAAAGGGGGATAGAAAGAGACAGAAAATTGTTGCCTAAAGCAAAGAACGGAATATTAAGGAAGTAGCGAAGCCAGCAGACTTTTGCCAGAAAGGAATATAATATAATCAATAACCAGAGTGATAGGGAATGACGCCAGATTTATGATGGGTTAATGAAAAGCATGCCAATAATCCAATCGAATTTCTTATAGAGGTTTTTCTATTGGGAAAGCCATTTATTATTGAATTTAATCATAAGTTTTCCTCCTTTTCATATTTAAGATGTTTGTAAATACTTTACGAATAGTGAAAAAATAGTTTAAAATACTAAAAAAACATGCTTTAATAGCAAACCAAACTAAGAACTAGAAAATAAATAAGATATCATTTTAATGTAAAAATGCGTGGGGTGTCTGATGTCCATTGATGTAAATATTTTATGTTGATAGATACAGATATAAGTAGTCATTATATCATTATAAAATTAACTTAGAAAGCACACCACACTTTTTTACATTGAAATGATATCTTATTTATTTTCAAATTTTTAGTTTGGTTTGCTATTAAGGCGTGTTTTTTAGTTTTTCAAACTATTATTTATTTTCTACTTTTTAGTTCGGTTTGCTATTAAAGCGATGCACGAATGTAGGTAGCGAGATGTAAACAATCATAGTCATATATACAAGGACGATATGGAACCCTTCACCAAATAGCCCCACTCTTAAACTCCATGGCAAATCCGCATTCATATCGAAAATTCTCCAAAAATCCATCCATAAAGCTTCGAGAGGTATAGGTATGAAACCCTTCATCAAAAAGTCCCACTCGCACGTACCAAACTATAAGTATGAAACCATTCATCGAAAAGCCCCACTCGCACGTACACAACATCACAAAAGCTCTCAGCCAACATACAGATAAAAAGTTCCACGAAAATTTATCCAGAAATCAAAAACAAACATATGTATGGAACCCTCCACCAAAATGCCCCACTCGCACTCACAGACCATCATATATCCTACCAACACACATGCATATCGAAAATTCCACGAGAATCCATCCTTAGAAAGATATATAGGTATGGAACCCCCCATCAAGGAGTCCCACTCGTACCTACGCATAAAGAAATTATTGTTTTGTCATCGGTCCTTTAGAAGTATACCAATTTTCAATTCGATCCGATGTTTTGAAGTAGGTGAAAATCGTGTCCAAAGATTCCGTTATATACATACATACATACATACATACCAAGCTAATAAATAATAATAGAAGAGACTAACAAATATGTATTTTATCCATCTTGGCAGCTCAGTGAAAGAATTTTAAAATGCTCCAGATCGTGCTTTAGGCTGATATCTTCTATAGCCTCCAAGATCACCTAACCTTAACCTAGTGGTATTACATGATAAAATTGGTGTTTTATATATATAACGGCGATATCTGGTGTGTTAGTAGTTTGTTCGGTAGTTGATATCACTATTATTTCTTCTTAAGAACTTGCTTTAGTAACATTGTACACTGGAACTTGCTTTTTTGCGGTTTAATCATAGACATAGGTTTTTTGTATTGTGAATACCGTGGATGGAGTTGTGGTTCAATAAACAACTAATTTACTATTTTAAAATTCTGTTTGCTTAGAATAAAAATTCTTTAAAAAAAAACACAAGCTAATCCCACATTTTCCGATATCCCAAATTCAACCCTTGTTGATAACTCCTGCGGAAACTTCTCCTTTCTTGTATTAGCACAAAGAAGTCAATATATAAATAGATATATAAAGTCGAAGCCAGTCATTCTCATTTTCCATAAATACCATTAGGAAAAGGGCAACGGTCTCGGTGAAGATCATTCCGTTCGTGTGCACCCAACATCCTTAGGGACTAATATATAAGTTTGCCGACTTCCGCACAGACATAACTTAGCACTTAGAGGCTAGTCGTGAATTTCTATAGAAACTTTGAAAAGTTTCAAGACTAGAATGTCAGCACACACACAGTCACAACAGCCGCTTAGAACTAACCTATAATTAGTTTTGGGCTTCACATTGCAATATCCAATTATTGAATCTAAGTTTGACATAAAGTACTTTAGATCACTAGCTGGTGATAAGATCGATTACGTATTAAGTTGAACAAAGCGTCCATGGTTTGTATAGCTTTTGACGTGAAAACGTTCTACTCAAGGGATAGCACGTTTTCCAGATCAAGTTGAAAGTGATCTATCTGTTATCATCACCTTTTTTCTTGAAAACTTTATCTGATAAATTTAAAATCTTTGTATTATCATCATTATCATTCTAAGCCTTAGTTAAAAAGTAAACTTTTTAGTTAATTCATAAAATGGAAACTATGATTTCAAAAGAAAGTATGTTTCTTTGTTATGAAAAAATGCTGAGCGAGAAAAAATATAAATAAATGACGTGAAATTTCAACTCAAGGTAATTGAGAATTCATTATAAAATGACACTTGTGCCAGAGGCGTAGAGTTTTAGAACGGTTGGTCTCTCAGATGCAGCTGTATTTACATAAAATAAAGAAGGTAAAGAATGCATAAAGGTATTTTCTTTGCTTTGAAAAGTGACTTGCTTGAGAGTGTCTCAAGCGAGTTTTTCTTATTTGTAGTTTTTTAATCTAGTATATTATTAACTACAAAATTATGTTGCCTTGGAAAACTGTAAAAGATCCTGCATCACCGCCTTGTATAGTCTGCGATAACAAGTGAAATAAACAAGTAATTTTCTTTAGTTGTCGTAATATATTAAATACACAATAAACGATTATTGCAGTTCATTATCCTGTAGATAATAAGACTGTAATAGATACTTCAAGATCTTTTCGCTTTATTGCACATCTCAAACAATCCTCAAAGCAGCCGAAGAAAACGTCTACGACTTAGAAGAAGAAGAAGAAGAAGAACAAGTACAAGTCGAGAATCCTTCCTTTTAACAACTCTTTTGAGCAAAACTCCAACCAACATCCACACATTTAAAGACACACAGATGGGAGAATCTAATCATCTCCAACACAAATCAGACAAGGATAGAAACTAAAACTTTTGAAGGCAATTAAAATACGCTTTAAATAGAGATGAAACAGAGAGATAGTAAAAGAGAAAGAGAAAGAGTTGAAGGAAAAGCAGACGCGCGGCATAATCAGGCTAATTAAGTTTATTCTGTGACCAATTAGATACAGTACAGGGCTTTTTAGAGGTTAGTGTTGTTGTATTCTATTCCAATGGGAATAGGTTTTGGAAGTAGAGAGAGAAGTTTTCGGTGCTTTGTAACGACGATTTGAATGGAATTAGATTTTGGACCCTTTGGCATAACTCTCGACATTTTTTTCTTTTGTACGGAGATTGCTGGGTAGTGTCAGAGTTCCTAGAAATATTTATCTGTGTCAACTTTTAATGTGAACGAATTTTGCAGGTCCAGAAATTAACGCGTTGTTGTGAGAACTTGTAACTTATTTCCAAATAAATACTAACTTTAAAAGCAAAATCTAGAAAAGTTCTTTTAAAAATAAGAAAAAACGATTTTTTTCGTAATATTTCAACACCCCTTTTCTCCAAAACAAAGCGCTTATGGAGATAAGCCTATATGATTTTTTTATTATTTTTATCCGCTGAGTACGCTGTTAAAGTTTCTCCATTATAATTTGAACCACCCCTTATATTTATACCTATGCTAATGTTACAACTGGGATTAGTTAAAAAAAAAATGAAATAAAAATATTATACAATATTGAAAACTGTTAAGTTAATTTCAACACAATCAATTAATAAAATCTCAATTAATCCTTACAAAGTTAAAATATCTACGTCCATTGATGAAATCAATTTAACAACGACAAAAAAAAAAGTGATAATCTGTAATTAATGGATCAGCTATAAATATTTCGCGCGCGCTAACGCTAAGGGTGGGTAATTAATTTTCCAGTGTCTGTTTTCGTTTATGTTTATACGTCATTCAAAAGACTAATGGCGTTGTTTTAGCCTATTCCTCGGTAATTCGCGTAGCTCTAGCCGGCTGAAGTAATAATTAATTTATCAAAATTCAACACTTTGCATATATGTTTAATTATAACATTCTATATAGTTATAAGGGTGAAGATATGCAATTTTAATTGTTTATATATCCGTAACAGGAGTAGATTTATATATGTTTAACAAGATGCTGTTGGGATATTATGGATTGCTATGTTTTGAGAATGTGTATAATCCTTTACCTTATTTGAGACAGAATGCTACCGAACACATGAGAGATACTTGGGTTAAATTTCTAATAACTTTTATTTCACGTTCTAATAACTCATGGTATTTTCTATTTAGTAGCATATTTTTCCAGGGGTTATTAATTTTATTTCAAGTTTTCAGTTGGTTCCAATGTTACCTTGGATTGCCTTGGCCCAAACTGAATTCATCATGGTGAAGTTCTTCTTCTTGAGGTGCTCTTCTCTCTGAAGAGCTCACAGATTAACGAGACAGGTCGCCATCTCACTATTTAGGCTTTACTTGGGCATTGTTGCTCTTGGTAGGTTGCCAGGTCTTTCCATGACATGGCCACTGTATAGCTTATTGGAAAATTTTACCGCCACCACAACGAAATTTTTTCGGGGTTAAATTTTTAAAAATGATCTATATTTTGTTTTATATAGGTTTATTCATAGGTAAATTATTTTACACAAGAACAAAGATCTTGTCTCGAATACTGGATATACCAAATTTGGAATTGTATTCTACTCTAAAAATTCATCCATCCAGCGCTAGGGGGCGTTATAGCTTCGATCGTATAAAAGGCAATCTTTTCGAAAAGTTTCTAGTCTAAGCTTAGAAACGAATACCCTCACGTTAATGCCACAAAATTCCGTTAAGACAAACTTAAATTATAATACACACTTATAGTTCAAAAAGTTTAGCATCCCCACCCGCCTTTATTTTATTTCCTACAATAAAAAATCATATATCAAAAATATGGACCATTATTATGGCATTAACGTGAGAGTATTCATTTCTAAACTGATATTAAAAAAAATTCGAAAAAATCGCATATTTTATACGATTGAAGCTATTACACCCTCTAGCGGTGGACGTATGAATTTAAATGATATTTTCAGCAATTTTCCTTGGTTTATATCCTCTTAAGATTTTTTTCCCAAACTACTAATAGTTCCCGAGATACATTGCTTCGTCACCTTATTGAGTCACCCGGTAAAAATTGTGAAGAAAATATATCATCGTTTCTAATAAATCCGTTAACAAGCTGTACGTATCTCTTGGATCATTTCTTACTTTATATCGCGCGCCTCAATCCATCATTCAATCAATCAATTCACAAAGCCTTTAATCTTATGCAAAAGGGTCCATCCATATATTTATTCTTCTCCTCCTTTTTCAGATGTTATTCCCAATTCGAATGGGGAGTATCATCTGTGGGCTTATACTGGAGAGAAATGTGAGATATACAACAAAATGCCGCCTTATCGAACATACCTATCGAGATGTTCTTGCAAATGGCTGGAGATCGTTTGTGTTTATCATACAATAAAG
Organism: Crioceris asparagi; assembly: GCA_958507055.1. NCBI lineage: Eukaryota > Metazoa > Arthropoda > Insecta > Coleoptera > Chrysomelidae > Crioceris > Crioceris asparagi. The sequence continues at coordinate 80,398,163 of OY293829.1, forward strand.
TGGATTTGACATGTTATGGCGAGATATACTTTTGATTGATACAAATAAAAATGGATAGAAAAGTTGCTAATGGAAAGCGTCTGGCATATATTATACCTAGATAAGGGTTCTCTGGCATAGATTCTCGTGTGACAAAGTTAGCATTTATTTGTCGATGATCTCAATGAGTACACCTGTGACATTTAAAACTTTACAGCGCTTGTTAATAGGAAAAGACAGATTTTAAAGATAGAGGACGACAAAGTTGCATATGAATGTAGGTGTATTAAATTGAATGGTAGTATAGGGTGAATTTTTAGTGTGTTCACGGTCGATAATTCCGTTACTACAGGAATAAATAAAATAAGCTTCTCACAAAAAATGTAGACACAATCAATTTCCATAATTTGAAATTAATTAGAAATGTACAGGGTGTCCCACAAAATGGTGACAGATCATTCTTATATTTTTTTTAATTGAACACCCTATATTTTATATAAAATTTGGAATCTACACTTCTTCATGATTATAGTAATATAAACTTATACTGGGTTATGCTGAAGGGTTCAAAAGATAAGATTGATTTTGTCAGAAAACTACGATGATTTCAACTTCCTGTATATTACCGAAATGATCAAATGATCTAAATTTTTTGCATGTTTTTACTAATGAATTGTTGTAATAATGACTTATTTTTACAGTATTGCGGAAGTTGTGTACAAGGAATGTCATAACTCAAATACAATATTTTCGCAACTTTATTAAATGGATCAACCTGTATTTTATTTCAAAAATAAAAAGAAAAATTAATTCAGTTTTCATTTTTATTAAATACTAGAGAACCCAGCAGACGTTGTCCTGCCTAACCTAAAATGTATAAGTCGTTGTAGAAAATTGTGAAGAAAAGAAAAAAGAATAAATGTAATGCTATAAATCTATATATATATATATATATATATATATATATATATATATATATATAATATAAATAATGACATTTGTAATTGATGGATATGAAATCTTTCCTGTTTTTGGTTAATTTATTCTAAATTCACGATTTTTGCCCTGAAGAAGAGAATAAACATTCTCGAAAGCTCGGCTTCAGTCAAAGAATTTTATTGAATATATGACTGCATCCCCAAGAACATCTTTTTATTTATTATAAATCCAGTCAAGAATACAAAATCAAAATATATATATGTATATATATATATATATATATATATATATATATATATATATATATATATATATATATATATGTTGGTATGTCTGTCAGTTTGTGTGCCCACTTGCCTCGGTATAAAAGTTGAATTACTTTGTTCATATATCTAGGTTTACAAATTTTTATTACGATCGGCTGAACGGTGTAAAGTTGATTTGCAGCAACGCCATCTGGTTGCGAGTTGTAACAAAGTTAATAACACAAAATATTCTATGTGCTCAAATACCTTTCTATACAAATTTTCATTGCGATCATTTGAACGGTATAAAAGTTGATGTGCAGCAGCGCCATCTGGTGGCGAGTTAAAAAAAGTGGTTAGCGTAAAAACCTTCCCCATATATACATATACGTGCCAACTTTAATAATGATATATCAAGCGGTGTCAAAATCTATAACTTCGAACGGACAGACATACCAAGATCCATGGCAATATAATTTCAACTGAAAAAGTGATATAATTTTAATGTAAATTTTGACATTACTCTTGCAAGATTAAGCAATGTCATGCAGGCTGTGAAGAGATGAGAGAGAAAAAAATCATTTCAGATAACGTAAAACAAGTAATAAGGTGTGTGGGTTTCTCTGTCAATTTCATGTTTGCAATAGCTTTGGAAATTAATTTTCTTTATATGAAACAATGAATAGATATGATATGGATGTTGCTCCCGTATATTTTTCTTTTTCCTTGCTTGCAACTCATAGTCATGATAATGTACTCTTATAATAAGCATACGAGGTAATCAGAAAATATGATGCCTTATATCACAATCGTCATGATTTAAGCACTGTGTACTTTGAAATAAAAACCCTAATAACATTATTATTATTATTAAGTATTAAGTTGGGTACTGTTGAAACTGCCTAATTAATTTATTATTGATATCTAAGTCTACGTTTACCAAATCAAACAAAATACATGTTCGTAAAATCATTTTTACGAATGTAAAATATTTTCCAAGTTGATAACAACCTTTACTTTACCTTTAATATTTTCCTATGTAATTTTGAAATGCAATGCTTAATATTATTAGTTGTGGAAAATCATTTGATAAATTGACATTCAGCATGTCCTTCCCCTCAAAATCCTCTCCAAAATGGAAATCCTGAGTTAGAGGCTACAAAATCTAAGAATACATCATATCTGGTAACGTTTAAATTGGAGTCATAGGTTTCACAGTTACAGAATTGGTAAAGTGTGAAATATGTAGGTCTCTGTTATATGGTGAGGGCAATTAAGAAAAATTTGAAAATATGAGAGGGTCAAATTAATGAACATTTAAGTTGGATATTTGTTAAAAAAAATGTACGGTTTCCGATTTAAAGCAGTGGGAATGTCTGAAATCTGTGGAATGGTGTGTTTTGAAATCCCTGAATAAGTAAACCTAAGCAATGTATTGTTGCTTATGCGGGTTCGCAGATAAGTGAGAGTAATTTACAATTAATAAATAGACTTTATTTACAATATAAATTAGTATATCAAAAATTACAACTTCACTTTACTATTAAATATTCTCACTAGCTTACTCTGACTCTTCTATTATTGCACACTGTCTTTTTGCACTATATTCTCCTTAATATATACCCGACAAAAACTCCAGATCTTTCGAGCTGCTTCTAGTCTTTGATTCACCTGCCGCCACTGGACTTTTCTCGAGATCCTTTGTCGGCATTCTAGTGAGTACATGCGTTGCACTCATTGTCAGCGGCCGCTCTCGATATCTCCATAGCTCGCCCAGGCATCAAAATGATGCCGCCACTTTGTGGCCAATACCAGCGACTGTTTCCCTTGCACGTTACAGTATTATATACTTTGGTCATCGTTGAATGATTTTGATGACTAATGTTACACTCAAAAGTGTGAAATGAATATTTTTCACAAAAAAATGTACCGACTTTATTAGTTGGTACACTGAAAAATAAAAAATAATATTCTTCACAACTTCAAAATTACCAGTACCAGCAATGAATTGTTCCACCTCTTCTGCTTCAGTGGTCAGTTCAAAATTGCCTTATCTGATTGATGATTCAATCATTTTTCTTTCAATAAATAATAGCATCCAGTTATTTCAAATGATGCTAATCATAATCAAACTGTTTACTTAATGAGACTACAAATAACTCTTTCCCTCTGAAAATTATTGAACAATTTACACCAAGATGTAGTTGGTGGATTGAGAAACTTCCAACACTCTAATCAACAAACTCAGCGGGTGTGCTCTGTGTAATTTCTGGATCATTCCACATAATTTTGTTGCCTCCATATCTCTTTCAAGCTGGTTATTACTGCAATTATACGTAAACGGTTCTCATTATGGTAGTTTGATTTACCTTTCTACAAGGAATTAGGTAGGTATGGTATATTTGGTGGGAATTTGCGCTTCCTGAAAATTAAGATGTTATACTAAATGTAGTGATAATTTCCTGGGACGAAGTCGATATTAAGATTAATGTCCATATTCTAAATATATTGCTTATAATCTTGAGATTTTTTGAGTGTTAAATTATTAAAAAAACATTTTTTTCAATTATAACATTGAACAAGCCATAATACACTTTAAAATATTGTACCGTTTAACCCTGTGCTAAACGTTGTGAGGTGAGTTCACTTGCGCAATACTCGAAAATTCGCAGATTGCCTCCAATGGTTTTATTTCCAATACCTTGTACACGACATCTGTAATAGTACAACTGTCACAACTTGTCACTTCAACTATCGCGTTTCAACTACTATCGTCTTATGTCTCGAATTGACTTTTATAAACTGACTTTTACAACTGACTGTGACCCGTGAATGACACGGCATTGTATATCTGAATTTTGGCATGATATTGATCAAGAATGTTCAGTGATTATCTAGACGCACATAATAGTGTTCTAGAGGTTTCTTAAACTGATAATACTGTGACAAACTGTACCTCACATATAGATTCTGGAAAGATCGAGAATAAATCTATCATTTCTAGAACTAATTAATGAACTACACAATCAACAACCATAGAAAACAAGTTAGTAGAAATAAATAGAGATTAAACGAATAATAACCGTAAGCACATGGTAAAAGACCCACGTTACAATAAAAACTTACAATGAAAAACATACATTAAAAATTACACATAAAAAATATAAAATATATTATAATTTTAAATTATATATATAAAGCATAACTGAAGTGCAAATATAAAATAAAAAATAAAAATAAGTAAAGACACTAGTCCCAAAACAGATCCCTGTGGTGGACCAATATAATTTTGGAACAAATCTGAGGATTTGGATTCAACTAATAAATAAAATTGCCGCTATCTCTGAATCTAACAATTTCAATATGTTGACCCTCATTACAATACCATAAAGTTTCTAAGATAGATGCTTCATAGATCAATAAAACCAATCGCATCAGCATATCCTGGCATACTGTCAATATTGATACTAGTGTTCCGTGCACTCTAATTATACGAGAAAGGACATCTTCGATTCGATAAAATCAATCGCATATCCCCACAGCTAAGAGCTACAAGATAAAAATCTCTAATTGTTACATACAAGACAATAGGTCGAGTAAGTATATTGTCAAAGCAACAACGATGCTTGGTTGTGCTTGCTGTGTGGTTACCGCGCCAATAACCCTTAGGGTTAATTACCAAGTCGTCCATTCGAATTCACTGTTGTAACTAAAATGCACTGGAATTGGATTGATACTTTACTACTATAGCGTCGATTCTGGTATCTATATACAACGGCCATCGGGAGTGAACATCTTCTGTGACAAATAGAGTAGCATCGAGAGTGGCTTTGTTTATTTGTTCTAAATGTAATTCAGTTCCATTTGAAAAATGACTGAAGTGTGTCTTCAACGTGGTGTTTTATTTTTCAATAATTGATAAATTGTCTACTAGTGAAAGATGACATTTTTTGTTGGCTTAAGTAGAAGATCTCTCAAATGAACTATAAAGCAACGTTTTACGTTATTATTCATACTTTTTTTGTGCTTCCGACTGTAAGTTAGATAACATTTTATACTTATAAGAGTGGTTGTTTTAAGCTTTGCTTACATATGATGGAAAAAATACCTAATTCCTTAGAAGTTCACTCTGTTGACAAAATTGACAGTTCTCAATCTTTTTATCCTTTACTGCTCAGCCTAATTTTGAAAAAAATACCGACAGTGCGTTCTTAAAGAGAAAACATTAGCCTGGCCAGGCTTAAATTATCTCATCAGTCAATGTGATATTCCTATATTGAGTCCATATTTCCATCCATTTTAACCGTGGCCAGGCTAATGTTTTGAATTTTGGAACAGCCAGGTTATACACTGTACTCCGTATTTTTTTCTCGTAATTAACAGCAAAACTCTCAAGTGTTTTCAAGATAGCTCAACTGCTTTTGGATATTTTTTACAGTTCTAAAAGAACCCAATAACATAATCCAACTCTAGCAGAGATAATTCATTCATTCATTTACGAGTTCTATTGATAGAACAACTCCAGTCGGATTTTGACTCCGATACATCTGTAGGGGAAGCGCTTAGCTGCGTTTTAATACTTACCGTCAAGTAGATCATCTAAGTTAAGCAGCGCAGGGCGTAGGCCTGTAGCATTGCTTTCTCCTTCTCTGACAAAACAACGGGAAACCAGCGAGAGTATATTTCCCTGGTACAGCTTTTCAGGAAGTGTGTGTGTCTTTAGATTTTTTTTAAACATAACAATGGTTCGAAATTAATGTTAAACTGTTGGTCAGCTTTTAAAATAAAGTAAGGTAAAAATAAGAAAATAAATTGTTTTCTATAAAGAAAAGTCAATCCCAGAAATCTGTTTTATTTTCATTGTTATATCCGATTAATATATTTTTAATATTATTGTTGTATAATTTTTTATGAAAAAAAATAGGAGCTTTTTGGATGGGACATGAACTCAGGACCCTATGAATAGAGGACGTCAACTTTATCATTGAGCCAAGCTGCCCTTGAGGGTTGTATTAACAATCTATATAGGTTTTATAATATTTTGTTCAGTGATCCTGTTTTGTTTGTAGTATTAAGGTAATGGTTGATTTTATGCCAAAGATGACCAATTCTCTAAATAAAGTTTGTGAGTCTATTTTTTTTCTATTACATTAAGGACTGGTTTTATAATTTCCGGTTGACTGAAAGTTGAAACTCAAGAGTATAGCGCGTAAACGGCTCTAAGGATTTTGATTAAACTTGCATAAAGTAATCTTCTGAGTGCCCTTTTCTCACCCACACACAGCGTCATCCTTGAGAAAAAGCACAAAAAAAAGTTATGATTAAATACAATTCCATATTTTCCACATATTTCTTCAGATTCTGGCTAAACGTTTCATTTTGCGAAAAATTGTTACATGACCATTCTTGTTTGTCTTGACATGCTGAAAAAAATGAGTGGTAGCACGATTTGACCAAAGCATTTTTACTTTACTACCGCTATTATCGTCGCTATGTAAGGAAAGTATTGGAATAGTGAAAAGTTTTCATTCACTGGAATTTGCCTGCGAGCGGTAGGAAAGATATTTTTATATTATGCTAAGAAGAAGCACATCAGAGCTGATTCATATTTGACTCATAATTCCAGATCTCACCACTCAATGAGGATGAATGCTGGTGTAGTGAAATACATAGTAAGAGAAATGATTTTGCACAATTTCCAGCCTTTTCTAATTTGAAAGTATCAAATTTCTCATATTACCAGTATAGATTTGTAGTGCCAATTTCAAGCTGCTATAACACTGATAGAACGAGTCTCCAGCTCAAGTTCGATATTCTTCTCTCTATCAACGGATTGAGTGGTTGATATCACGTTTCCAATCGATTGTCAACAGACACATGTTATATGGCAGCTTGTATTGTCCATCTCAAGGAAGTATTTACGACGAGATATCACCGCCGTATGAATGTGAGGGTTGGAAGAATGTTTGAGTATTATTATTGTTTGCACGTGAAGGACTCACACCGTCATCATCACATTCATTGGTCGTTCGACGGATCTGACAGCACTAAGCATCAGAATGATGTAATGGTGAGCTCACACGATACAGACACTTGTCCTTACAGATATATCTATATCTGTACCGATTATAAATCAATTTTGTGCTTATATCTTATTCATTAGTGAAGTTATCGAAGATTTGTTTTGACATTCTTCAGGCTCTGTTTGAGTAAACTCCAGTGGCGTAGCTGGATTTCAAATTTGCTTCTCAAATTTCAGGTTATCACGTAAATGTGAAAAAGGTTATTTTTCTTCGTCCCTAAAATATATAGTTAACAGGGCGTTGAAAAGTATTACTTAGTTAAGACATTAATTAAATTTACCCTAAGCTAATAATTTTTATTTCTTGTCAATTAAGGCATTGTTGTTGCGTCTGTCAGAATCAACAACGGTTTACGAAAACTATGCAAAATATGACATGATGGAATGTTTTTTTAGAAGCAACAATTCAGATATAACTGCGAACGTATATTTCAATTTATATCCAGAAAGAAGACAACCTCATAAGGATATTTTTAAAAGGTTAAAAGACAACCATATCAATTATGGAGCATTCAACAAGACCTCTGAGGCAAGAACATTACAATATTACAAATGCTGAAGAAGCTGCTGTCAAAGTAGTAGTATCACAAATCCTGGTTATATTAAAAAATCGTTAAACTGAAGCTGAATTGGGGGAATCAAGTGGAGCTTTAAATATTTTGAACAAATACAAATTAAGATCTTATTTAATAAGAAAACAACACCAACCTCCACCAGCAGATTTCCAAAGACATACGGAACTTTGCAACTGGTAAATTTAATTAGAATTGAAGAGAACGCATTGTTCTTTAAGAAGAACATATGGAGATATGAGACTTATATTAGTAGTGCTGGAAAATTTCCATAGGCATAATGAAAATTTCCGGTCTGATACAGATCCTTACAGAATTGTAAATGTCCAGGCCCAGTCCGGATTTGGTTTAGTGTTGTTGGTGTGCTATGCGTGATAGGTTCAAGCGTTCCATATATATTAAGCAAATTTAAAACTGATCAACGATATTATGACATAATAAACTATCATGTCATTGAAAAATTTATATATATAATATATCTTCAACAGAAAGGAGGAAGCTATTTTTCCAAAATGATGGTGCACCACACCACATAAATCAAAATTGTTTCTGATTTGTTAAATGTTAATTTTGGAAACAAATGGATAGGAACGAATGGGCCATTGAGGTGGCCACCGTGATCGCCAGATTTGAAACTTTCCGATTTCTTATTCTGGGGCTACATAAGGACATTTTATATAAGAGAACTAGTAAAGTGATCAAAGAGCTGAGACAATATTTTCTGGACTGTGTAAATAGTATTACAAATATCCAAAATTATAATGCGTAGAGTGTTGCGATCCGATGCAATTTATGCATAGAGAATAATGGACAGCATTTTGAATATGCATATGAAAAACAGAAATGGTCAAAGTCTAAGGCAGGTTATAGATAGTAGAACTAACCAGCCCTTCCTTAGATCTACTCTAATGTCAAAAAAGTGTCCATGTCAAAGTTATTTGAAGGTTTGAATTTTGCTCATCACTTTGTTTACTATTGGAAATTGTATTTTATTAAAGTCATTGTTTTCTTATGTTACAAAATGTTTTATAAAGTTTACGTTGTCCAGGAGTTTTACCAGTAACAACTTCTACATTCATTTGATGTTTTGGTGATTTTGTGTTCTGGGGTTATTCTTCCACGGGCCACGGACTGCGCAGGTATTATTTACCCTTCTCACCTGTACGTAACCCACAGAATCATCATCATAAAAATTAAATGTGGTACAGTCTATTCAATACAAATCAAGTATATTATTCACTTGGATTTCATATTAAACAAATACAATTTACTACAATGCCTAATACGGTTATCTCTGCTAATACTTACTTTTTTAGTTTTAATATTGTGAATTGCAAAGCTGCATATTCACTTCATAATGGAAAATTCTCACTGTCAGCCTTAGAAAATCCTGGATTCCTTTTTATTAAATAATATAAAAATAATATTAGAAAAGCAATATAATCATAATCTGAAAATAAAATGACAATTGATTATAACCTCAATTTATTCTTCGTTTTCTTTGGTTGATTTGAAGTATTTTGTACACTTCAAAGTCTAGCTGCGTTGCAAAAATTTTCTGTTGTGACGTCAGAGATCTTGCGGCCTTTTTGAATTAAATGAACACGCATTCAATAAATGTGACTCTACAACTAAATTATTTGATTGTTTTATAAAATAATCTTGTTTTTTACATTGCCAGGTATAATGTAAAAGACAAAATAGCAGTAATATCGTTTCTGCTGAAATAGCCTATTTGATACATAATAACAAATAATTGTGTTCTTTCATAAACAAATATATTTTAAATAACATTCAGTATTTGTTTCAATAATGTTTATGTTATAGGCTTGTTGAATGTCGAATAAATGAATATATTATTTCTTTATCTAATTCAAATAGCTTTGTGAGATTATCTTCTTTCTGGATAAGTTTAGATTAAAATATAAGCCGAAGGCAATATAAAGTTTTCCCATGTACACTATTTTTTCATAAGTTTCGTAAGCCAAATTTGGCCATAGAATAATGCAGCAATAAGTGAATTTTTACTAACAAGTACGAAACTATTCTTCCTTAATGATAGACTCGAAGACATTACCCTAGTTTACACAAACCTACTTCGAATAAACTGAAAGAAATACTTCAGTTAGGTACATGGAGTACCTAAGTTTAATTGATGTCTAAAATAAGTAATACCTTTTTAACCCCCTATAAAATATAGGTATATTTTTGAAACGAGGAGAATTAACTCTTTTCAAAGGAGTTAAAATAAAAAAAAATCGATAACTTCACGAGTTTATAAGATATAGGCATGCATCAAGTACGCAAAAAATGAGTTTTAAGTAATAACTAGGAAACAAAAGAAGGTAGCTTATTTTGGTTTTCTCCAGTGCGTTTATCTCAAATAAGAGATCCAGACTGTGCCATTGATCTTTTTCTTTTTCTAATAGTTACCAAGTTACCCCATAAAATCATCGACATTTGCTCACCTTGTACACAAATAATAATAATAAATTAAGTTTACTTTCAAAAATAAACTTTAAATTTTTTTAGAATTTAGAATTAATTTATTAATAGACATGCATGACTTTTCTAACGCATCGACATTTTTGTCTGCTGTGCTGTTTTGTTGAACTGTAAACGCTCTTTTTTTTGGACTCAATGTCGTGTAGGCTCACCATAACGTTTGTATGATGGTGCCAACCATCATAGTGGGCTGTATCATTTGCGGTGGCCAGGCTCCATTTACAGGCCCCGTCAATTATCCCACAGCGTCAATAACCTGGTCAAGCTAGCGCACACGTACACTTTATTACGTCATTGTCTCTCATAGATCCCGTCATCCGCATTGATTTTATTATATTTGGAGAAAGCGAACGAGAGTAAAAAAAGAGAATGGAATATCTTTTACTTGATTCATTTGAATTAAATACTAACGGTACGTCAGTAACTGGATATAGGTAGAAAAGAAAAGTACCTACATATTTGTTCAGATATTTCGAGATGTTTTTTTTGCTTATTTGTGAAAAATAAAAAAAATATTTTTCATATATCCCGAACATGGACTAAAAGCTAAAAATGCTTCGATCGGTTTTTCAATTCCATTTAATCTTGTCTGGTAGTCTTAAATGATTTCATAGGTAGTTATCGGCATTTTCACACTTTTTTCTGCGTCTTTTTCTTATGATCGATAATTGATTGCTACAATAATACTGTAACGAGTTAGGGATATAGTGTCGACGCCATTGCGAGGAGGCGTGTGAAATTCGTCAGAGGGTGGAGCACCTTGATGAGTACGGACGCGTTAGTAGGGCCAAGGTGGCCTAAATGAAAGCCATTCTGCTCTTGACCACTTACACACGCTAAGGTCAAGGTTATATCCCGAAACATCTTGCCAGTTCGCGCTATTGATGGAACGTTCGGGGCAATGGAAGATGTTGGTGAAAGCTTCCAGACGGAGAGGGATATATTAGAGAGGATTTGATGCGAATCTCAGTCAGAACATGGTCGAGACGGTCGAGATCGGCAGTATGTTGTTATACGGTGGAGAATGGGCGTACGCTGGACAGGGTTTACAGTGGAGACCTACAGTACGCTGGAGACCGGCGAATACGGTGCAGTCTGGTGTAGTTGGTTCTCTAGTAGGGGGTCATCGGCAACAGAAGTAAATAACACTCGATTTAAATACTGTTGTAAATAGTCTAAAATATAAATATAAATTGTACATAGTAGTCGATAGGTTTGTGGAGGTGTATACCTATGTATAATGTGTGATCATGTTTACAAACCTTGTACTATCCCTGACAGATTATTTATTATTATATTATAGCAGTCAAAAAGCCTTTAATCAAATTACTAGTCTAGTCACTAGCTCTCTAGGTCTGTATTAGTGAGGTTAGGCTCGTTTATAGATGGATGAAGGACGTTTATTTATAATTTCTCTTTTGCGAAGCTTTTCTTGGTATTTCGACAAGATATTGAGTTAAATGTACACAATATTTCACTTCAGCTTTTATTTCCTTCGAGATATTTTTCAGTAGTATGAGCTAAAACAACATTAAACTCAGTTAATATTACTTCCTCTAACATTTTGTCAACAGTGAAACAAGCAGCTTTCCGCTTAGTAGAAGCTAGTTTAATAGTTAAAAATGTAACTTGCTAGCTTTCAGCTTTTCTGCTGGATAAATAATAATCTGCCAAATCGTTAGCTAGTAAAAAAGCCAACAAGCGGCTAGTAAATGTCCGTTTTTTTTATATTCGAATGATTCATTACCTATCCCAACAATATAGTTAATATACCCTTATGTAGAGGAAGAGAGAGAATTTAGCTAGCAAATTAAAGCCAGACCTAATCTAGTTGGGCGGAAAATGCAATATTGCCATTACATGTCGTTCTATCTATCTATCTATCTGTGTCTGCATATACATATATACACTCGTATGTGTGTATGGGCCGATTTTCGATTTGCTGAACGTTAACCCGACAGCAGCAGCAGTCCTCGAATGGGCGCACCGATAAATCTATAATATGGACACGATAGAGAGGAAAAAATTTAATCGGTTTCAAGCTCCAATGGACAGAAATTACAAAAATACCTACAGCTTGGATATGTAGGTATACCTATATGTGAGTGTGACCAAAAGCAGTTGTTATCGTCGTGCTGCAATCTTGCAAAACAGTTTCATTTGTATCTCTGGATTAAATACATCTGAATCGGCTGTTTCATTTCGATTCTGAAGTTTTTCATTGCAACCATTAGATTGAAATTTGGCTTATATCGAACAGTCCATATAACAATTAGTTTTCATTTGATAAATGAATTGGATGTATCTAGACAACATTAGGTGTGTTCAGACAGCGAAAATTGCTTTTAAGTATCACACATAAACTGAAAGAATGTTTGTTATTTTAGTTAGTTAGTTTTAGTCAATGACCTATTAACAAAGATAGACGGAACTGTAAACAATATATTGTGTTGACATCATCCCTTGTTCGGCCAAGCGTCATCGCATATCAGTTTCTCCCCCCCCCCATTATTTAAATACTTGGTGTTTTGGTTGTTTTTGAATATTCTATTATATTCTTTGGTTTCAAAACTTGAAAAAATGTGTAAACGTTGCAAACTGTGCAATAAAATAGAATCCACGAACCCAGAAGTAACTTTTCATCGAAGTAGACCGTCTAAATTAAAATTTGGTAACTTATATATTTGAATTTTGAAAGAAATTTATTGACATATAAACGTCGGTCATGGGCGTAGTGAAGAAATTATTACCTATTCATAGTTATTTCATTAAAGAGATTTTTATATTGTTTGCGCTTTTCAAATCCTAGACTTTAAAAAAGAATTATACCTACACACCTATTCAATAATATCAGTACGGGATCGGAACAAAGATCAATGTCCATTTAATGGTCAACTGAAATTGATAAGATGATAAACTTAAGCCAGTATGTATATAATAGGTATATATGTCAAAAACTATAACACGTGCGGAACATGGATATGAAGCTTCCTTGCGATTATTATATGAGCACAAGAAATTTAGCAAGTTTATTTGCTGAAACATACAACTTTCGGATGTTGACTTTTTTTTACCAAGCTTAAGATTTATTTTGTGGTATCAATTATTTCGACGTATAGCAAATGAAACCTTAAAGAACGAGCCGTCACTGGTGTCATATTTTCTATGCGAAAAGACGAGTACAGTGAGGCGGGGTTTAGTTCAAACCGTTCTGTCCCCCCTTCTGACCGCTTCCCCAGCTCACCTCCCCTGGCCCACAAAGATGTTGTCAACAAACAAAACGTATTTTATCAATGAAGTGTTCTGTCTATCTCTTTTAATAGGTCATTGGTTTTCGTAGTGTTAGTTCATATATATATAAAAATCAAATTAAAGACAAAGTTAATCACAATAGCTTCGCTAACAAAGTTGGCCTCTTCAGAAGTAAACCCAACTTTGCCTGTCTGGTAAATTGTATCTACATATCGTAGGGTATTGCAATATGAATGGTTGTCAGCATATTACAGATTTTCATTGTAATGCTCAATCAGAATGGATTATCAAAATACAGCACCAGTCACATGGACCTTTCTTCAGTTTATCGCAGATTGACGAGCCGTATCTGATAATCAGTTCATATTTTGAACTAATACAATATTAAGCGTATCACTGACGTTGGCGCCTAGTACCTATAAGAAATTTATTGAATATGCCTGTATTTTTTGTCTCACGAATGATGGCGTCTGTCATGAAACTACGAGAAACGAATCAATTCAACTGACAGGAGTAGATCAATGGCGTCACAATTTCGAGACAAAATAAGGTATTTCAAATTTTTTATACGCTTCAAGGTAGGTTATATAATTTGGGAGAAAAAAAACTCGATCGATTGAATAAGCAATAATATGAAAGATTTATTATTAACAATAATGCAGAAACATAACGTTTGTCTAATGTCAAAAATCCGCCATTTTGGGGGCAAACGTTGTCCTCTGTCTCTAGCCCATGGTGCCATGGTTTGAACTATCCTGGTGACAGTTACGATAGATTTTTAGATTCAGATTTATTGATTTTCAGAGATTATTAAAGATTATATATTAGTATGAATTATATGAAAGTAGCGAATCAAAAAAGGCTCTTATAGACATAGTCCTGATACTAAGACAATGCTACATTTCCAAAGCAATAATACATTTAAAATATCTGATAAATACTCATCGTAGATATTAGAATTCAAATGTTCGAATGACATGTAAATCATGTTTTTGCGCCGAATTTTCCATCTGTTGAACATGACTGCTATCCCCTAATACTACCAGCCGAAAGTCAATAAATCACTTTGTGTTCAATGGGAAAAATTATTCGTTTTCAGGCTTCCACATCCCTATACCAACCATATATGAATGAATGTAAGCTTTATTATAGGTACAACACAGATAGGGCTACGTTATCTGGCGAATCTTACAAACGAACCGGTTCTTGCTGTTAAAATTTGTAATGGGATAGATACATTCACTGGAATCGTCTATCAGGCTGTTTCACATTCAGTTACCGGTTGGGCTTGATGGAAAAATGGGGTATTTGGAAAATGCGGTCGACATATTCCATTATGCTATATCCTTAGTTTGATTATTTTGAATTTCCGGTAAGCTCAATAGATCATTTTATTGCAGCGATCACTTTTTGTGCTGCAATATTAGAAAACTCGGACTATTTGTGTAACTAGAATATGACGGAGCTTAAAGCTGTGATATGAAAAACATCCGGGTAAAATCGAAGTGGTTCAAAAGTGACGTTATGTTTTGCGTCATTATTTCTGACCAATTAGCAATATGTAATTGATTATAGAATTTAAAAATAAATGGAACAATATGGGTAATATATTCGTACAATTTCCATCGGTACAATCTCAAACTTTCTTGACACTAGTTTCTTCTAGAAAATTACCTTGTTTTTGATTTTCATCTGAAAAAAGCACAAACAATCAAACATTTGCAGAAATAGGTGTATTTTAGCATAACTTTTGATACAACTGAGGCGGAAGGCGCTAATTTTAATGATTGGTTAATAAAAGAGAGAGAAATGATGTTCTCAGGACATACGACTTATGGCTGGAATTTTCGATTTGGAATTATCTTTATAGTACCTACATATATAATCCATCCTTGCCTTGAGTTTATTTGAAACTGCTGATTATATTAGCTTTGCTTTCGGGATCTTCCATTCTATTTCATGGTGATGCGAACCTTATCAATTGGTTTTTGTATATCAAGATACTTGAATGAGCCACGTGATGAAACCAGTGATCTATTAAGAGAGATAGACGGAACTGTAAACAGTATATTGTTTTGACATCATCCCTTGTTCGGCCACGCCTCATCGCATATCAGCTTTCCCCCCATTATTCAAATACTTGGTGTTTTGGTTGTTTTTCAATATTCTATTATATTATTTGGTTTCAAAACTTGAAAAAATGAGTAGGGATTGTAAAATGTGCAATAAAATAGAATCCACGCACTCATAAGTAACTTTTCATCGGTAAGTGGCCAGTCTAAATTAAAATATGGTGGAACTAATCTGCAGCACACTTCACAAAGCGGAAATCGGTAGAGCATAATTCGCATAAATTGCAAGAGATTCTCAGCGTTTTCAATATTTTTTTTCTTCGTAGAATATCTATTTAATTGGAGGTTCCCTTTAATTAGAAGCTATATTAAAATCTTTATAATTAAACTTTGGTGAGAAAAGTATTGGAAATTTTTAATTAATTTTTAATAATGTGTACCTATACAAGAATAATTAAAAGACTTGTAAAATCATTAAGGGAGAATTAAATAATTAATGTTGGGTTAACAGAGTCAAGCCAGATTTTCATCCAATCAGTGTTCACTTGTTTTTTTTTTCTGATGACAAAATAGACAAGCATATTTCGGTTTGAATACTTGTAGGATGGAACCTTCTTTCAACCATTAGAAACCGAGTTATGATCATAATTTTTACTGCATTTTGCCTACTTTCCGCATAGATTAACTTTTTTGAACATTTTTAAGGATACTTAAGTATAACGTGAGAAAAAATTCGGGAGATATTTTGTGCATGCCTTCTGAGTTGAAGAGAGACAATTCGACACAAAAAAGAAAAGAGAAATAAAAATAATTCAGGACACATACACACGTGTCGTCGCATGAGCGTTGTGCCAAAATAGAACAAAAAAAAGTATCTGCAATCTGGACAAACAAAAACAACAAGCACAGTGTTCCGCAAGGCCCGTATACGAACACGCGATACGAGACAAGAGAGAATCATCGACCTAGTGCATCGAAATGATAGAATTCAATCAGAGGGAAAGAAAATGAGCAAAATTGGCGCAACACGCTGCCAGAATTATTGAGCATAGCACACCGTACTTTT
The DNA here is from genome assembly GCA_958507055.1 of Crioceris asparagi. NCBI lineage: Eukaryota > Metazoa > Arthropoda > Insecta > Coleoptera > Chrysomelidae > Crioceris > Crioceris asparagi. The sequence goes on from OY293829.1 coordinate 80,414,875, forward strand.
ATCGAACTACTGTATTTTATTGAATATGGTCCAAGAGCTAGCACTGTGGACTATTGGAAAATCGAACCCTTCAATGGAATTGGGAAGATGAATGTCACAATAATGCATTGAAATCATATGATTATATTCATCGAATCTGACATATTGCGAAGAAAATCAAAAAATTATATGTTTTCACTCTTTGCAAATTGTTTGCAGTAACATTATTAATATTAATATCGAAACAAATGATTTTATTTACTGAACTTGATGACATTGAGTTAGTTTACAATCAACATATTTGAACACATTCTTTTGGCCAGTCTGTCTAAAACAATGAAGATATATGGAGATGCCAGAGCTATAGAATATCTATAAATCACCTGAAAGGGACAAACGATATAGAAATAACAACTATGATTCATTTCAAAATTTTCGGTGCTGCGTCAGTACACTTTAGTTTAATACAAGGTATATAATGATACCAGAGACAATCTCGCAGGATGTTCTATATATAGGTAAAGTCATTACTACCACCACCGGCTCGTGGACCAACAAAGACAGATAGAGAAGGCAATAGATAGTTGAGGGGTCGTCTGCTGGGGTTTAGTTGTTTCAGTGACACTGCAAGATAAGCAGCGTATTGGATCACGTGCTCGAATTGTGTTTATTCAACGATTTTGGTAATTTTCACGTCTCGATGCCGCTGGTTGGTGCTCTGCTGCTGAATGTCATCGATTCCGATTCACGGGAGCATTGGCACGGATAATTAAATTTTTAGTTCACTTTGGTCGTCTTATTGGGAAAAATTGCCAGAATGTTGGAATAATTCACAGTCCCAGGATTCCCCACAGTGTGCGAATTCATTGGGCAGGAAGGACATTAATATTTTGAATGTAAGATATGCGCTAATAGTGTTACAGAGTCGTTGATAAAATAGGAAGAAGTTGGAAGAATTTTTTTTAATTGTTTTTAGCTTTATAAATGATTTGATCATTGCGGAAAACTATCTTAAGGATTCGATAGAGAAGAATAACGAATCAAATGCCCCAATTAATGGATATTGATATTAAATGTATTCAATTTACTTAAAAGTCCAGAAATTCCGAAGTTTATTATTTTCTCCTTGAATTTCCCCTAAGTCCAACTCATACGACAGGCTTGTGCGCCACCATGCTGCTAAAATGTTTACTATGAGGGCGTATTATCAATATTTCATTCATTTATTTACTCAATTTATTTCTACCAATTCGACTTAATGTTTCGAATGTCCATACAAATGTGTCACATTGGCAACATCGCAAAACGATTCACTTACCCCTTAAACTGAGTGGATTTTCTTTTATAAATGTTAAAAACCACATGTCTATCATCTAAACGGATGCAAAGGTTTTGAAAAGACCACTAATTTCTTTGTGATTCTAAAAAACATTTATTTTCATATTTTAAAGTTTACTGGAGTTGTGTTTTATTGAATACTAGCAAATTCACACACGTGTGGAATCCCTTAAAAAGTACTAATCAGGACATTATTCGTGCCTTCCTTTGAATAAAAACTATGAAACCACGTTTTTCTATTATAGAACTTTAATTTTATATCATGTCCAACACCTTGGATTTCAAAATAAATGCAATTCTTTCAATAAACTGAGATCTATTTACCCACATTTCACTTCCTATGGCAATTAACTTTATTGCTATTTATTATTAAACAAAAGACAAGTTTCAAACAGCTTCAATTCTTTGGTGAATTATTCGTTTGAGGTGCTTGTGCTCTAATATAATCGTTCTTAATAGATTATTTAACTACCACTTTAATATAGTTATCTGAAATGAAATGTTCAATTGTATGTATTTGCTGACGAATTGGAAGCACCTAAAGTCATAAAATGTAAGCAAGTTGCCATTATCGTCTGATACTCGTTTTCAGAGAACTAATATTGAACTGTAAAGATCAGAGTTTGTTATTCATAAATGTTTTACTTGGAAAACTGTTCAATTTCATGGCATGATTGTGGAAAATTGCATCGGCTTCTTGGAAAGCCAATAAATAGTTCTTAGATTTAAAAATACATTGTAACAAATTCAAGTTTTATGACATGCTGGCGTTGTTGGCGATGTTTAATAAAAATGCATGTGAATGCCTTTGAAAGTTTTTGTTACTTGACATCGTATTAAGTTGAGAGAGAAAATGATTTATTTTGAATCGTTCGTTTTATACTAAAATGTATAGCTTCTCAGTTTATTACCGTCCTGCTGCTTTTCTCTTTTGTTAGCTCTGAGAAAATGCCGGAAATTTGTTTTATTCAAATGAACTGTAAAATTTTCTGTTTATTTATATTATGGCTAAAAGGTTCATCCTTTGTCAAAATTAAAAGAATTATAAATCACTTGCGGTGTTAGCACGTAAGTCAACGTTGGTCAAACTGGCAGACATTTTCAAACCCATGTCAATGAAGACAAGAGCTCATTCATATGTAAAATAATTCATACTATGCGCTACATATCATCGATAATACTCACAGTTTGAATCTTATATATCAAAGAGAGACGATGAAAATTAAATTTACTTGAGTCATTAGAAATTACCTCCTTACGGTATATATAATTGATATCAAACTAATCTAAAATATCAGTCATCAAGATGTATGTAAACTGTCCTTATTATTTAAGTAGGCACTGGTCCGCTTATAACTCAGTTAATACTCCCAATCAAGAAAGACACCGTGTGTCGTTCATTTTTCTGTTCTTTGTTCACAAATCGATTTGAGTTAAGGAGTTAGGAGAATTATCATTTTCAGTTTTAAAAACGCGCCGGTTATACATGAAAATTCTATACTTTTTTGATGAATCCGACGGAAGTTGTTCATAATATTCCATAGACAAACTGGTTCAGTGTTCTTGATTTGATTAGGCTAATAACGATTATGCAAACATTTTATGGTAACATTATTATTCAGCTGAAAATCTCAATTAATGAATCCTATCATCAAACAAGATTAATTATTCAAACGTAGATATAATTAGATTTAGCACAGTAATTAAATCATCCCCTAATACTTTAACCCTTAAACCTAAAATTGTCCTCTTCTCGACAAATTAGCTATACGAATACAGAATGGAACACCCCAGATCAAAAGAACTTGTTACTTTTCATTTAAATACATCCTTCTTATTTCTATGAATCCAATTATGGGCCAAAGGGCAAAAAAAGTGGTGGGCTCTTTGGAAAATAAACTCTCTATACTTACTTTAATATATGCTCCAGGACACATGAAAGATGTCAAAGTTGATTTTATGATTGCTTTTCCAAATATGCATGGAATCCGAAGACCCTTCTTAATGTCCGATATTTCGAATGAGCCATAAAATATGCTTTCTGAAATGATGATTGATCGTCGGGTCTGTCCAATTTAGCTGTGATTTCAATGATCTCATTAAATTATGTAGGCTCCTGACTTTTGAAGTACGTTGAAATTTTTTTTGTTATCTATATCCAGACCGAGGTGGTACTCAGTGTTTTTTATGTTCGTATAGTAAACGTGCTCTGAATTTATTTTATCTGAGCAAGAAGTGCTGAGAAATGATCCCACATTAAACACATTTAGAATCCAAGATTTGCTCCCAACAAAAAACTGTCCCGGAGGGCAGATAGAAATAAAGTAGAGACCATTACCAGCAATATTTAAATAGGGCATTTTAAAAGAAAGGTCTCCGAGCTAGAGCAGGCGTAAAGTCTGAAATAGGTGTGCTTTCGCTATACCTATATTGATTACTCCTGTATTGCTAGCGCCCATAAGTTGAGGTATGATGGATCTTTTGTGTTTTGCTGTGTATTGAACACGCCTATGCATATAACGTGGGGCATGGCCTCACGTGTGTACCACAGGCGTAGAGGTAACAGTGTGGCAAGGCCACCAACGGCTGCACTGCTACGGTGTCGAGTCTCGTATCTTGAAATAACGCTGATTGGTGGGCTTTCAGGCAATTGTCAGTCTCAACCAGCAATGCAGAAGTTTCAAGAAATCTCTGATTATAATTCAACGTTCAACAATTTTGATGAATAATGACACAATCTTATGTAAAACAAAATCTTTTTACAAAAAACGCGACCGACTTCATTAGTTTTGATGTTGGTGTCCAAGTCTTCTATCAACCTATAATCTACAGAAATTAAAAATTACCAGCACCCGGTAGAATTACATATTATTATTTTGTATTTTCAGTGCAAGAAATAAAATTGATCCTAATTTTTGTAAAAAAGTTCTCTTATTTGATGTTTCCAAGGATACATTCATTCCGGATTGAGATCCACCACAAAAACTACTTTTTTCTCTTTTGTAAATAGCAATTTTCTATAGTAATTTTAAAAAATAAATTCCAAGTTCAAATTTTTTCCTTGCTTTTTTGTAATAAAAATACCAATAAACCAAATAAATATGATAAACTATTTCTTGTTCTGCTGTCTTTACGTATATAACCTATACAACTAAATGCAATTCTATTTCCTATCTTTGCAATTTTTATAGTTCAGTCCTCATACACTCATTGATCTTTTTATTCCTTGTATCCACGATATTTTTGGCCTTCCTTCCTTCCTGTTCTCCTGTTTAATCCATTTCATCAATTTCTTTGACAATCTTTTCTCCCCCATCATGTGTATGTGTCCCTACCAAATCAGTTGTTTTTTCTCAATATGTTCTATAACTGTTTTTTTTAAATTTCATTTGTATTGTGTCATTTCTGACCCGATCTAGCCTTGATGTTCTACTTGCTCTTCTTAAGGCATCCATCACTGTAACTTCTATTTTTTTCTTTAGTTGCTCTTTTATTCTCCACGTTTCAGAGCCATATACCAAAGTGCTCCTAATCATTGTATTGTAAATTCTCATTTCATTTCATTCACGTCCTCTAGTATACGTAATTGATGAGTCTTCTCTACATTGATCTGCAGTCCCCGTTTTACGTATTCTCGCTTCAGCTTACGTGTCATATATTCTAAATCCTCTTTGTCATTTGCACAAACTACCTGATCGTCAATTTGGATGCTCATTCATCTGCATTTCTTTTTCCAATTTGTGAGAGCTTTGGCGACATATATTTTAAAAAGCGTTGGGGAGATGCAGCATCCTTGTCTCAGGCCTTTGTTGATTGTAAAGGATTCTAATACTCTATATCCTATTTTCACTGCTGATTCCATATCAACTTCTGTGAGGGTATAATTAATATTGGTATTGTGAAGTACTTTTCATAACTTGGATATTGGTATGCTATCGTAGGGCTTTTGTAAGTCTATGAACATCAAGTGTACCGGTCTGTTTCTTTCTGCTTTCTTTTCAATCACCTGCTTTAACGAAAATACGTTGTCTGTACAGGATCTTCTAGCCCTAAATCCACTCTATTCTTCCTCTTCGTAATTAGTATATTCCTCTTCTATTATATCTCTGATTATTCTTGTATATACTATTCTTATTGTGATTGTATTATCGATATCCTACGGTAGTTGTTGCATTTTCATTTGTTGTCATTTTTATATATTGATGTGATATACGCTGTTTTCCATTCTTCGGGTACATTTTCGCCATTTATATATTTTTTGAATATATATGCTAAGGATTCGAAGAGTTTATCCGTTCCATTTTCTGTTAGTTCAGCATTAATCCCACCTGGATCAGCAAGCAGCTCTTCCATTTTTTAGTTGTTTCGCTGTAGTTTTAACTAATAATGTCAATATTTTTATTTCTTCTCCGTCAATTCATACATCTGTCTATGTTTGTTGATTATATTCGGGTATATCCTTGGTCAGTAGTGCTTTACAATGCTGAACCCATTCATTGTTGTATTCATTAGTTCTAATGATCTGTTCGTCTTTTTGTTGAGGAGTTTTTATTATTCACTGAATTTTCGCCCTCCAATGTATGTCTTTATTTCTTGACATTTCCTGCCCCAAGCTTCCCTTTTCCTTTCTGAAATTTTGATTCTTGTTTCTTTCTTTTTGTCATTAATTTTTTTTATGATCTTCATTGTCTGTGTCTTACCATTTCTTGTATAGTTGTTTCTTTTCATCAAACAATTTTTCCGTTTTGGAATTCCACCAAAATTTGATACTTTTTAGATTTTCTTTGATACCTAGAGCTCCTGTTGCAGCTGTTCTGGGGTTGGATTAATACTTATCTATAAAGCGCTTTAATTGCAGTACTCGTAGGTAATCCATCTTATCTGGTTTAATATCGTTAAAGCCTTCAAATTATAATCCTTTCTTTAGGAATAATAATATGCTGTTTATAATATGCGTATCAAGTCACGTCTGAGATGTGAGGCTGAAATTGTTGGTAGCCACTGCTCTAACCTACTGGCTTGTCGCGTGAGCCAATTAACAAAACTGCCCTTGGTTAGCGGAGTGTACGGACGTCACTGCGGCGCCCAACAAGCGGATGTGTATCTACTATATATACCGCGCGTTTATACCTGCATGGACGCCTTTATGTCATCAAAGTTAACTAAGGCCCGGATGGGTGCAAGTAGCATTCAAAATATATTATGAAAAAATAACATGTTGCCTTAGATAAATGTTCAGTGCTTGTTGTGATGTTTATTTAAACTTTTTTGAAAACTTTTTGTGACACAAGCGAGACAGTAGATTACAATGTTTAAAATATTACTGTTAGATTGTATACTGTATAATAGCTGGATATTGTTGAAACTATCCGAATGTATGGTTATTTTGAAAAATCATATATCTATCTACTAAAATAACTGTCTTAGATCGGGGATATATAGTTACAAAGAAAAGTATCAAGGTCCATTAAGCTAGCACAACAAAAGTGGCATACATCAATAAAATTAGTGTACTAAATTGAAGCATATTTAGTGTTAATTTGGGTGCTACTTTTGTTGTGCTAGCTAAATGGTTCTCAAGAATGACTTGTATCGAGCAGTGCTTAACTTTTACATCAAATTTAACCCATTACAATAACCTCCTACTGGAAAGTTTATACTATTAATGGAAAGCCCATTTAGGTACCTACTAATTATGTAGATCCAGGTATTTCCATTTACTCAATGATGTATGTATATTCTATGGCACTAAATCGCAATAATACAAGCAATATATATATATATATATATATATATATATATATCACAGCCACAGTTGAATAGTACAAATTCAGCATCATCATATTAAATGATTGAGATATTGTATCTAATATCTAACCTCAGCACCAGAAATTTTGTTGTTGGAGCGTCCTTGGGTCACGTACGTTATTAATAATAATGATTATTAATATCGTCAGCTACTGTCACCTGTCAGATACCTACAATGCTGGTGAGAAACTTGCTAGCTTTCAGTATGAGGTCGAATGGGAATAGGCACATTGAAGAAGATGGAAAAGTTACCTTTTTTTATTGGAAATTATCTCTTTTTTTTGTTATATTATAGAAATAGCAGATCTATCCTTGTTCCTTGTTGATATTTCTGTAAAAAAACAGAACCAATAAGAGTATTAAGTCATTTAAATCCTACACCTCTGAGTTAGCTTCAATATTACGGAAATTCATTAATCAACGGCATAAAACATTGATGCATTTCTCATAGAAAGGAATGGGTCTAGAAATATTTATAATATTCAAGCAGTACGGTATTAGACATAAGCATATCAGATATAGACGGGTCAGATAGTACAGGGTGTCCCATTTTCGGTACTTTTGCGTGGTACCTATCTCCGTTAGATTTAGAGATAGAAAGTTGTGGTTTTCGCGGTATTGTGATTTCTCGTAAAACTAAAGATGCCGCTTACAACATTTTCATAGCCCTCTTAGTTTATAAGATACAGGGCATTTTTGAAAATATTGTATTTTGGAACCCCCCTCATATTTCCCTTATCCTTCAACTTATCGAAAAGGTAAAATAACAACAGTTTTGTACCATAAAGTAACAATACAAAAAACACCAAAAATTACATTATTACTGCTGCTGATGTAGCAAGATGGTGCCCCAAGTCATAACTCTGGACTCTTAGGGACATTTCTTGATAATAACTTTCCTCAGAGATGGATAGATACCAACGGACCTATTAGATGGCCTCCACTGTCTTCAGATCTGTCAATTTTAGATGTTTTGTTATGGAGCCATATACAAAATAAAGTATATAAAACACAATATGACAGCATAGAAGAATTTCGAAAGGTAATATTTATTTGGCCTTTCGAAATTTGCGAATGAGACCGATGGTTCTTTTTGATGCTTCAAAAATAATTACGAAGATGTGCCAATTTTGTATTAGAGATAAATATTTTTTACAAAAAATTGGACCGACTTTATTAGTTGGTGCACTGAAAAGTATAAAATAATATTAATTCTATTGGGGCTGGTACTTGTGAAGTTGTGCAGTTGCAGGTAGATTGGTAACTTTTGGCACCAACTTCACAAGTACCAGCCCCAATAGAATTAATATTATTTTATACTTTTCAGTGCACCAACTAATAAAGTCGGTCCAATTTTTTGTAAAAAATATTTATTTCACACTTTTGAGTGTAACAGTAGTCACCAAAATCGTTGAACGTTCACTAATACCAATGAAGATAGTACTTATTCTATTACCCACGTATATTCCTTGCTTGTAGTTGTTATTATTGAGATCTCAGAACATCGCTGCGGAAATACGCTTGAATATTTTAGTTGTTACCATTTTAACACCGATTTTACTCGAAAACCGTAACTCTAAGGGAAAAATGTTCAGTATAAATGTTGCTACAAATAATTATGTCTTTCATGTACTGCAAACAGATTTTCAATTTTCGACAGAAATCGCCCTCTCCACATAGCGAAAATAGGTATATTTGAGAAATTAAAATGTCTCTATGTCGAAAACCGTTACTCTTTTGAAAAAATGTTCCATTTAAACGTTTCCGGATATTGTCCTATCTGTAATTATATCAACGCAGATTTTCAATTTTCGACAAAATTTGCCCCCTCCACCCCCTTCGGGGGCGGTTTTCGGAGGGAACGCGATGTCGGATTCCCGTTTTTATGAATATGGGACCATTTCTCAATCCTCCTCTTTCAAATGAATCAAAAATGATCAAAATCGGAGTACGTTTACTATATGAAAGGCGCGCACAAACCAAAAAAAAAAAAAAAAAAAGCACACAATCGAATTGTATACCTCCTCCTTTTGGGAAGTCGGTCAAAAATGGTCCTCGTTTTGAACATCACCTTTAAACATTAGTATTTTTTAATAAAGTAATTTTTTGTGTTTATTGTATTGTAACTTTATGATACAAAACTGTTGTTACAATCTTACTGTCAAAAAAACCTGTATAGATATTTTTGAAAATCTTATGCTTCTATAGAAAGATATGCAAGGTATTCAATTCTTCGTTACTAAAATGTAACTTTCAATTGTTTATTGTTGTTATTCATGGTCTACCATAAAATTATTTTTCTGAGGAATATGTGCATACTATCATATATTTTCGAAAAGGTAAAAAAAGCATATTTATTAGTCTATAAATATACAGGGTGTTCCATTTAAAAAAAACAATAATTAGGTTTTTAGCTCAAAAATAGTAAATATGTAACAAGAACTGTCTACACCACTGCATTCTACGAACAAAAAGGAGTAAGAATGTTATATTACCTTTTCGATAAGTTGAAGGATAACGGAGATACGAGCGGTTTCCCAAAATGCCTTGTATCTTAAAAACTAAGAGGGTTATGAAAATTGTGTTAATGGCATCTATAAATTTACAAAAAAGAAGTATACTGTCCCAAAAGCCGCAACTTTCTAGCTATAAGAATAACGGACATACCCCGCAAAAGTACCCAAAATGAGACATCCTATACGGTGGTGGTCCATCACTTTTGCCTTCCCTTTCTAATGATCGGTCTTTCTTTTTAGGATTTGTGAAGTCAAACGCTCCATTCTCATTAAACGACTCTAATCCATGATACTGGACAAACCAGAAATGCTCGAGAGAATCCAACATAAATATCGACATAATCTGGAACACTGAATTTATATTTTACTAGATCTTGGTGTATTATTCCCTTATGATGTATGGGCATAATATTACAGAAGCCACAAATGCCATAAATTCATTATGTATTAGGTACTTATGGAAATCACAAAATACCGCAACCCAAATTGCAAGCGAACACAAACTATTAGGGGCTATCGTTTAAAACATTTATGGTTGTCCCTGAGGTTTTATCACGAACTAGCGTTATCGCAGATGTGCGCTTGAACATATCTTCGGCTTGAAGCGATAATTCCTAACGTCTAGCTGCTTTTCTTCGTTCAAACAAAATGACCTAGTATTTCTAGGTATTACCTTGTCTTAATACTTTTCAAATTTCGAGATAATCGGATAACATAATTTTGCGATAGTATCTGTCACTGTAGAGAATTTTCGAAGTCTTTCTCCTACGAGCGTCTCAAAATTTCCTTAATGTCATTAAATTGATCAATTATGAATCAGTCGAATTTGAACTCCGTCAGATATTCCAAGACGAGTTATTCTCTAAATACGTTGACTTTTGGATGACAACTTCAAATATTTTGCTGGGAAATCTCGCATCTAACATCACCAGACACTGGTTTTCTTGTTCCTAAAGAAATATAACATTTGGAAATAAAAATCCTACAAAGTGAAACCTTCTGGCAACTACTCGTATAATGTATATTGTCGATGAAACTTATGGCGCAAGTCCTACTTCTTTGCACAAATAAGTATTCCTAGTTTATTGTAGTAAAATAGGAATAAATAAACATTCTTCCACGCTGCTCTTTCATCTCTCTCAAGTTCTAAATGAACCAGAACTGCATCCAATCTATTACAATAATTTAAAGTTGGGGAATGTATGTACAGTAATTTCGTTACTACTGTAGACCGACGACTGGATGTTGTTGCTGGTTTTGTTTTCTCTTCTTCAACTCCTTACTATCCTTCATTGTTCCATGTAATTTATGCCGGGTACACAGCTGTGGCGAGGTTAAGGAACATAGATCTATTTATTTGAGAAATACCAAACAAATGATCGTGAATAATTTCGAACGTTGTAAGAAAACGTTGAAAAAAAATGTGTTTATCAACTAAAATCTATACCTAGAACTTATTAATATTACTAAAAAAGCCAAAGCATACCTACCACTGCGAGACCCTTGCAGCATTCCGAGGTTGATGTGGTAAATCTGCAATCTGCTCTAGCTCAGCTTCAGTAAATAAATAGTTCCAGGTGTCTACCAGACTGGAGGATCGTTAATTAGAAAATGGCTATCGTCTCTCTTGCGCCAAAAGATTTATCCTGTAACCGCTGAAAATAGTGGTGGTTTGTGTTGTACAGTCTACCTAGCTATAGAATTATTTCTATGGATAATCTGAGCGGCAGCTATGATGGTGGTCCGTCCGTCCGTTCGATTGGGCGGCTTATTGGAGAGTTTTGCTTTTACTAACGAAGCCATTTTGAAATTATTCGAGGCAGAAATGGTTTACACGGCAACTTTGCGGCTATCAATTAAAATTATATCTACACTGTTTGCTTAATATTGCTTCTACGTTACGTGATGTTAATTTGGGATGTTATAAAGTGATGGTTACAAATACCTGATGAATATTCAGCATTCTGGAATTTATCGTAATTCAGAAGAGCTTTTATTAATCGAGTTATTAAAAAAAAACTCCTTCCAATTGTGCCATAATATATAGGAACATGACAGGAAAATTGTATGCTAGAATGTCTATTGATGAATCAATATGGAATGCCTGTTCTAAGCTAACTTAATCTAAAAAGAAAAACAAGCTAATCCTCATTTGGTAAATGTATTTCAAAATGTCAGTCTTTGTTATGACAAAATATGATTCTCTTGATAGTTCACGAGAATATTTCTAGATATAAGAAAACTTGAACTAAGAATGGAACAATAAATAATGTACCTAATCATAATCGATAGAAGCAGAGTACTTCTCTGAGCTTCATTCACATTGTTGCTCCTTCCATCTAATCCTATTTCGTTCTCTTGGCCAAACAGTTGCCGGATTAGAGTGAGAGACAAATATTGTTAAAGCTCTATATGTCTGGCCGCTACTGATACACAGTTATACTTATATTGACACGTCTATATTTGAGTCTGACCTAATCTTTTCGAAACCATTCTTCTGAGACGATGACGATTGATCATCGTTCAATAATTGAAAATATTCTTGAAGCAGAATAAATGTATATACGAAATCAATATTATTTATAATGGAAAAAGGAGATATAGGAATAAACTGACATTCTTATTCATAGAAAAAAACACATATTGGAGGCTTAGAAGCTTAATAAATAAAGAAACAGAAGTAGTCCATGGTTGAAGCCCTGGGGAATACCCGATTAAGCCGAGGAGGTACACTTTTGAAACAAATACATTATGAAAAACATGACTTGATAAGAAACCTCACCTCAAAAATATCATATGAGAGAGTTTCTGCACTTTAGATACATTTTTATTTGAGTTTATAATTATAATTTCATTGAATATTGGATTTGGATCTAGTGGTATTTTTAGCCACTCTCTTATTTGAAAGTCTTTCAGAAAATATGTCTTCGGATTTATTAATCTGAACTAGCTAACTGCATCCGATAATCAATGAATGAATGCAAGATATTTTTCTGGAGCAGCCGTAAGGTAAATACTGTTGAAATATTTCATATTTTTCCCATTAGTTTAATGGTTTTCTGAGTTAAAAGCATTTGTACTCGAGAATCATCTATCAATTATGGATATGGATGGAGTTCTTTTGCTTTAGCTTTAGATCCTTCAATGAAAATCTTCTGTTTAAACGGATATATGTATATATACCTATATATTTTTTTCTACAAGCAAAGATAGATCGAACATTAAAAAGTAATTATTTTTTTAGCGGGAGTAATTATTGCACTAAAATTAATTAAAAATTCAAAATATTTCCATATGAAAAGTGTATCACGCTTTTCATATCAACTAAATCAGTTCAATATTCATATCACATATTAGACTCGTGAATTATTCAAAGTTAATCATTTTATGAAAAGAATCAAGGCCGAGAATCTTTTCCTGGCTGGACTTCATAAGTTCATAAAACGTATTTCGATTGGAGTTGCGATGGAGAATATTTAAAAACTTCTTCACTTGAACCTTTCCACCTATATATATTTATATATATATATATATATATATATATATATATATATATATATATATCGAGAGTTAAATTTACTTTTTATTTCACAGAAAATTGTGTTGCGGGTCTCTCCCCAGCGGGAGTTGATATCAACCACGGCCCACGGCCCACGGAACTTTTATAATTTCATATAACATTTACTGGGGCCTTGTTGCTGCTCATGGCCGCACTAGGCTTTCAGCTTTCAATGGCTAGGTGGTTGTGGTTCATTCAAAACTTTTATTAGACGATTAAAATTTTCACCAATTATTATTGTGTAGTTTCGTGTGCCTGTTTGTAAAATAGGTAATGTGGTAAAAAGTCGGAAATGTGAATTTCATTTCCAACATAATCTCACTACCTACCTTCAAAAACAAGTATGTAGAGGAGCAGAAACTGTATGGAGAATGTTAACGAAATAATGTAAAAGTGAGCTTCCGGAAAACTCTGTCGGAATTCATTATAGTTTAAAGTTTAAATGTATTATTTGTATTGTTAATTTAAACAAAAGCTTTGTGAAACTTTTGATTCAGATATTTTTTGTTAACAAGGTCCATCCTTTTGAAACATTAAAATAAACAAATGAAATTTCATAAGAATGTATCACATAATTCAGATGATTCTGTTTTGCAGTTCTTGACTCAACCCCCAATATCAGAATTCTTGTATTGGGATTAGAAAATTACCAAGCGATCACCTAGCCCTGTATAGATATCTTTTTTTTTTCGTTCGAAAATAACTTCAGAGAAAATAGGCGGTGAGAAACAAACAAGCAGACATTAGAGGGTTACAAGTGTTCTGTTTCCCCTTCAGATCTACGAAACTCTAAACACTGCATAAAAAATATCTCTGTCAATTATACTAACGTATAGTTTGTTTCACGAATGATGGCGATTGCCTGTAATCATTTACTAGCTGCGTACATTACGCTATACTTCTCTTATCGCATCTCATTATCATGAAATGTTCTACTATGTTTGTCGATCTAAGGTACGACATCAGTATTTCAAGATTATCTCCTGCGATACCATGATAGCACTCTGTTCGTATGTCCGAAGACAATACAATCTTTAATTCATAGACTTCACAAAGTCAAAGTGACATTTCAGAGAATTAATTTATATTTTATAAATCAAACAATAAAGTTCTTGCATTATTGTTGATCTTCATCGTATTATTGCTTATTTAATGAATCGATATTTCTTTCTCCCTTATTATATGAATTTCCTTGAAACGTTTAAAAAAACTGAGATACCGTATCTTCTCTCGAAATTGTCACGCCACTGCTTTACTCCCCTCGGTTGAATTGATCCGTTTCTCCTGTTTTTAAGGCATCATTTGTTCAACAAACTGTATCTGACATAATTTATTGACCCAATGGAAAAGTAATACCGACATCTGATACTCTTATTCCACTAATTTATATTATGCTATTCATACGAATACTATTACGAGATGCAATATTATACACACCTGCTATGCTAATTAAGGCGAACATTAATTACATAATATTAATACGGCTTGAGCGCTAATTTCACACTTACCATAAGAAAATATCAACATCCGAAGCTGTGACAGCATAAGAGTATAATAATAATGTAATGTACACTGTTATTAAGTCAGTTTGCATAAAATTACACGACATTCTCTAAAGTAACTCCAGCTTCCCTTCGTACTAATATTTGAGTTTTAAAATACGTAAAAGGTATCTTAATATCTTTCAAATAGCTTCTTCAGAATTAACAGCTTCGATTAATGCCGATTCTCTACTTTACTTGAGCAAAAATATATCATATTATCCTAAAGCATGAATTAATTTATTTTACTCATGTGCAAAGTAAGGAGTCTATAAAAATCATTGGCTAAAACTATATTTTATGTTGAGGTGATCTTCTCTATTCCCAAATAGGTGAAATTATTATACAGGGTGTTTACTAAACATGCAGCAAAAATTTAAATGGAGTTTCTTTGAACTATTTTAAGAATATTTTGTTCTTTGACGATTGTTGAGAAACCGCTTCATTTCAAAGATACCGGGTGAAAGAAAATTGCGAGAGCTTCAACATTTTATTATCAAAAAGCACATGGTAAGTTGTTCAATCTACAATAAATGTCTTCCACCAGCTTGGATACAAATATGCAATCGTCTCAACAGTGAATGCAGAAGTCGTTTAAGCACACCAGGTTCATTTTTAATGGATCCAGCAATTATCCTATTTCGCAAGTCGTCCAAATTTTCTACTGGAGTCGCGTAAACCAATGTCATTAGATAACCCCACAAGAAATAATCTAGGGGATTTAAGTCCGGCGATCGCGCAGGCCATGCGTGTGGTCTACCACTAACCGATCCAGTGATCTTCGTATGTTGCTGTTCAATATTCACGAGCAACCAAACTAAAATGTGCTGGCGCAAGGAATCGTGAAAGATAACAACTGTTTTTGTTCCAAATTTTTTTTTGTTTACTTCCTAAACCCATTGCCGTACACCATACTTTTATTAACATTAATAATTTTAAGAAATATCGTACATAGTACTCGCAATTTATTTTCACCCTGTATCTTTGAAATGAAGCGGCGTTTCAACATCATCAAAGCACAAAATATTCTTTAAATAGTTCAAAGAATCACCCTTTAAATTTTTGCCACATGTTTAGTAAACATCCTGCATATAAAATTATTTTTCGAACTGATGTCACTTACTGACATTTAATTACCATAAGGATTACAGGAAAGGGATTGTTGGAACCTGAACCAATTATTCCGTTGAATAATATGTTTGCTTTTAGTTGCGGGGAACAAATGGTAATCATATGATTTAAATTCAATTATGTCGGTACATTTTTTAATGAAAGCGCGTTTCAAATGATGCACATCATTGTGCGGGCAGTATATACAAAAATATCTCCGGCAAGCCAGCGTGAACACGCGCAGAATTTTGGATTTCGAAGAAAAGGAAGGAGAGGTAAATGCTTCCATCCATAAAGACGAGGATTGATATACGCGTCTACGGCGAAAGAAGCTAGTGCCGGTGTGAACATTATACCTAAAATAGACCAAACAAAAGGGTCAAGATTCTCTACAGCCATATCCTGGAGCACAAGTGTGATAGAGGTGCTAGAATCTCCGGTTATTTGCATTATCGGATGGACCAATGGTAGCGCTACCAAAACCAGCGTCGACAAAGACCGAGGTAGGCCCATTTTACATAATCAATGTGCATCCGAACATTCAAAAACCTTAAAGAATCAATCGAAGGGATTTATACATATTATTAAAAATAATAAATCATATAATTACAGTTCATGTTCAAAAAGTCTATATTCGACATTTTGGTCCTTCAAGCGGATTAAACCGCCCTTACTTGTATTAAAAAAAAAAAAAATACAATTTCACATTTTTTTATATATTGTGCATTTTGTTTAACAGCTATCCGTTTCATAGTTACAAGCAAACATATTATTTTGACCTTCAAGACATTATATTCCTCAATATCAAGTCGTGCTAGTTTTCTTTCAGTTTCACAAAGAATTCTTGGTATGCTATCCAGATAGAATTCCTAGCATTTGTTCTGGTGTCTGGTTGTTTAAATTTCCAACATTTGGTACACAAAACGCGGAATAAGAATAGTTTTCTTCCTCGCTCACAGGTCTGAAATTCAGAAAATTAAATATACTGCTCGTCAAAGATATATAATCAAAAATTGTCCTATTAATGATTAATTACTAATTAATTATTAAATATTAAATAGAGAAATTTCTTAACCTTTATTTTGATTACCCTCAATCATGACACCTCAAGTGACAGATAAAGAAAACATTAAAAAATGGACGATTAAACGTAGGATTCCATTAAATAGGCTAAAAGAGATTTACGACTACGGTAATAACTCGGTTAGTGATCAATTTTATAGAGAAAACTTTCTAGCTAGAGCAGAATTCGCTGACGCTATTTATGGAGAATTTAAAGAGAATCATAACGAATTGATAAATTACGTATATGAAGAGACAGATTTTGATGAACAGGATAAAGTTCGTATTTTGGCCGATAAATATTTTTATGGCATTAAGTCCAAGAGAATAGAAATAGATGGTTCTGCTACTTCACCTAGGGGGAATGATAATCAGGACCTAGAAACGTACACGTCTGGAGCTAAGCTTCCTAAAATTAATGTACCCATTTTCAACGGCGATATAAAAATGTGGCCGGCATTTTATGACTTATTCAATAGTCTCGTACATGACAACACTCAATTGCCAAAGATTCAGAAATTTCAATTTTTGATGACCTCATTGAAAGATGAACCTTTTTCTTTAATTAAAGCCATTCCTATGACGGAAGTTAATTATCAGAATGCGTACGATACACTTGTCAATAGGTATCAAAACAAACGGTTCTTAGCCACGACCTATTTTAATGAAATTTATACGGCTCAACCTTTACAAAAGACTTCATTTAAAGAATTAAGGCATTTGCTGGATACTTTCTCAGAAAACCTTACGGCACTTAAAGCGCTAAATTTTGACGTTGATTCCTGGGATTTTCTAATCTTTAACATTTTACTACAAAAACTAGACACCAAATCTAGGACAGAGTTTGAGATAGATCATAGCACTTCGGAAATACCCACTTATCAACAGTTAACTACCTTTTTAGCGAATCAATGCAAAGCCCTTGAATCGGTTCAATACATGGTACCTGGTAATTTGAATAGATCAAAAGACTCGGCTACCAAAAACGTGACGTATCAGAACACGTTCAAAAAATCTCATACTCCTGCCGCGTTTGTTAGTACAGTGGCATCTAATCGTAAACAGAAGTGTATTCTATGCCCAGCTCTTCATGCATTGTATAGATGTCAGTTCTTTCTAGCCAAGACACCTTATGAAAGATTCAACGTGGTAAAAGAAAATAAAATATGTACTAATTGTTTGCGGTCATCCGACCACTTTGCTAATAATTGTCCTTCATCCTCCAGGTGTCAAATCTGCCAGTATCCCCACCATACAACGGTTCATTTGACACAAAATAAAACTTCTCATAATTCTAGCTCGCAATTGTCAAACAGTAACACTGATTTTCATACAAATCAATCTGTGATTACATTGCCTGCGCCAACCATTGAGAAAACATCTCAGGCTTTACAATGTAGTACGTGCACTACTTCCGTGACACAATCTACTGTGATGCTATCTACTGCTGAGGTGGAAATTAGAGATATTCGGGGTCATTTTCAGAAGGTCCGAGTTCTTTTCGATTCTGCCAGCATGGCAAACTTTATTACTGAACAGTGTACAAATAGATTGGGTTTACGTCGGCAGTCTTTTTCTGTACCTATTGAAGGTCTAAACAGCTCAATTTTATGCACAAACAAAGGGATTACGCAATGCTTTATTAAGCCATGTGGAAAACAGGAGCCTACCTATTCTTTTGAAGCAATTATACTGCCTAAGGTTTGTTCAGATCAACCAAAAATTTCTTTTAATCCAAAAAATTGGAGCTATATTAACAACCTCTCTTTAGCCGACCCAAAGTTTCACACCCCAGGTCCGATAGATATACTGCTAGGCGCAGAAATAGTATCATTTGATTTAGAGGCAGGTCGTATTTTTGGTAAACTGGGGCAGCCTGCAGCTTTAGAGACAGTTTTTGGATGGATTCTGCAAGGCAGAATTGAATGTTCTTCCAGCAATACATCATTAATAAGTTGTTATGTATCACTTGAACCACAAGTAGATTTTATACTTCAAAAATTCTGGGAATTAGATCAGGTACCAAAGTCGGATATTTCTTTGTCTTCCGATGAGATAAAGTGTGAAGATATTTTTACAAACTCTTTATGTCGAGAAAGCTCTGGTAGATTTATAGTTTCATTACCTTTTCGACAGGAAGAACCGGACTTTGGCGACACTTACTCTCAGGCACTCCGCCGTTATATTTATTTGGAAAATAGGTTATGTAAAAATTCGGATCTTCAATTTTCATATTCCAATTTTATCGCAGAATATCTAGAAAAAGATTATATCTCGGAAGTACCTATTTCTGATTATCAATCCACTTCTTCCTTTTATCTACCTCATCATTGTGTGCTGAAACCCGACAGTGTTTCAACCAAAATACGGGTCGTCTTTGATGCCAGCGCAAAAGGAACCAACGGAATTAGCTTAAATGACAGCCTTTTTCCTGGGCCAAAACTTCATCAGGATCTTTCCAAGATTTTATTGAGATTTCGTACTTTTCCTGTTGTATTTACGTGCGACATAAAGCAGATGTATTGTCAGATTGTTGTCAAGCCTGAGCACAGAAAATACCAGAGATTTCTTTGGCGCTTTTCTAGAAATGAAACCATAAAGGAATACACTCTAAACAGAGTAACATTCGGAGTTTCAGCCGCTCCATTTTTGGCCCTTAGAACACTCAAAGAGTTATCTATTATAGAACAGAATAATTATCCTAATGCTAGTAGAGCTCTACGAGAGGCAGTGTACATCGATGACTGCGTCTATGGAGCTCAATCCGTAGAATCAGCCCTTATGCTTCAATCTGAACTTATCTTGTTACTAAAACAAGGTGGGTTTGAACTAGGCAAATGGAGCAGCGACCACCCTGACATTCTCTCGGCTGTTTCTGGTGCAGACACACAAATACCTCTAAATTTTGAAACCGAAGGTCCTCGCTTTATCAAGGTCCTCGGCCTTCAGTGGAACCCTCGTTTAGATACATTTTCATATGAATGTACGCCAATTGACACACAATGTACAAAACGAAACGTGTTATCACAGATTGCTAGGATCTTCGACCCTCTGGGGTTTTTATCTCCCACTGTTTTCCTTGCAAAACATATTTTGCAGCAGATGTGACTGTCCAAGAAGGATTGGGATGAAATACCTGAAAATAACCTTGTCAAAATATGGGAACGTTTCAAATCTGAATTGTCACAATTATCAAATGTCCAACTTCCAAGACAACTATCCTTGGGAAGAAATTGTCGACTTGAAGTTCACGGGTTTTGCGACGCAAGTACCTTGGGGTATGGATGTGTTATTTATTTTCGTTGTATGTATCGAGACGGTACTGTCAAGGTTCACTTGATTACCGGGAAATCTCGCATTGCACCTCTAAAAGTGGTATCACTTCCTAGGCTCGAGTTATGTGCAGCCTATCTTCTGGCTGATTTATTTGTATTCGTGAAGGAATCGTACATTGATTTTCTTACTTTCGATGCAATTTTTGCCTGGTCTGATTCGCAAGTAGCACTTGCTTGGTTGACAACGTCAGCGCATCGATTTAAAACATTCATAAGCAATAGAGTATCGCATATACAGGAGATTATACCCCCTTTTTCTTGGAGATATGTACCGACAAAAGAGAATCCTGCAGATTGTGTATCTCGGGGATTAACTCCCTCACAGTTGTTGGAACATAAGATGTGGTGGGAAGGTCCCGATTTTCTACTGAAACTCTCTGATGAATGGCCACGACAACCCCCTATTTTATTGGAAAAATTGCCTCAAGCTCTCATAGAGGAAAAAAAAGACAGTTTTAAACGTTGTCGTGCAACCTATTGTAATCATTACCATGCTTTTGTCGAGATTTTCTTCTTTAGAAAAACTATTGCGAATACTCGCCTATATTTTTCGCTTTCTGCTTGTTTTTAGAAAACCACACAAGTTTGCATCATGCGACTTAAGTTCGTCAGAAATTCATCATTCCATGATTATTCTGGTCAAGTACGTCCAAAACGAATGTTTTGACGAAATTGTTTCGGCTTGTAAAAACGAAAAATCTCTCCCCAAGCCTTTCAGAAAGCTCGCTCCATTTTTGGACGAAGAAGGTGTTCTTAGGGTGGGGGGACGATTGAAAAAATCTTCGCTTTCCTACGAAGCAAAACATCCGATCTTATTGCCAAAGAAGCATAGGTTAACAGACCTTGTTGTTGAACACGTCCATAAAGAGAACCTTCACCCTGGTCTTAAAACAATGCACAACCTAATTGTTCAAAAATTTTGGATCATATCTCCCAGAAATGCAATTTATCGGTGCTTATCCAAATGTCTGGCATGTTTTCGTTTAAAACCTCGAGCTCCTCAGCCCTATATGGGCGACCTTCCTACATTTAGAATCTCCCAAATAAAAGCTTTTTCTCATGTAGCTCTCGATTATGCTGGTCCTTTTCTGTTAACCATGGAAAAAAGTCGAGGGGCAAAAACTACAAAGGCTTACATTTCGTTGTTTGCCTGTTGTGCCACCAAAGCTCTGCACTTAGAACTCTCTTCCGATCTAACATCAGAGGCCTTTCTCGCAAGCTTCCGTCGATTCATTGCACGTCGCGGTAGAGTGTCTGACCTCTATTCGGATCAGGGTACCAATTACAAAGGTGCTCACAACCTTTTGGTTGAGTATTCTAAGGCGGCAGCGTCTCAGTTGTCTATTAACTGGCATTTTAACCCAAGTGGTTCTCCCCATTTTAATGGATTAATAGAATCTATGGTAAAACAAACAAAAAGTGGTATTTATCGGGTGCTGGGGAACCAAGTCATGACCTACGAGGAATTCTACACCCTACTTACTCAAATAGAAGCTCTAATTAACAGTCGGCCTTTATCCCCTATCAGTGAAGATCCAAATGATCTCACCCCTCTAACCCCTGGACATTTCTTAACAATGGAACCACTCTCAACATTTCCGGAACCTGACTACTCGGAAATGTCGCTTAATCGGCTCAACCGCTGGCAATTGCTGCAACGTATGCACTCCGATTTCTGGAAGCGATGGAGTTTGGAATACTTACACACGCTCCAACAGCGTCAGAAGTGGACTTGTCAGTCCCCAAATCTTAAGGAAGGGTGGTTAGTAGTTATAAAAAACGAAAAGAGACCTCCTCTAGAGTGGGCTTTGGCCCGTGTAGTTAAGGTGCATCCGGGTGAAGATGGAGTCGTACGAGTCGTAACTCTCAAAACGCCTAATGGAATCTTACAGAGACCAGCTGTCAAACTTTGTCCACTTCCTGGACAATAGACTCTTGTTATTTCAAATTTTAATAGAATAAATTTTAATAGAATATATTTTACTTTTTTTTTTCTTTTCTCGGAAAAAAAACCCATGCGTTTTTTGGTGGGCGGAAATGTTGGAACCTGAACCAATTATTCCGTTGAATAATATGTTTGCTTTTAGTTGCGGGGAACAAATGGTAATCATATGATTTAAATTCAATTATGTCGGTACATTTTTTAATGAAAGTGCGTTTCAAATGATGCACATCATTGTGCGGGCAGTATATACAAAAATATCTTCGGCAAGCCAGCGTGAACACGCGCAGAATTTTGGATTTCGAAGAAAAGGAAGGAGAGGTAAATGCTTCCATCCATAAAGACGAGGATTGATATACGCGTCTACGGCGAAAGAAGCTAGTGCCGGTGTGAACATTATACCTAAAATAGACCAAACAAAAGGGTCAAGATTCTCTACAGCCATATCCTGGAGCACAAGTGTGATAGAGGTGCTAGAATCTCCGGTTATTTGCATTATCGGATGGACCAATGGTAGCGCTACCAAAACCAGCGTCGACAAAGACCGAGGTAGGCCCATTTTACATAATCAATGTGCATCCGAACATTCAAAAACCTTAAAGAATCAATCGAAGGGATTTATACATATTATTAAAAATAATAAATCATATAATTACAGTTCATGTTCAAAAAGTCTATATTCGACAGGGATCTTCTTCCTGCTTCTAGGTTACACGTTACATAGAGTAGTCGAGCAAAGCATAGTTAATTAGAAACAGGTGTGTACCTACATTTACTCTAGACTTAAATATTCGTGATCACTCATCTGTATTGCGTTATCATGTTTCAGGCTTCTTGCGACCGAACTCACTCCCTTTGGCCTTTGAATAACTTTCTAACTTCAAACGCTATTTACAGATGCACGACATTGGTAGTAGGCACGATATTTGAAATCAAATGAAAATGTCTATTTTGGTTGATGGATTAGTAGAAAATGGTCTACTTATGTCAAATGAAGGAGAATCTTCTTATATGAATGCTTTGCGCTATAAGTAAGTTTGATACTGATTTTTGTTTGACTGATTTTCACCGTGTTTAGAGAGCCAAAAAATAAGCGTTTTCGTACCTAGTGCTGAGAATCAGCTTTCGTTTTGTCCTACTAGATGGCGCTCCACAGTTAATAATAATAAAATGTTATACTTCTACAATCAATTATTTATCAAAGTGGTGCAAATATTTAAAAATAATATATTTATCGTTATTGGTATTTATTAGACATAGATTGTTTTTATTTGAATAAATTACTAATACTTTCTAGGCGATAATGCAGTTTCTCTCGACAATCGACAATCTGAGACGGTATAATTAAAGATAAAGCAATATCCACAAACATTTAAATTGAACATTTTTTCAAATAAGTTACAGCAATGTTAACATCTGAAATACATGTGTATTTCCGTTACGTGGATGGGGCCATTTCTTTCGAAAATTGAAAATCTGAGAATGCCAAATTGAAGACCAGAATATTTGTAGCAACATTTAAATTGAACATTTTCTCCAAAGAGTTACAGTTTTCGATTTACAGCAGTAGTAATGACTGAAATATGAGTATTTCGCTACGGCGTTTCTATATCCCTGAATAATAAAATATACAAGCAAAGTACATGTGTAACAGGATAAGTACTATCTTCTTTGATATAAGTGAACGTTCAACGATTTTTGTGACTAATGTTACACTCGAATGTGTGAAATGAATGATTCTTACAAAAAAATGAACAGACTTTATTTGTTGGTGCTCTGAAGAATATAGAATAATATAAATTCTATTGGTGCTGATACTTGCGAGAGTGGCGCCAAGAGTCTTCTGTTTAACTACAATTGCACAACTTCAAAATTACCAGTACCATTAGAATTAATATTATTTTGTATTTTTCTGTGCACCAACAAATAAAGTTGGCCTATTTTTTTTTATGTATTTATTGACTTTTCAGCATTGAATATACGGAGATAATGTGACGAAATTCTTTTCTCAAACTTATTATCTTGAATACTACGTTTTGACAGAAGTGTCATACCGATTCATTATTGACGTAGTAGACCCTTGTAATTTTTGTAGGTTATGTTTTGAATTTAATTTTGCATAATCTATTTCACGTATGACATAATACAACTGGTTACTTAAATGTATTATTGTCGATAAAACAAAAACAAATAATGTAAGAATCACAAAAATCTTTGCAATACTACAAAATATCTGATCTCAGATTTTGAGTTTAGATGCCAGATCTAATAATGTCTCTTTTGAGTTAATTATTGTTAAGTATATGCTAGATTTATCAAAAACCCTGAATCTAGATGTATAAATATATCACTTAAAATGATGAGATTATATCTTGGAAATAGAATTAGCGTTCAATTAGAACGGTGTAATTAAAGTTGGCAAGGAATTAAACTTTCCCAATTAGCCTATTGACTGCACCAGGATAAATGGGTTGGAAATAAATAATTTCTATGGCAGAATATGCTGATTATGCGTTTCTTGGAAGGTAGAAATTGAGATGCTCAATGATATTAGCTATGACAGCATTAAGATTCTCTTCCTCTAATTTTCGCGGCAATATCTTCTCCAATTTATCAAATATTTGAGGAAGCTGTGAACAAAAATATCAAGTGAACAAAAAAAAACTATTTCAAATTGTACCATGTAAATAATATTTGTAAATAGCTTTGAAAATTAAATAAACGTTGGACTGCCGCTTATATTTATCGATGTATCATTTATCTTTACAATATCCGAATTAAGTGTTTCTTTAACTCTAAAAATAAATTGCATTTTCTCTTAGAGACTGCCTGCATTTAACTTAAATGGCATGAAAATATATCATTGAGCTATTTACTTTATTTCTACACGAAGAGACACCATTCAGTTATCAAGAAAAATATAAATTACCTTCTTCATTCTATCAATCCAAGCAATCAATTGAACACTTCTTTGCCAAAAAAGAAACTCCGACACTATATAGTGCCGTCTGTGTTAAACGTGAATCCAATTTGGAAGCTGGCTCCTGAGGGTAAATTGCGTTGGGTTAGCGAATCAGTCGCCGTATGAATAAAATTTATCCAGGCTTTTTATACAATTTCCCGAAGCAAGGATAAATACATCCATATTAGGGAGGCAACAGCAGCAGCAGATGTAGAGTCTATCTATCTCCTGGGGTAGGTAGGAGAACAGCCGCCTTATCCCAGGGAATGGTGGCGCAGAACGCTGCCGGATTTCTCAGCCCAGCGAGAGCCCTACAATAGCTACCGAAGGAGGAGAGTAATCAATCACTGGCACAGACGTCACAAGATTGCCCAGACCTCATTCTCCTCTACCCAGCTGCATATATCCGTCCGTCCAAACGGATTGCCTATTCGTGAATTCGAGAACACACTGTCTAGAGATTTGGGTCATAAGGCATCGCGCTTGTCGTATCCCTTCTTGTCGTCCCTTATACCTATACCGACCCTTTATCTAGTCGTCGAAGTATTATTAGAGAGATTCAGCGCCGTCCAGCTGAGCCTTTACGAAAGAAATGGACTTGCCAAGGAAAATGGCTCCAAAATTAAACTACTCTTTATATTTCAAAATTACTTTCTACCTTCTAGCTTTGATTGTCATTAAAGTGTCTTTTGAGCTTTTTATGTGACAGAATTAAAGCAAGTGTTATTTTCAGCAATCTTTAAGTCAGAGATTATTTAGAATAATCACAGGTTTCCGTGGTAATGCCCTAGAAATGTGCGGAATTGCAACCGCCATATTTTAAAATCATAAGAAAAACAAAATGGGGCTTTGTTTCAAACTACAAGAAAAACAACAAGACAATTACTTTCAGAATTTATGATTTTTCGATTCAAATATATAGAATAGCCATTGAGAACCCCAGATTTGGGTGCCTTTGAATTTTTCTTCTGGAGATATTTATGGGATAAAAAATATGTCAAAAAGTTCAACTCCCTTCAGGAGAACAGAACATATGTCAAGCCATGGAAATTAGCTAAATATCCAAATTATATGAGAGATTTCCAAGAAGTATATACCCATTATTTGGTCCAATAGATAACTAGATCAACGAAAATTTTCACTAAACATGTATATGGGTTACATAGCTCATGTTTTATCTAGGGAAATCGACCGAATCATGGACCACCTAGTATGTAATCCCTTCACTTGTCGTCTTAGCAAAGTTTGATCACTTAAGCTTGTTCATATTTTATACATATTTAATGACATGAACCCGCTTGAAACAAACAACAAAGTTGCTGTAAGCATAGTGACTTGCCTTTCTCAGGATCTAAAGCAGCCCTTAAAAGACGCTGTCGATAAATAATGCTCTACCCAGACGAGAACAACAACGTTGGAGCGAAGATTGATTAACTAACGAATGAGTGGAATATTCCGTCAGATTGCTTTTCGAGAGAGATAGAGAAAACAAATAATAATGAATAAAGAAATGCTCTAATGAATGCGGGTAATGATGGAAGATCCTTTGAAGGTTGTCTATAAATAGCTGTATTTATCTCCAAGATGATAAATATGCTATATTTGCTCCGAGAACATTTGCGGTAAAGGCCGCAGAATAATCTTTGGGAACGAATGATGAGATTACATGAAAATAACTCTACCGTTTGGTATTTATCATGTTTCGGTAATTGCAAAAGTCTTTAATAACCAATTGTACATGCGACGAATTGCTTATCAAAACACCACCATTGTTCTCCTAGACTTATATCATGATTTCGCCTTGTTGCCTCTCATCAGTAATCTATAGGTAGTTAATTTGTATCCAATAAACTAAATAAAAACTCCACACTCTATCATTATCATCCAATGTTGAAGTTTTACTGCAGCCATTCTCCCACCAGCACAGGTGAAAAATTGAGATATTTCTGGAACAAATAATGGGAAAACTGAACGAACATTAGAACGTAAGACAATTGAATTATCCTGCAGCATATATTTGCGTAGCATTTAGTTGAACGTCGCCAAAGTCAACACAAGCCATCCAGGAGAAGGCGGTGGGCAAAAGGATGACGATCTCTCTATGCGGACGATAAAGTCTTGCTGGTCGGTCTGTCTCCGAATCAAATCAAGGACTGGGAGCGGGGGAGAACAGACAAAAAAAGGCTTTTTCTGTTTGCCCACACAATTTCATCGCTGGCTTTATATGTCGATGAGGTTGGTTGATTTGATTAGTTATGGACTGCTCTTTGTTATTAGCGATGTGGGATGTACCACTTTCCAAGTAGTGACATCACAATTATTCTTCTAACTTTCCGCAAAGCAAACAATTACTTATCTAAGTTTGGTATTTGTCAAGAGTCATAAGAGAAGTGAAGGAAGTGATGTCTAATAGATACTTTTCAATGGTAGTAGAAGGAAATGTGTTATCAAGGTCATCCAACTTTAAATGGGTAGAGTCGAATAACTACTACATTTTGACGGGAAACGTCCTACTGTAAGGGTAGCATGTCAAGTTAAAAATATTTGCTTATTATCATCTTTTCCTTGGAAACTATACAGGGCTGGGCGAAATTAGCGGAACATCTGATTTATGGCTTCATTATGAACGGTTTGAAAATTTGAATTGATTAAAAGTTTTTGTACATTTTATATACTATTCAGTGGTTTTGCAGTTTTTCGCTTACCTCATATTTCTCAAGACATGACGTTATTGGATAATATTTTAAATGTCTCACCCTATATTTACATTGCTTTCGAGTATATATGTTCTGAATCGCGCTAATTAGTTACAGCTATCAGAATAAATTTGGTTGCAGCAGGGTTGCGGAATACTTGAACACAATATTTCCACTGAGATGGATGAGATATATTGTGTGGCCGGCAAGATCACCAGATTTATCTCCACTAGACTTTTTTCTTTGGAGTCATTTGAAGCCTATAATTTATAAGGATCTACCTAAGGTAATTTGTTGACAGATTAGGATACTGTCAAGTTGTCGAAGGCTTTTACCTTGAACACCTACTGTAATGCGGTAAATGTGGAATTTTTAATTGGCGTTTATTTTGTATTAGACTATTAAAATTAATGTTTACTATAATTTTTTTCTTATAAAACTGTAAGTCACTAAATCTCGAAAAAAAATATAAATGCAGGGTGAGCCATTTAAGATATTATCCGATGACGTCATATCTTGAAAAATATGTCGTAAACGGAAAATCTGCGAACACCACCAAATAGAACATATAATATGCAAATACTTTTATTCAATACTGTAAGAAGTTCATATTCTCAAAGTGGAGAAGTATATTAGTTTAAAGGAAAGAATCTTTCATTTAAGTCTCATTTTTGTGCCAGTTATAATTGAACCATAAATCAGGTGTTCCGCTCATTTTGTCCAACCCTTTATTTAAAATCTGAGATTTATGCAGCCAATCCTAACCTTAACCTATTCAATATATGCTACTCTAGAAGCAGGACGTTGTCACTTCAAAAAACAAGAATATTCAAAAACAACATTTGCTGAAAGTACACAAAGCATCCTTGCTTTAGCTTTTTTTTTAACTATAACTTTTACATCTGTTTTGAATCCAATCTCGTTTGCCTCAACGTACCGGAACGAAATATACGAACGACCAGTTAGTTGTTCAAGTGTTTTTCAGCTTTATGGTCCTGATGATAACCAGCGATGGAAAACATTTATGAGTGTACTCACGATTGCACTACTCAATACTCTCAACTTTCACTGGCACCATCAACTCCCGTAAAAGCCGTACATATAAAATACTTGAAAGTGATGTTTCAATTGAATCCATGATAATTGCACAGATGACTCAAAAATCGAGTGATCCAAATTATTGCTACAGTTAGATGGGAATAAATTGTCGTTACATGTCGAACAAATAGTTTCTTGAATGAGATAATATAATTAATCAATATTGGATCACACTTGGAGCATAACAGGCGGCGAGATTTCTGCGATCTAAGTACGAATTCGAAATTTCAAGTCTAGACCACATGGGACCTGAGAAATCGCTGCGGAGTCCATCGATACAAGAACCCAAAATAATAAAAACTATTTAGTAACAAGTGGAATTTTTGGAAAAATAAAATAAAAATAGTTTTTATTAGGAAATTTAGATTTGAACCGTACCGATGAGTACCTACTATTGTTCTCCTTTTCTCGATTTGAACTATACTTATGTATATCTGTTTGCCAGCAACAGCAATTCCATAACAAATTACTGTTTGTCTACCACAACACACATAACCATAGAGTAATAAATACGACGATCTGCCAGAGGGGACCTATATACCAGAGAACAGAGACGTATATATACGCTCCATACTCCATGCTCGTGCGTAATTCCAGTGACGGATCCCATTGTCCGATATTGTTGTTCCATGTCGAAGAAAAAGTGATCTTGCTTGAATGAGATAATTATAATTAATAAATATTGGATCACACTTGAAGCTTATCAGACGGCGAGATGTCTGCAATCTAAGTTCGAATTCGAAATTTCAAGTCTCTAGACCGTATGGGGCCTGAGAAATCGCTGCGGAGTCCATTGATACAGGAACCGAAAGTAATAAAAACTATTTAAAAAGGATTCAGGACAGAACATATAGACAAGTTTTGCTTACAGCTGTTGCAATCTCTCTACTTTGTAGGAGATTTCAAGACAAAAACTACCAACTGAATCTCAGAATTGGTGACTAGTATGGAAATTATCGATTATGTTATGCAAAGTGATGATGGATAAACCTAGGGATGAACATATAGACACTTTAAATATTTGTTTTGTTTATTATATTAGTTCATGTTTGTATATTTCCTTCAGTCTTGATCGGCAATACATTTCTTCTCCAAAAAGTGCCAAGTCATGTTACAATATTATGTTTGCAATTTCAGATGAATCAAGCAAGGAAATATTCCTGGATTCTTTTTTTCATCGCTGGATATTATATACTTGAGCTCGCAAAATCATAACTTCAAAATACATTCGTCTGCACTTTTCTCCCAATCTCATATTTTTTGCTTTATCGTCGTCAATTCAATGGGAAATATTTTCCATAACTACACGACAAAATGAAAACAATCCAAATATGGAAACAAAAAGAATGCGCGCAATTAATGGTTACGCTGACATTGCTTCATTCTATAGATAAATCCCTGTATTGTTTGAGAGTATGGAAGAGTATTGCTAGAGTAATTCGAGCAGACACAGATGATGGGTAGTTGTGTTTTTAATTAGCAGCCAGATATTTGTCGATGAGCGTTTCTCAATAATTTGATTTCTATTCTGGTTTCAATATGATTTTTTGCCTGGCATTGCAATGGAAATGTCATTTGTATTGTGTATTGGTTGGAATGTTGGCATCAGCCGAGTAAGAAAATAGCTTATATTATTTAATTTAATTATTTCAACCAATAAAAATGTTTAATTTCGTTTACTTCTGAATGCTGACGTCAGCACTTAACTAGACCTATTTATACATTCAACTTCTCTCACCGAACATCCCATTGAATTTCCTCGCTAATTTAGAATATGGTATTTTTATTTCAAGCGAAAAAGTAAGCCAGATATGGAATACATACCGAGTGAGCTCGAGGCACAACAAGTCATTATAACCGAAAGTAAGAAGGTAAATTTGCTTGAAAGGGCTCCCATAACTTGATGTAAATTAGGGTTAACTTCTTGAGGAAGAACTTTATCCATAAAATTTGCGAGTTTATACTCGTTGCTTTCTATTCAGTAATTCTTTTTAGCTTGCCCAACTTATCATGATGTAGTGGCTATATAGGATGAGTTTAAGAAGCCTTCAAATGCGCCCTTCAATTTTCACATTTTTTATTATTTATTTTTAAGCTCTGCATCAATAGAGCTCTTAGGAACGGGACAAGATTCAAATCTTGAGTAATTAGTATATTTCGGAGAGTACTTAATCAGTTTCGGTCACTGGTAAAGTTATATCTTGTTTCGTTCCGTTGAAACTTTTTTGGAAAGCTGAAAATAATTGTTTGTTCTTTTTTACATTTAAATACTTTGAGGATAAGATTTAAATATAATAAACAATTTGTGTTGGAACTAGTTGAAGGGGACAGGTGACTTCCTGTCAGCTGGCATAACCTAAGATCATGTAACGTTAAGAAACGGAAACGAATATTTTTCTTTCGAAAAAATAAATTGCTCAAACCAATAGCTGCATCAATAAATAAAATATTCACTCAAGTTGAGTACTATATATTGTAACGGGAATTATAATTAGACTGGGTTCGATTTATTTTCACTTATTTATTTACAGAACAATTACACACTAAATACACATTTATATTCACAGCATTACTTAGCGCTTAGCGCTCTATTTATACTCAGTGTTCTCTGCACTAGCGTAGACTTACGCTTAGCTGGTATTTATATCTACCTAACCTAATTTCCTCCATGCTTTGGGTTGTTATCCTTCTCCTACTGCTGTTTATCATTTCCAAATATATTCTTTCGAGAATAATCCGAGTCCTCATATTCTTGATGCTTCTAAAAGTCTCGTGTGTTCGATGTTCCGGAGTTCTAGGGTGTTCTTCCCGATATTCTGGAGTTCGTGTGTGAGTGTGTGGGTGTATTTTATTATTTGGGTGAGTTTTTTACGTTACAGTATTGTAGAAATGTGACATATTAAGGATGATTATTGAAAAAAGAATATCTTCGATTTTTTCAATATTTGCTAGAAATATTTCTTGATCATTGAAACAACGATAGTTTTCATAGAATATTTGTAACATGTTTATATTATAGCTAGCTGTTTTAAGCATAGGACTTTCCGGGCATAAATATTTGTAGATTGTGGTACGAGAAAATAACGTTATAAGAAATTCCAGAGTATTCTTCCTCGGAATACTAACCCAGATCCATTCAAAGCCATGCACCAAGAGAGAACAGCATGAGAATTTCTTTCATATAGTCCTTAGGGATTTTCGGCTATGGAACTCTCTCCACGCTTAAGTCCCAGTCACACTGACAGACTTTCCTCAAACAGTCCGATGATATACTACATGCAAATCTAGCGAAAAATTTGCACAAAAAATTTAGCTATAGAGCTCAGAGATACTTCCTTGGGTATTATAGGTATGGAACCCTCCACCTAGGAGGCCCAGTCAAACTTACAGCCACGACTAGATCATTGCAGTAACATTCTACATAGACCATCAAAATTTAGCCAGTGAGTTCGGAAATACACTATAGATATAATAGACTATCAGTTATGTAACCCACTACATAGAGTCCCGTGGGTACTGGAAGGATGACAATACTTTTACTTAAGGTATGAGAAACACCTGTGCAAATTTTGGTTGGGATATCTCGAATAGTGTAAAAGCACATACACAAATACGTTCAATATAAAATAGATTATCCACAGTCTTTTTGCAATTATGAATCCATATGAACACATTCAATAATGACAGTTTTCTACTTCATGTAAATATGATGATTAAATTTAGTTATAAGGTGGTGCCTTTGAGGGTTAATCTTTAAATCAATTATTAACCAGATGTGAAAATATTTCATAAGTATTTCATATTTGCATAGTATTACGTATCAAATATTTGAGCTTATTGAAAAAAATATTTTTTGATTCTAAATTTTGTAATAAGTGGTGGCTTTGAACGGTTTCCCTCCAAAAACCGCCACCAAAGGGAGTGGAGGGACAATTTTTCTCTAAAATTGAAAATCTGAGACGGCAGAATTAAAGATGAAAAAATATGTGGAAACGTTTAAATCGAACATTTCTTCAAAAGAGTTGCGGTTTTCGACGTACAGCAATGGTAATGTCTTTAATTTATGTATTTGCGCTATATGAGACGGCCAAATTGAAGGCGTGATTATATATAGCAACAACCGAATTTATTAGTGTACTGAAAAATAAAAAATATATTATTAATTCTACTGCTGCTGGTCCATTTGCAGTTATTGCCAAAGGTCTTCTATCTAAATACAATTGCACAACTTCAAAAGTACGAGCACCAATAGAATTAATATAATTTTATATTTATCAGTGCAACAACTAATAAAGTCGGTTCTATTCTTGGAATAAAGATTTATTTATTAGCTGTTTTCTCAACGAAACTCTCAAAACAATGTCTAGAGAAGGCATTTTCTTCTTCTTCATACCAATATTATACATCTGTAAATAAGCGTACAGATAGGATCTGAGAATATTATTTTCACTTACTCTATATACGCTTCCAAATTTATTTCCTTTAATTTCGGGACGCCCTGTATATACATTTTGAACGCCATTATCAATCCAACCAGGCGACATAACGTCATTAGTAGCTATTATTTACAAAGGTGCTTGCAGCTCAGCTCCTTAACTTCAACGTTGTCCAGTTGTGGATATCATATTGTATTTACATGGGTAAATATTAGCCACAATACAACACAACACAAGCGAGTTACCGGAGCGCATTTGATTAGCTTATAGAGGGACAGATGATTGTTTGAATAATGCCCTTTCCGGAGGCCATCAAGCATCATCACACTGCATATAATATATATATCCATAGGAGCACAAGAGCTGCCAGTAAGAAGCCTGGTCGGTCCAGTAACATAGGATGAAATGTAAGGTTTGGTTTCTTACAGCAACCATAAGGATCATCATGAGTTGCCTGTATAGATATTCGGGCTCTTTCAGATTTCTCACCTACCTTAGATTTGGCACAAATACATGACATTTGAATCCACAGACAGAATTACTGAATAATATGAATATGTATGTAAGTTATTTGATAACAATGTATTTGGAAACTTTGCTGAAGAATATGGTCACCATGGCACAAAACATGAATGAACATGGCTTTTTATAAGAACATTAGTAGCATTATTATGATGTTGATGTATGACGGTAAAATGGACACATTTTAAATACTTTACAGTTTCTTTATTTAAGTACATAAAGAAATTGTAAATTAAACATTACAATGTAATACTTATGAAAGCCTGCGACGATCCAGAGAACACTACCTCCAAGCGACGAACAAATATGAGTGACAGACATGAGTGACGTCATTCGAACTGTACCTCTGTCTTCACGCGAAATTTGAAATAGTCAGTTTAAAACCGCATTTTCTGCATGAAATTTTAATATATGAATTTTGTAATATACTAGTGGTCTATTCTACATGGAATTCTTTAAGCGAGAATAAAAATAGTGCATGCTGCCCATTATTGAACATCAAAGTTTCTTGTGCTGTAGGTTCTTGTTACAACTATATATTAAAAACCAAAGGAACACATGAAATAACATCGTTTTCCGACAAACAATGAAGAGCTATGTAAACTCTGGGAAATAGCTTGTCATAGAAATCTGGAAAACGGTAGGTAAACATATAATTCTTGCAATAAATAAGAGTGATCATCGTTTACAATTCGACTTTATTAGTAGGTGCACTGATAAATTGAAAGTAATAATTCTTTTATTTCTGATACTTTCGAAGTTGGTATCAAAAGTTTTCAACCCAACTTGAACTGCACATCTTAAAAATTACCAACCAGTACCAATAGAGTTAATATTCTTCTACATGTTGCATTGCACCAACTAATAAAGTCGGTTCATTTTTTGTAGAATATTTTTATTGCAGTCAGTGCTTTGTCTATAAGTATTTCTGGCTCTGTCTGTATGTTTGCACATCACCATTGGCAGAATTAGCCCATTCCACCATTACCTAGTGGGTGGTCAATTCGAATTTGGTCTGATGCAAATTTGTATCGATGAATTGTTGGGATATTATCGATATATAGGTATACCTAACTACATAGGGTAAATGTATGTATAGGAGCATGCAGCGGTTAACATAATTTCTAGTTATTATTTATGAAGCATATGCATTTTGGGTAGAAGGGCGTATCTGCGGATCAAGCACCTGAATTATTTTCAGTTGTTGTGAAAGGTCATGTGGATTAATGTGAATATGTGAACGTTTGAAAATCATATCCGCAGAGATCAGTGTGTCTTCAAGACTAAATTATTCGATTAGACTTTGCTTATGAGGCAAACAAGTCGAATTTTTGAAAAAAAGAAATAGTTTTTATTAGGCATTTAAAATTTGAACCGTAGCGATGAGTACAACTGCTATCTCCCCTTTTCTTGATTTTAACTATACATATGTGTATCTATTTGCCAGCTATTCAATAACAAATTACTGTTTGTCTTCCACAATACAACATTAATCGTGGAAAGTTAAACAAAGATTAGGTGTTCCATGCCCGTGCGTAATTCCAGTGACGTCCGACATTGTCGTTCCATGTTGAGGAGATGTTTTGATCTTACTTGAATCAGATAATATAATTAATCATTATTGGATCACACTTGGATCAGTGTTAAGCCTAACAGGGGGCGAGATGCCTTCGATCTAAGAACAAATTCGAAATTTCAACTCTCTAAACCTGAGAAATCGCTGCGAAGTCCATCTATAGAAAGAACCAAAAGTAAAAAAAACTATTTAAAAAGTCTCAGAAAATCGTTCGTATACCAGGTATATTTACCATATCCAATTTATTAAAAACTTGCGCAACATGTTTACTTATTATTATTACGCTATATAAATTTATGTGTCGTCCATAATATAGTCGCCTTCCATTTAACAAGGCGGTTGATAATTTCCGAAACAAATCTCTAGCTGTAGAGGTTCCAAACAATTATGCAATGTAATAACCAGTACGGCGCATTGGGAACATCTGATTTTCTGTAAGGTTTTATAAAAAAGGTTAAAGATTACTTCAAACTGAAAAGTACCTAAAGACAGATTGGCAATAAATAACCATATTTTTAACATTAACTGACAGATCTGTCAAAATATGTATGATATTGTTTCAAGATAACAGTGACATTTTTGGGATGTTTATGTTCATCTCTCTCATATTCATCAAACACGAATGTCCTATCGTTCGTGATGTTATTTTTTCCAGGATCCGAGTAGCAGAGCACAGATTGGTTTGTCGTAGATAAATTCATGTTCCGTCTTGTGGAAGTGGAAGGCGTCTATAGTACCTATGTTTATAATACAAAGTGGGCTAAGTATCTATTAAATGTGACAAAATGATTAAAATTTTATAGCTTAGGTAGGAATCGGATCACTAAGCATTCTGGTTATATTTGGCGCAAAAAACTCTACCTCACAGTAAACACAACTTTTGCTTCTACATATATATTTCATACGTATATAAATTAGTTTTCTGTGAATAATCTTCCATGAAATATTATTGACCGACATCAAAAAAAGGTGGAGGTATACAATTCGGTTGTATGTTAGCTTTTCATGTCTGTCTGTTCTATCGTTTAGCATATTAAACGTATTCCGGTTTTGATGATTTTTGATTCATTTAAAAGAGGAACATTGAAAATACTTCTTTCAAAAAATTGCACCGACGTTATTTGTTGGTGCATTGAGAAATACAAAATAATATTAATTCTATTGGTGCTGTTACTTTTAAGACTGTGCAGTTTTGCATTTAGATCGATAACTTTTGGCACCAACTTCACAAGTACCAGCACCAATAGAATTAATATTATTTTGTATTTTTCAGTGCACCAACAAATAATGTCGGCTCAATTTTTTGTAAATCTAAATCGTAAAAAATATTCATTATGAATTTTCAATCTCCAAACCATAGAATATAGATCCCAAAATATGATGATTTAGCTCAAGAATCCTTATACAAATATTGCAGGTTTCCGATATACAGGCTGCATTAAGTTGTTTTTTTATTTTGCAATAATTTTTTATGTTGTAATGGTTTCTGCTACAAAATTTTAAGTCTTATGTTTTTTGGCATGGTGATGTATTGAAATAAACGGTGGGCATTTTGAACATTTACTTTGAAGTTTCTTATTTTTGCTTTCTAGTTAATGTTACACATTTAGAGAAAAAAAATCTTCATAGTAGATAAAATTAAAATGTATTGAACTTTTTAAAAGCAAATAACTCAAAAAAACCGATTGAGAAAACATAGAACTAAAATTTTTCTAGCAGAAACTATTAAAAGATGAGAAATTATCGCAAAATTCAACAAATAAGTTTCCAGACGAAAAAGAAACACAAAGTCTTCTCCACAGTTTATTCTTAAGGGTTAATTATTGATGAGACATGTTTCAAGATACAGGCTCAAAGTTATGGAGATGAAAATATGAATATTTGAAGAAAAGGAAGAACTAGAAAAACATGAAAACGATCCCAAACCAATGTAAAAATTAAAAGTTAAAAAATATACTTGAAAAAGAAATAAATTATCCCATTATAAAAATAAAATAAAGTCACATTCTAAAACAAAACCAAAAAACGAAATTCCAATCATCATATTTGGGAGTCTAGACATTCTTAATGAATTACATTGTATAAAATTAAAAATCAATTTAGCTAAATATCTTACCCGATGTTCTGGAATATTCTTCCTTTCAAATTATCCTGTTTCACTTAGGGTTGTGCCTTGGTTACCCATCTAGTTTCTTAGGACACATATCAGGACTTGATGAGTGACTTAGTTTGATTTAATTTAAAGCTCTGTTGCTTGAGAAACAAATCTATCACCAAACAGCATTATTTCGTGGATTATAAGAAAGAGAACCTATCCGGTATACTTATAGATTCGTCACAAATATTTCCACATAATCTATAAAATTACTAGCAAATTATACCCGCGAATTTGCACGCGGATATCCCAAAAAAAAACTTCAATAACTCGAGCCCTATCGACTTTCAGAATTATATACCCCATTCCGCACACTCAGGGGATGATTATCGGAGAATCATGAAATACGTGTTTGCTTTTATTTGAGCACTCGTACGATGTTTCAAGTCGCAAAATTTTGATGATGATCGCTTGAGTTGTTGATGTGTGATAACACAACAAACAAACTCACATTTGCATTTATAATATTAGGGATGGGATGTACGTTATGCTTTCAATATAAATTTTAATAGAACATTCGTGAAAATCATTGGCGCTTCTCAGATTGATCCACATCTTACTCTTTGCAATACTAATGTATATTTTCTTATGCCAGTTTTTCTCTAAAGGAAATAAAACTAATTGCTTCAAAGAAAACGCTAT
Organism: Crioceris asparagi; assembly: GCA_958507055.1. Taxonomy (NCBI): domain Eukaryota; kingdom Metazoa; phylum Arthropoda; class Insecta; order Coleoptera; family Chrysomelidae; genus Crioceris; species Crioceris asparagi. Next base: position 80,453,152 of record OY293829.1, read on the forward strand.
AAACTGATTATGACCGTTTCATAATTATGCATCCTAGTAAAAAAAGATATTTCCTAAAAATAATGGCACCTGAATTTTTCTTGCTAGATTCCTTGGGCTTACATATATATTTCATATCCCTTCATGAAATGGATCCAATATATAATATAAAGCCTTTCATACCAAACAGCCTCACTCCATGTTTTCTTATCTCATATCATAAATAATAGCATAATTTAAGTTGATTTTTTCCAAAAATATCACGTATTATCCACGTGTGAAAAAGCATATGTTGAAAGATGAAACCAAGTTGTCTGAAATTACCCTCTAAAAGGTTTTTTGTTTGTTTCAGGTACGTAATGTATGGGACAACCACCGAAAATGGGGTAAGATGAGCCTATTGACTCTAATCAGTTCTTGCTTATACGCACCAAGTTTGTTTTCTATCTCCATAATAGCATCCAAATTATCGAAGAAAGTTTCTTAAACTGATTAAGAAACTTTCTCGTAACCAATTTCGTTTGGATCAATATATAGGCTTGTATAATCGGTTATATATACGTCTAGAAAGGAGAACGTAAATAAAATACGCCCTCTATAATTTACGCAACAACGCTCGAACATGTCGGTTTTTGAATTTGTTGGCGTTTCTTTTCTATCATGGCGCCATTAAAATCTCCCTGTGATGTCATCATGACATGTTCTTAAAAGTAAGAGTAACTTTTTTAGTTCCGCTACTTCTTCTCAGAACCCAGATCACTATCTACTGGTTTGTTTTTCCGATACATTCCGCACTAGGCAAATAAATATTTACGCATAACATCTATCTAGAAGCAACCTAATGTTGGTATAAGACGTTTTTCTGTGAAGATCACTTTTCAAATGTTAGAGCCACCATCACCACACCATGATGGTGACCTTGCAAATGTATCAAACATCTCTAGATGAAATAATACATGCCAAAACATCAAGTAGTAAACATATATATCAAAAAGCGCGATTGTTAAAACAAACATGTAGGCTATTCTGTTAGAGTACTTTTCCCATCAGAATCCGTCTATGTCAAACGAACATATGTGACACGTTCAATTCGTCATATATTTTATTATCTAGTATATATAGAAAACCCTCCCTAAAACGTTCATAAAAAGCTTCACCATAACTTTACAGAGATAGATATCTCCAAAAACCAGAAAGTAGAAAACCAATTCAAGTATTGTAAAAAGATGGGAAGGAAGAGCTCCATAAAAAAATGCGTCCGAATTCTGAGCGCGGGTTATAAAACTTTTATATCAATTTTAACATATATTTTCTTTTGGCCTTTTTTTCTCATACCCTTCGAGCGTTCTACCAACAAAATTAGAATTTCATATATCTCTATGATTCACCTTTTGAGATGTATAATATATAAGGTTATTTACTTTCGATATCGTCCTGAAATTTAATGTATTTTATACCAATACGAGATAATACATTTCTTTAATGCGATTTCTGACCAAAGAAAATTCGTCTATGAAAATATTAGGTTTTCAAACACAAAGTGGAATAGACAATCAACTGAACTGATAACATCAATAAAATATTTTGCAGAAAGAACAGAAGTTACACGATTTCCTACGAGAAAACACAGACAAAAGGCTTCGAATCAGAAAAGCTACCTAAATACTCCATCCCGCATTGCTTTACATCATTGCTGGTAGGTGCAATATAATTGAAAATTGAATCAATAAATATAATGGTAAACCTTCGAACTCTGATATTTCATTCGGAAATCATCACAGCTGAATCAAGTGTATGATCGCCGATTTTGTTCTCATTAGAACTCATCAGATATACTCATATATTACTCGTGGATGTGTCCGAAAAAATCAAAGCACAACTCAACCGTTCAACTTCTAACTCACAGGTGGCGTTAAGAGCCGTACCCCGTTGAGATTCACTCGGACTAGGTATGAACATCTCAGCGATATATTTCTAATCTTCCATGAGATCTGCTTGAAAATGTTCAGCTGATATTGCATATCATTTGTAATCTTCAGTCCCTGGAAGAGGAAACAGTTAGTCCATATATTACTCAGGCTCTTGTCAGAAGATAATTCAAATATTCTTTGGGGTTAATCTTAAAGCAATTAAGTACATACCAAGATCTAACCATATTGTACATTATTAAAATATATTATGGGTATAACGACAGCTCAAAGATAATTCAAGAATTCGGACTACCACAAAACGGTTAGTTTTTGCTTATTTTTAGTCTTGGATATTGAATTACTATTATTGGTGATTACCCACTCCAAAAGTAGTTAATAACTATTTAGGATTTCATGAAGAGATTTTTTTTTTAATTTCAATTATATGTACAGTGTGGCCCATTAATCAAGGACGACCCAGAGAAAAAAAATATTTTAAGGTACATCGGCCAAAAGAAAGTAGTATACCTAAGAATATCTCTAGAGGGTATAACTCACACGGCGAAGTAGAAAACACTGTTTTAATCAAAATTTGGTATGATTAACTTATATTGAAAATATTTTTTTGTAACCTACTGAAAATAAGACAGCTTTTTTGTAATAAAGTTTTTTCTCTATCTTTTCAAATAACGTGTGTTATTAGTTTAGCAGAAGCGCCCAAAAAAGCGCTTTAAAATGAAATAAGGTTATTCAAAATAGGTCTTACCAAAAAAGGTTATTCAGTTTGTTTCAAACCAGCATTTGCACCACCCCCTTCCCTTATTTGACAAAATAGAGATAAAAATGTGTACAAAAAAGTTGTCTTATTTTCAGTAGGATACAAAAATAATACTTTCAATATAGGTTAACTTAGGATAATTTTGATTAAAACAGTGCCCTCTAGCGATAGCCTTAGCATCTCATGAAAATTTTTCAGCTTTTTCTTTTGGCCAATTTATCTAAAAATAAAATTTCTCAGGGTTGTCCAGTTAACGGACCCTGAGATATAGCCGGTGTCCTTTATCAATGGGCCACCCAGTACATTTACGATGATTCTAAAACACTTATTCAACTATTGCCTCTTTGGGATTTCTCCAATAGACTTAAGCAAAAGTTATAGTAATAATAATAATCATTATCGAAATGGCGAAAGAGGCCTTTTGATAATTAATCGATTTTTGGTTTGTAAAACACATTTCAGTACATAATTAAACATAGGCGTGCTCTCAAACTTTTTTATAAAATATAATTCCTTCAAGAAAAATCATTCAACTTCCTAGATTACATTAATCAAGTTACTTAGTAAATTAACCATAAGCCATTAAACTTATAATTATCAAAAATGGCTGAAGTAAATTAACTTTTCGGAAGATAATCTTTCATAATAATATTATTAAACTTTGTCGATAATTGAATCACAACATCATCGCTAAAGTGGCATTTCGTCATGTATACGTATGCCATCTCACTAATCTCCAAAATTGATGAGTTGTTCATCGAGCCAATCAAGCACTCACTCAGAATCTATCGAGAAGTTTGTGCGCCATAGAAGTAACTATCTTCTTTGGCAATGGAAAACCTTTAAATTGGTTTTGCGCGCCGCTTTCCAATGCCATCGCACAGAAGTGTGCTTGCCGTAATTGATGAGCCCCTTTTTATCACCGTCACTTTTCTACAACCAACAAAATTACCCACAAATGTGATTAGTTACCTCGACACAATCATCTTCTTCTGCCTCCTGTTGGAAAATATCATATTAGAGACGCTGGTGATATATATGTAATTCTGCTGTGACTTTTTCATCATAAGCTGGCTTACTATTATATAACATAATATATTGTTAGTTATATAGAGTGTATCCAAGATAAGAGGAAGAAAGGTGAGGGATTTGATGATTCCTTATATCGTGCTTACAATTTTTTTTGTAGCTATTCTAGTTGTTGAGATTTTAGAGAAGATGTATCTAAGGAATATCGTGAATAATAGGAAACAACGAAAGAAACAGAAAAACGCACAAATTAAAATCTATTGACATTGACTAAAAATTCTTCTAAATATTTATGCTATTGCTAGTCAAATATTATACAGATGCGTAGGTAATTTATCTATAATTATAACATATACAGGGTGAGTTTTTAGTATGTCCACGGTCGATAACTCCGTTATTACAGGAATAAATGAAAAAAGGTTTTTCACAAAAAAATTAGGCACTCTTAATTTCCATATTTTGAAATTAATTAGAAATGTACAGGATGTCATACAACATCATTCTTATGTTTTTTTTTTTAATGGAACACCCTATATTTTAAATAAAATCCACTCTTCTTCGCAATTAAATTAATACAAACTTATACATACTGGGTTATACTGAGAGGTTCAAAAGATATGATCGATTTTGTTAGGAAATTGCAATGATTTCAACTTAATGTAAATTACTTCAAATTTGTGCATGTGTCGATAATTTATTTTTTTGTTTTAATCTAATAATCACATATTTATACAGTATTGCGGAAGTTATGAACAGGAAATGTCAAAACTAAAATATAATATTCTCTCAACTTTCTTAAATGGAACCCCCTGTAGTTTAATTCATAAAAAAAGAACACTCAATCAGTTTTGAGTTTTATTAAATATTCCCTATATCTAAAATGAGTAGTTTTGGAGATATTTGAATGTTTCTTCCAATTTTAGGACTACCTTTAAATTGAAATTAACAGACTATTGAAGAAACTATAAGAAAACTATTAATAATCAATAGAAAATCTATTATAAGTAGCCAATATCACTTTTCAGTAATGCTCCACGACAATATAATGAATATTTAATAAAATTAAATTATTGTTAAACGATTTTTCTGAATACCTCGTATGATTATTATAAGAGTACATTATCATGACTATGAGTTGCAAGCAAAGAAAGAAAGAAAAATATACGGGGCGTCTCAAAGTCCATATCATATCTAATCGTTCTTTCATATAAAGAAAATTCTTTTGGAAAGCTACTGCAGACATGAAATTCACTGAGAAACCCACATACTCTCTTATTTGTATTGGTTATCCGAAAATTAATCATTTTTTTCTCTAATCTCTTCACAGCTTGCTTGATATTGCTTAATCTTGCAAGAGCAGTGTCAAAATTTCAATCAAATTATTTTATTTTTACAGTTGAACTTATATTGTCGTGGATCTTTACTGAAAATTCATAATGATTATCTGTAATAGATTTTTTATTGATTACTAGCAGTACCCGGCTCGTTGCTGCCGTAGCAGTAATAATGGTAGAGATATATGAAATTTTAAATAAATAGTTATGTTGGTTATTGGCCATGTGCAGTCCATTAAAAAAAATTAATAGGGTAATCACAATTATTAATTTATTATCTCAATTTTAAATGACGATTACTTGTAAAAATAACATCCTGCTTTTGTACACTTCAGTAATAATATAATAATTTTATTGTAACGCTTTATGGTACACGATATTTTTATACTTGCTTGATTATTTTAAATAATTTACTTTTATCAACTATATTTTCTCAGTGTTAGATGAATTAGGTTTAATATTTGTCCCTGTCCGTACCAGAAGTGCTGCCCTCTCGTAGTGAAAGGCCACACCCTTCTGAGGAAAAAGGCTCATTGTTCCAGATAATATAGGTGTTCTTTGGATAATGGTTCTTGACGTGTATGACATATCTGACACCACACTAAGAAAGCGATAGGAAAAATTCGTACGATTTTTTCTCTCCATAGAAACCTTCCTTATGCCTTAACGAAAATATAAAAACAAAAATTATCCGAATTCGTCCAGCTGTTCTCGAGTTTTACGCTTAGCAACGCATTTGGCGATTCATTTTTATTTATATAGATTAATCGTTTTTTATAGTGTTTTCAGTAGTCTCTTATTTTTATTTAAGTACACAATTTGAATATATTTTAAAAATTGGAAGAAGAATTCTAATATATCCGAAACTGTCCATTTTAAGAATAAGGTATATTTTATAAAAATAAAAATCGAATGACTGTTCTTTTTATTTATGACATAAAATACGGGTTGTGCCATTCAAGAATTTGAGAAAATAGTCATTATTACAACAAAATAAAAGTAAAAATATTCGGCACATGCATGAAATTTACATAATTTTATCATTTAGGTAATATACAGGAAGATAAAATCATTGCAATTATACGACAAAATCGATCATATCTTTCGATCCCCTCAGTATAACCCAGTACAAGTTTATATTAATGGAATCGCGAAGAAGAGCAGATTCCAAATTTTATATAAAATATAATCCATATAAAAATTTATAAGAACGATATGTCACCATGTTGTAGGACAGCCTCTACATTTCTAATTAATTTCAAAATACGGAAATTGAGAGTGCCTACTTTTTTTGCAAGAAACTATTTTCATTTAAAACTGCAATAACGGAGTATTTGACCGTGGACACACTAAAAACTCACACTGTATATTACTATGAGAATACGACGAAATTCAACGCTCTACTCGAAAGACGCATCCGCCAGAAATTAAAAGTTTTATCATATTTATTTCATATTCTACTAATGTAATCACGAAGAAGATTAGGTCCCAAATTTTATACAAAATATAGGGTGTTTCATTTAAAAAATCATAAGAATGATCTGTAACCATGTTGTAGGACAGCCTGTATATTTCTAATTAAACTCAAAATACGGAAATTGAGAGTGCCTAATTTTATTTGCTTTTTTTTTCATTTATTCCTGTAAAAACGGAGTTATCAACTGTGGGCACACTAAAAAATCACCCTGTATTTATATATTAGACCATCTTATACCACATTTCCACCTGTGACTTTTCTGGAAATACCAACTCTATCCTAGCCTTGGACACCATGTATAGAGCTGAAATATTATCTACAATATTTTATAAGTATAAAGATCTAATCTCCTGCTAGGTTGCACCACCATCGCCACCCCACCATCACTGCCATTGGGGCAGGGGGTGTCTTTAATTATTTATACCCAGAACGTCTCTCTAATGGAGACTTTGTCTGTGCGGTGAGCCTAACGAACATTTTTTATCTCTGAGTTAATTTGCGCCGTGGCCCATTTGTTTGCTGACTGCTACTCAGCAATGTTCCTTCTTTTGCAATGTTGGCGGTTTTCCCGGCTTTTTGATAATGCTGGCAACCTTATTAAGAACAACGAGATTAGATGCCACACTAAGCTTTTGTTTCTTAGAAAAATATACAGGATTTTATTAAAAACCCTTACAGAATGCTGCCACATAGTTATAATTTATATATACCTAAGAGGCTTACTTTTAGACAATGTTGAATATTTTGCTAGTTATATGATCATAAAGTCGTTTCTTTTTGCCAAGAATTTGTAACAGCTTGTAGGATTTCTCAAAAAATCTGGCACTCTGAAATTGTTAAAATGTTAACTAAACCCATATTCCAAATATGCAGAGTCTAGTTTCAATATGGCCGGTTATGGATAAGTTTAATCGTCTCAAATGTATGGCTTTCGAAGAAAATATACTTGATCCATCACACTTTGGGTTAAGTCTGACCCATGATATAAAAAACAATGGTATGACGAGGCGTATCCACGAGCATCTAGCTCCACCCACTTATTAACCGCTGACATCACGACCACCAATTACAAACTGAATATAGTAATTTACATCTATCTCAATGGTAATTTAAACCAAATTTAAGGCAGGTGACTGATCCGAAGGAGCCCGAATACACGATCACCACTCGAACATGTTCAACTTTCGCTTGTCGACGCAATGGTGACGTCAGTGGTTGAGAATGCGTGAACTTCACCAAATTGAGAATTCATATATTGAGAATCTAACATGCCTCTATCTCGAAAACCGTAAGATTTTTGAGAAAATGTTCAATTTAAACGTTTCCGAATATTTTCTTATCTTTAATTATACCATCTCAGGTTTTCAATTCTCGAGAAAATTTGCCCCATCCACACCCTTCGGGGACGTTTCGGATTTCCTTTTTTATGAATACGGGACCATTTCTCAAGCTTCCTCTTTCAAATTAACTAGAAATCATCAAAATCAGATTACGATTACTATATAAAAGGCGCGCACAAAAAAAGCAAACAGTCCTCCGTTCGGGGTTGGTCTGTCAAATAAAGTTTGTTGGAAAACCAGGTGGAAGCTGCGTCGAACTAAAATAATAAATAATCCTAGACTGACAAATAATTATTGATGACTACTATTGGATGCTTAATTGTTATTTTATATCAAGATATAGGTTCCTGTTGTAATCTGTAATCAATCTGAATTTCTGACGATGCCCTAGCTCAACTCAATGATTCTGCGAAAGACCCAACTTGGAAATTACAGAATATACATACTGATTGATGTTTGTTCTTTGAACAATCTATTGATTTGATGATGCTTCAATAGCAGGCACTGAATATCGGCAGTATGGAATTATTGATAATATTGCATCAAAGGATGGCAATTAATGTGAAAGGTTCATTGCAGTAGAATATTTTATATAGTATCTAGTGGATCTTTTTGAAAGCCCTGAAGGATGGTTTATGAAATGTTGTGATCGATCCAAAGTAGCTTTGGAAGCTTTGAAAAGCTGAACTGTCAGAAATGTCTAGCTATTTGTCTGACAATAAATTATTTGCATTTTAATTATCAACAAAAGTAAAATTACCAATTTGGATTGTTTATATCCATCTTGTAATTGTCCGTTTTTCGTTTTCGTTTAGAATCTTGAAGTTTGGACTGGCTGGGAATTAGGATTTGTCCGTTAAAAAATTCATCAGTTTATGGTGTCTAAAATGAGTGACATATTGAAACTGTCAGACCATGTGTCAGAAATTTACTAAGAACTGATTTTTAAATAGTTTTTATTACTTTCGGTTCTTGTATCAATGGACTCTGCAGCGATTTCTCAGGCCCCATACGGTCTAGAGACTTGAAATTTCGAATTCGTACTTAGATCGCAGACATCTCGCCGCCTGTTAAGCTCCAAGTGTGATCCAATATTGGTAATTATAATTATCTCATTCAATCTCATTCAACCAAGATCATTATAATGTTGACATGGAACGACAATGGGATCCGTCACTGGAATTACGCACGAGCATGGAGCGTATATATACGTCCCGTTCTCTGGTATATAGGTACTTTCTGGAAGATCGTCTATGGTTATATCGCAATTGTCAGACGTCAGACGTTATTGTTAATTTAAAGTTTAATTTTGTGTTGTGGTAGACAAACATTAATTTGTTATGGAATTGCTGTTGCTGGCAAACACATATACATAACTACATAAGTTAAAATGGAGAAAAGGATAGCAATAGTAGGTACTCATCGGTACAGTTTAAATCTTAAATGCCCAATAAAAACTATTTTTAATTTTTTTCAAAAATTTCACTTGTTAACAATTTAATTAACAATTTCTTCCAGATTTCTAGGTCTGTTGACATAGACCATAGTTTTTAAATCGCCCATAAATAAAAAAAAATAATGAAGTAATATCCAAGGATCTGGAAGGCCAATCTATAAATCCTCGAAGTCCTATCCACCTATTTGAAAATGCAGCATTAAAAAATTCCCTTAAATTTCTTGCAAAATGGAGAGGAACTCCATCCTGCTGAATTATTATCCTTTGCTCTATATTTCCATCATCAGGAAATATTCCTTGGAGTTCTGGTATTACAAACGTTACAGGTCTCCATTTAAATTATCTAAAGAACGGGAAGACTTCATGGCAAGGATTCGTTCAGAGATACGTTTTATTACGCCAGAAGTATTGGGAAGAGCAAGGGGAGAGTTCTACCATCGGTTGGGTCTGTGCCAACAGGTTAATGGGGCACATTTTCAACAACTGTTACTTACAAAAGGAGACACCAGTATTATTGTTATTATTAATGTAATTGTTTATTAAATAGTTAAAAATCAATTTTTGGTAAATTTCGGTTTGACAGATGTCAAAAATAATATTATCAACAAATTCCTTTTCCAATAAATTTTCGAAAGTGGTATCTTCTATTTTGAAAAAAACTGATTTTTAGGGCTGCGCTTCCTCTGCGGAAAACGAGCTCCGTAGAAAATATTTGAGGATGTATTTTTGGATTCCCCACCCTGAATGTAGGTACAAATGTAAATATACATGTGATCCAATAATCTTAAAAAATACAGGCACTGGATATAATTCTGTAAGACATTCCATTCTATGAAAGCTGAGATCTGGACAATAATTATTCTGTTGTGAACGGAAGGTCTAAGAGGATCAGAATTGGATGAAAGCTTTGTAATTAGGCATCAGTCTCTCACAACAAATCTAATTATTCTTTTGCATTGTTTGTCAAAACTCAATTATTGTAAGATCCTTTTTCCCTCATCTGATCTGTTCCCGTGCCTGTGTTCATTTACGAAAATCTAGTGGATCTATTTTATGTCGTTCTTTCCATTTAATTACTCCTACAATCTTCAGTTTAGGATAGCCTTTTCTATATTTTAATTAATATATGTATGTAGGTTTGTCTATGTTATTACTCATAAGAAACAATGTTTGTATCCTGTAAGTTTTGTTGCCAAATTAAATTGTCTCGCTATCCAACGAACGAAGATCAAGGACTCCCAATATAAGTGCGATATAACGGCCCGTATTATCGCATACGTAAAACGTTATGCGCTCTCTACACTTGGGTGGATTTCATCTATCGATATTTTCAACGACCTCTAACAATTTTAAACACTAGCTCAACATCTGCACAAGGAAAATGTGAAGGATTCGAGTAATCAGTATCTGGTATCAAGTTGCTATTCCATCTTTTTCTCGGTCGTTTCACACCGTTGTGGGCAATTTTGATAATTGTATAGTTGATTCCATTCAACTAAAAACATTTCGTCAGCGTAACATGAGATCTTCATCTCCCTAGCCCAGTTTATATCGCTTCAATGTAGGCAGCTTTTATAATATCGTCGATGGTATATTGAAAAAAAAGTGGGCCTAAGGAATCTCCCTGTCTTATACCTTTTCCGAGTATTAGTTATTAATTTTGGCTTGAATCTTAGTTGCCATATTTATATTCTCAATATTTTTCATTAGGTGGCGAGGAATTGATCTTGCATAGAGATCTTTTTCGGTTTATTGAGTTTAAGAGATCCAATTAAAACAGGGAACCTATTCTTTGACCTTTCACGCTATTGTATTCTTGGCATCTGAAAATCAAAATCATTATTGATAAACACACTTATATATTGATCTTATATTTCTTTAACCAATAGGAATATTCTTATTGCAATTGTACCAAAAATGTTACAAACTGTCAAATCAAATGCTTACATCAGGACAAGAGAAATCTAGATACGAAGCAACTTGTTTAAACGAGGAATTACAAGGGTTGTGATGTTTTATTGCGCGTTCTCCATGTACATACATACATACATATACATAGGTATGTATTTTCTTGCAAGTTGAACAAGAGAACCAGACATTCTCTGTTGCCCGGAAGTCGTGCTGTAACTCTTCCGGATTGTGACAGCGTGCAAATTTCGAACGAGCAACGACACGATGTTTTTCTCCCTGCATAGCTGCGAATGAGCGACGACTAGGATGTATATATATATATATATATATATATATATATATATATATATATATATATCAGTTAGAAAGCATCACAAACCGTATAATTCTCACATTTCGCCAATAGCACAACTCCACTGTTGTACGAATAAAGCCGAAAAATATTGTGTAATTTTAATTTGGAATAATTTTCCTTTAGAAGTTGTCTCTTAAAAAGTGTAGAAGCTCTTGTCTTAAAAAATGATAAAAAGCTACGCCAGTCCTTCAAATAAACCTTTCTATTGATCTATTTAACCCTGATATCATTATTTTTTATGAATATCTGCCAACCTTCACAGTTTTAACAATTATCAGTATTTCACAGCAAAATTTGAGAAGTTTACCACAATTTTTATGCCTTCAGGAGAAAATTGTTAAATTTTCAATAGCTCTGTCTCAGATAATCTACATCAGAAATACACTTTTGAGCTTCTATTTTGTCACTTGTAATGCCACCATTACTTTTTATAAATAAACTGGGAAATAAATAAGAGCATGTTGTCTTTGATAAGGATCTGAGATTAATGAGGGTTTTCTTTCATGATTTTTATTTAATCGGCAATAATCTGGGCAATGAAAAAAATTATGCTCTTAGAAGTAACATCATACACCAGTAAGAATGTTTGTTTGTTACTCTATTTTTGCCTCAAACTGGATAGAATACAAGCAATCCACTATATAACTTCAGTTACTATTACTGTTTCTAATGTATTCCAATATTCAAAAATGTCTTACTTCTGAAACTGTTCTCCAGTCCTGATCAAAACGATCAGCAACAAAATCTAAAGACTGTTTCTATGAAATGGGTTCCCTTTGTCATTGATTTATCGATCCTCTTTCCAGTTCTATCCACAATCATAACTGCATCGATTGTCATCAGTTATTCTCTTGATTGAGAACTCGATGCAATCGGTTCAAGCCATCAGTTAGGTGGTCCATTCCCTTATCCAAACAAATACTGAAATAATGTCGAATCGAGCCAGAATTCATTTGCTAAATTAATAATTAATATATTATGGATTTGAAAATGTAATTCTAATTGATAATCCCAGATAAAGCTGAACTCATGTTTTCTTATTTATTTATTATTTTTATGATTCCTTTCAAGAATAGCAACCACAGCAACATAGTGATGGCAGCCTTTCCCTTGATCCACGATCTCGCCCCCTCTTCATTCCCCTCCATGCATTTCATCGCGCTTACGGCAAATCCGACAATAGAGGCGGCTTACACTAATCCCTTTCTCACATCTATATATATATATATATATACCTATATGGAGCGACGGAATCTTAAATCAGAAATTACGACCGTCACAAACTCTAGCCATGCAGCAGCAAGCATGGCAAACAGTACTGTACTGTCAGTGTGTGTGTGTGAGTGTTTGTGCTGTCAATGTCGGCCATCTTGTTTGTTCTTAGTATGTGTGATTTATATCCAATGTTGAAGAGCTTCTCCCGCCAGGAGTTGACAGACACTAATGCACGTGACATGTTTGTCGGGATATACTTTGAGCTTAACTCACGCTTAAATCAAAATTTGGTACAACACCACCACCAGCCTGCTCCAGTTAGAACAACCGAACATCGTGGATACAGATTCTAAATTGAGTATACCTAGCAACATAGTATAACGGTCAGTCGGAGCTGATCGGAACAAATCATTTGGCTTATTTCCCAAAATGGTTGTGATTTTAATAAAATTTAGTGTAATACTCGTAACTGATTGATTTTTCCAATCACAATTTATTTTCTCACGAAAAAAGTAATAAAAGTTATTAGTTTTTGAAGTACACCTTCTCTGATTTGGTGCAACTCTACTATAACGAGGAAGTCTATGTGTTACAGACGATTGATGATGAGAATCATGTTGAATATGAAAATGCTACCAAACCAGAAAATAATAAATAAGGCACAAACGCATTAAACCAAGGAAATTAAAGAGATTAAAAAGTGACTCAAGAGGAAACACATACAGGGTGGCCCATCAAAAACAGTTCAGCACGGTTTACGGCTTTGTATGTAACAATTAAATAATAAACTCAGATTCGTCAACTTTTATTTTTAGGGGGACACGTTTTACCAATAATTTCATCCCTGTTATCTCAACCCCCCAGCGGGGGTGGCTGATACCCTTATTTTTTCAAATAGGAAAAGGTATGTTGTCATACATCTTTTTAAAGAAAATTAAATTCCCTTTAAAATGGCTTGTCGTTTTTTAAATTTGAGCCAAGCACCGCCGAGAATTTGCGTTTTAAAAAATGTGATTTTATCGAGTAATGCTTACATGTTATCTTATTAAATGTTGAAATTATACCATATGTTCTTCACAATATCCAAGAATACTTTGAACAAGGTTATACTATTGTATGAAGGTGAATGGCGGATAATTTCAACATTGAATAAGATAACATGCATAGCTCAAATTTTAAAAACACACGCCATTTTAAAGATAATTTAATTTCCTTCAAAAACATGTATGAAAACATACCCCTTCCCATTTGAAAAAATAAGGGCGTTTGCCACCCCCGCTCGGGGGTTGATGTTGCAGGGATGAAATTATTGGTGAAACATGTCCCCCTATAAATAAAAGTTGACAGGTCCGAGGTTTTTTTCAATTGTTACGTACAAATCCGTAAACCTTGCTGAACTGTTTTCGATGGGCCACCCTGTATATATTTTCTGTAATAATGATCTTTGAACATGTTAGTCGAATACAGGGAGTTTCTCTATTGATAACACCCTTGTTCATGGCACAGCAACCTCTTCTTATTAGCCATTAAATAGTTGTTGAAAAGTTGTAGAAAAATACAGATTTTTATATAATTGACAAAAATTTGCAATATGAAGATGTATTTAACTAAACCTCAAATATTACAGCCCCATTGTAATTTCCAATCAAAGGTAAACTTGACACGGTTTGGGTAGAAGAATTCCTCAAGTTAATGGTATATTAGATACAAATAACTTATGAATAGACTACTGTTTCAGTAATGTTCTATCTAGAATATGGAGCATCACTATTTGATTTGTTCCAATTCGAGAAACAATCCATATACCTATTTCAGACATTTAAATTTATTCAGATGTAATTCCCACCAACGCGTATGTATTTGTAATATTACAGAGAATTGGAGCACAAGGAAAGATCAAATTGAAAATTGAAGATGTATTCAAAAACAACACCAACCTCTCGATCCATCATATTTGCAATCGTCATCATCATTTACGATTCTTTTATGTAGATACTTACTCCGGTATATTGTATTGATATTGTCCTCACAGTAATCGAAAGAGTGATGCATTCATTATTTAATTTTATCGTAAACCAATCAGAGGGCGTTGGTGTTAATGTAATTTTAATAGTGTTTATTCACTACTTATAGGTAAGCTTAGATTAAAAAGGTTATTTCAAATTGTCATGTTACTGTAGAAGAACATATACAGCTTGTTCCAAAATACAAACCATTAGCCCGGCCAGGCCGAAATTATGTCATCAGTCAATGTCATATTCCTATATTGATTCCAAATATCTGTCAATTTTCGACGGCCATTTTAACCCTGGCCTGGGTAATGGCACATAATTCTATATACCCATAATTTGATCCTTGGAATTTTTATTTGAAGCTCAGTATGGGGATGGCGAGTTTAGTACGCATGCGCAAAAGGGGAAGTGGCTTCGAGTCACATCATATATTATCAATGGTAACATCACAGAGTATAAAATATGTACGCCGCTGATCTTTCTTCACTATTTTCTTGGTAAGGTTAGATTAGGTTGACACTAAAGCATTGATCTTAAGTCCAGAACTGTAGTATATACAATAATAATGGGCAATGGGCAAGTAATAAAAATGATGCCCAATTTTCTCAACAAGGACTTGTTAAGTCCAATGTGTTTGGTAAATTTGGTTAGGTAGGCGGATCTCGAATTTTGATGGCACTTTCAATAGAACCTAATGAAAAATCAAAGTTTGATCAAAACGGTAGTTTTTTTGGGCTTACTACGCTGAGCCATCTGGACCAAGCAAAACTTCCTCATCATCATCTTTATAGACCAATTAAAAATATTAGCCTTGACAACTTCTAAAACTCATTATAGAATCTAACTAAATAAACTTCATAAATAGTTTCAGGTTATATTCTACGTATCATTGTGCAAATTATAATTTCATCGAATTTTGTGTGATTTCCATTGACAACGTATTACATCGTTAAGATAATTTCTTGCAAATTTCAGAATTTCCTTGAAATATTTTACGTTTGCCGTCTGTATTAGAATATTTTTCCTCAAAATTAGTTCTAGTTCAGTTGTAGCTAACATTTGTGATTTAATTGATAAATTCAAGGGTCCTCTCAAATAAAATCAACACCATTGTGATAACACACATAGTCTGTGACTGAATTCTTCTTATGCAGTTTTCGATTTGTTGAACATTTTACACATATCATATTTTGATGGATATGTAAAAATTACTTAAATTTGTCAATTGCTTTAGAAATTTTAAAGTTGTCTTGTATTATATTTTGGACAAAATAAAACACATGAAAAACTTGTATGCATGATTTGATTTCGAAATAAAAAATAGAGTTTGGATGTGACTTCAGCACCGCCGGGAGCTGTTGAGTGTAGCAATGTCTACGTTATGTGTGTACAGAAACTAAAAAGTTTTGTCTTTTTTTCTAACATCACCGATTTATTCATAGTATTCGTTATATGTGGGTATGTTCTTAAGTGTTGGGTATTCTAGATGCAATTATTCATATTGAATAATCATATAATAGAAACGTTAAAGCGTATTGCCCATGCCCACGTTTCCTAGTTATCAAAAACTTCATCAAATCAAAGCTGGATAATTTTTGTAGGCGGTTATGTTTGAACCGTCGAATAGTCCATGGTTGTTAGCGGTTGGCTTGTTCACAAAAAATATGGCTCGACTAGGTTTTATCTGAATTATAGAAAATTAAACGTTTCAATAGAAAGCTTTCCTGAAATATCTATCATTCTATCCAACGTAGAATATATATTAATTTTAATACATTGATATTATTGCTTTCAAAAATTGAAATATGTAAATCTATAAATATAGCGTAAGCATATCCAAAATCTAAAGTCATGATTACTTACGTATTCCTAATAGTATTGCAACAACATAGCCTGGATAGACTAAAAATATAAATCTTATGGCATCCTAAATGGATTCCAAGATCCAAGTGGATCTCACAATTTGCAACATTGCCTTGGTATTGTTCCCCTCCATATATGCAGAACGCATTTCTAACACAAACAGGATATCCGGGCTGCTGGAGAAAGAGACAACAAAAAAAACGTTGCGATTCCGATCCATAAATAATCTGCACAGCCCGCTAGATAATATGACAACGATTCGCTTTTGTTATTCTTGCTTGGTGCGCCTGTGGGTGTGTTGGGCGGCCGGCTGCTGGGGGTAGCCTATGGGGAAAATGGGGGCAGCTCGCATCGTACATAACTTTGAGATGATAACGATGTCGTATAGTTGTTGCTTTTTACGATGCTCCAAATTATCAATCCCCCAGGTATGATACCCCACATGCGAATTGGAAGGGGAGCAGGCGCTGCCTATCGAAAGAAGAGGACTTGATTCGCTTGATACTTCTTCTCCAAAGTGAGATAAGGTCTCATTTTATAGGTATATTGTAATTGAACCCTGACACAGTTTCTGGAGTGAATTTTAATATAGAACTGCGTGTTTTCCATTCATGGTTTCTGTCCCTATTACTTGCTCTGATACTATTTCTGTTTTGGTATGAGTAAAAAGAATGAACTATGTGATTATGGTATATGTTTTCTATAATTATTTTAAAAACGGCTTTTCGGCGGACTTGGATTTACTTGAAAACATCAATATTATAGATCTTTTGCTGCTCTTAACGAAGAAAGAGGTGTGCAGGCGCAGCAGTAGGAAGTGGAAGCATTCTACAGTTCTCTAGTTGAATTATCGATAATCCATCGTGCTTTATTTTTTACTGGTTGACTGGCACGCGAACCTTTCTCCCCAATACAATGTAAACCTTTTTTTCTTGATCTTTATGTAAATCGTTCCTTTGAAATTTGTTCTTTTTAAGCTCTTGTAATATCCTTTTTATCGATTACATCTTCCACCTCGATGTTATTGAGTCTCTTGTATTCACCAACCGCTATTCATTTAGGACCAGCTTGTCTGTATATTTTCCTCTGCACAAAAAGAAATAGAAATATTCGTTCTTGCATACGTTCTCTATGCTTTGATATTCTGTTTTATTTGTACAGTCCATTCACTCGATTTATATTCCTTAAACTATACGCTGAGTTATAGGTATATCATTGATTCTGTCATTTCCACCATTTGAGATATTTGATGTCAGATACCATAATATCAAAAGTGCCAATATCCAGCTTTAATTTAGATAATATATCATCTGACTTCTGGTAATAACTACGTCTTATCATCACCAACTACTTCCCAATTGAATAAGATGATCAACATACCACGGGAATAGTTTTTTCTTTCCCGATACTACTGAAGGCTCCACAACTAAGGAAGATCCATTGCAGTTGAACCGTTTCAACTTGTCTATTGCCCTATCAGCAGCTGATTAATTAGGACAGTTCACGAAAGCGTAACCACTTTGCTTCCAGATGCAAATGGGCTTTCTTTCTTGACTGATTTGCAACTAAGTATTTCATATAGTGAGTACAATATCCATATCTACGCTTATTCCTCCAGCTATGTCTAGGTCTGCTGCTTTTAGTTCCTGCTTTTTCTATTGTTCCATCTAATGCGATGTTGAAAAATGTTTGGGAAAATAACATCTCGCTGTCATAATTCAGTTTCGACTATTTAGAACTTGATACACTATCTTTTGTTGTAACTTAAGTATGGAATCGTCATTATTTATCAAGATCTATTAAAGAAAACGTATTTAATTGAAATCTATTAATTTATCATTGCACTCAATCATAAAACTCGCAAATGTCATCACTACAACGAATGCATACCCCTGCCAACCTAATAATTGATGGATCTCATTCATCTCCATCGCATTTGAGAACCATGAACAATCAGCCATGTTATTAATGATGATGTTGGTATATATATATAGATGTCTCTATGCTAGCGATATCTGACCGGTCATTGTTTATAACAGCAGCAGCAGTAGGTTACTACTACTGTAGTAGGTACGTCATCTCCACAAGAACGGACCACAGATAGCGGCTTATAGGGAGTAGTGAGGTTTGTATATACCTATGTACGTTCGTAGTACATGTCTGGAATGAGCGATGTTATCAACACGCGGACGAAATTGCCTGGAGAATATTACAGGAGCAACGTTGCAAATGGGTTCTGGGTATGGTGGAGATATATAGATAATCACATTTACGGTGTCGTGCAACACAGTTGATGTGTATGTATGTTTGTGCCCTATGCGTCTTTCGGAATCTGGACTATATATGTAATTGAGGTGCATTGTATTAGAAGAGCAAATCATTACGTAAAATTTGATTCAAGATAATTTGTAGAAAACAATTTTAAGGGAAAAACTGGACCGACTTTATTATTTGGTGTACTGAAGAATATAAAATAATATTAATTTTATTGCCATCTAAGAAGGTTGTAAATCAATATAAGCCGACGGTCCTCATTATCACCTATTATTCGATATATAGATAAGCAATAAACGAGTTTGTCTCCTGAAGTAATTCCAGGTCCGGATTAAAATTAAGAGAATTTAGAGAATATGGTAGAGCAGT
This sequence comes from Crioceris asparagi, assembly GCA_958507055.1. Lineage (NCBI taxonomy): Eukaryota > Metazoa > Arthropoda > Insecta > Coleoptera > Chrysomelidae > Crioceris > Crioceris asparagi. The sequence continues at coordinate 80,472,454 of OY293829.1, forward strand.
AGTGTATTTGGATGAAACTTGGTTCGATACACGATATTTCGAACAAAAGTTGGGTGGACATATCTGACTTGTGTCAAAATAAGGCGCCGTCTAATAAAGGAAAACGTATTACGATAATTCACACAGGAATCGAAGATGGTTTTGTACCAAATGCGTTGTCTTTACGGGCAAAGAATATTAACATTATCATGATGATACTACAGCCGAATTATTTGAAGACTGCTTCCAAAATAAGATCGTACCAAATATTCCACCCAACTGTATTATCTTCATGGATAATGCTAACTACCACTGTCGAAGACTTGATAAAGCACCATGTTCAAATGGCTGCAAAGCCACTATACAAGAATATAGATATGTTAAAAAATGATATGTGCTATGAGGAAAAGTACACAAAAAACAATTACTCGAAGTTTTACACTTTCATTGGCTGAAGCTTGAGATATACGGTGCTCAGACTTCCTCCTTATCACTGTATTTTTCACCCAATTGAACATATATGGGATCAGCTTAAATTCGAAGAAATAATACTTCTCCAACCTTAAGTTCATCTGTGGTAGGTCTTATTCAAAAAGAAATTGCAAACATTCCTGATAGCAGCTGGGCCAGGTGTGTTTCTCATATTAAAAAGGTGGAAAAGTCATATATCGATTTAGAAAAAAATCCCAAAGAAAAGTCTATTATCAATTTGAATGACGACAGTGAAAGTGAAAATGATCTTCGTGATTAATTTTGTTGTTATTACAAATACGGCCACTTTACAAGTTTGTGTATATTAAATTTAATTCTAAACAACTTATTATATATCTTCATATATTGTATATACATAAACAATTCTCAATTATACATACCTATAAAACAAAATGTAATGGCTAGAGCAAGAATAAAGACCGCCTGCTGATAACTGAAATGTTTGTTGATTTACAACCTTCTTAGATTTCTGGTCGTACTATACCCGGGGGATTGATAATTAGGGGCATCGTAAAAAGCAACAACTAAACGACATCGTTATCATCTCAAAGTTATGTATACAATGCGTGCTGCCCCAATTTTTTCCACAGGCTCCCCCACCCCGCCCAAAACACCCAGAGGCGCACCAAGCAAGAATAACAAAAGCGATCGTTGTCATATTATCTAGCGGGCTGTGCAGATTATTTATGGATCGGAATCGCAACGTTTTTTTTTGTTGTCTCTTTCTCCAGCAGCCCGGATATCCTGTTTGTGTTAGAAATGCGTTCTGCATGTATGGAGGGAAACAATGCCAAGGCAATGTTGCAAATTGTGAGATCTATTTGGATCTTGGAATCCATTTAGGATGCCATAAGATTTATATTTTTAGTTTACGTAAGTAATCATGACTTTAGATTTTGGATATGCTTATCAATGTATTAGAATTAATATCTTTCTACGGTTGATAAAACGTTAGATGTTTAAGGAAAGCGTTCTATTGCAACGTTAAATTTTCTATAATCCACACGAAACCTAGTCGAGCCATATTTTTCACACAAACAACCGGCAACAACCAAGGACTATTCGAAGCTTCAAACATAACCGCCTACAAAAACATATATGGCTTTGAATAAACAGTTTTTCCATAACTAGGAAACGTAGGTATAAGCAATACGTTTTGACGTTTCTATCGTATGATTATTTAGAAAAAATAATATTTCGTCTTCATTTTTACTTGAATGAATAACTCAATATATATGAATAGTTGCATCGAGAACACCCAACACTTTTAATAATATACTTACATATAACGAGTGTGCAGGTATCTTGAAAACTTTTGGTACCATCTTCAAAAGTACCAGTACCAATAGAATTAATATTATTTTGTATAGGTATTTCATTGTACCAACTAATAAAGTAGGTACAATTTTTTGTAAGACATATCTATTTGAGTGTAACATTATTCTTGAGAATAACTCAACATTCACCAAAGAAGATAATACATTTATATTTATTCAAATATTTCAAAAACATCGCGGAAATACACATAATTCAAACATTACTACTGCTTTAACTCGGAAACTGTACGTAGTTAGAGAAATGTCCTTTTTCAATGTTGCCAGAAATGATCTGTTATTTAATTTGACTGTATCATATTTTCAATTTTCGGAAAAAGTACCCACTTTTCATATTACCATCCACTTTGCCATTGTTGTAACGCGGAAACCTTGACTATTTTGAAAAAAGTTCTATTTAAGCGCGTCTGAATTTTGTCTCATCTTCAATACTGTTGTCTTAGATTTTCGATTTTCGAGAAAAATTTATCTCAGGAGATTTCAGATTCGAGTTTTTCTAGATATGGAACCATGTCTCAATTTTCCTCTTTCAATTCAACAAAGAAAATCATCAAAATACATACATAATTTCAAAATTATACCCAGTGGAAAACTGATGAAAATAGTAATAGAGGAAATTACACTAAACTTTTACTTTTAGTTGGAGAATTTTGACGTGATAATGTCCTATTCAAAGAGTAGCATTTTCAGAAAGTCCAGCTAAAAATGACCTGTTTATCGTAATCTTGTTCTTGGGAATTAAAAATGAAATATTAAATATATTTATACTATCATATAGACTAATACCATATATACTTAATACTTATAAGGTTAAGTAAGAATGAGATCGATCAACACAAAAATATTTCTCAAAGATTAAACTCATCATTCAACAAACTAATTAAGGTAACACTTTTTTTGTCTTATTTTAGGTTTATACTCCAGAAAAATCAAAAATGATCAAATAACTCAGAGTATAATTTAATTATAAAATAATAATCAATTTTCTTTACGCTACATTTTATAGAATATTTTACATCCTTTTATGAAGTGAATGGCCAGCTTGAGAGGCATTTTTAGTTTTCATCATTTTTGTTGAGTATCCTACACAGTCTAATTAGAAACGTTTCTTGAAGTTATATCTCTCGTATTAACAAAGTTAGCTTCCTATACTATTGTGACATCCAAAAATGCTTAAATGTTGTCTTTAACGCCTAGACGAACTCATTGATGCCTGTTTCATCAAAACCAGACGACCGGAAGTGACCGACCGGAAGTAACCGACCGGAAGTTGCCAACCGGAAGTTGTCATTTTATTGCATATTTGGCATCTACGCATCACATACAACCCAAATGTAATATTCTTGTTGTTCTAGCGATTGTTCTAGAAACCGGAAGTGCTTATTTTTTAATGAAACCTATCCTAAATTCTATAATAAATTGCGTAAAAAGTCCAACATTTCCCCATCCTCCATGACCCCGCGCCCTTCATATACCCATCACCCTATCACCCATGCCCCCATGAGGCATCCGCCATGTCAAATTTCCAAAATAAGCCACCTTTATATTTCTTTGATCCAGGAAATGACAGCTGCAACTTTATGTCTATCTCTTTCTAACCGTCTCTCACTCCCCTGCCATCAGAAGTTGACAGCCCACTCTCAGTCCCTGAGTGGCATAGTATATCTACCAGCAAGAAAGCAGGGTGGAATGGTTATATCCACCTAAAGATCAATGTATCAACAGAAGTGAAGTTTAAATCTATAGAATATCGACTTGTCCAGTAACTACATATGGAACAGAAAAAATGTGTCCAGACATCAAAGGATATGGAACGCGAGGAAGAAGAACGCAATTCAAGACGACTTTTCTCGGTAGGTGGAGTCTCCACATTCAAGGCAACTATAGGTAACGTACCTGGGGATTGATAATTTGGGACACCGTAAAAAGCAACAAGTATATGAGACCGTTATCATATCTCAAAGTTATGTACGATGCTTTGCCCCCATTATTTTCCACATAGGCTACCCCTCCCCCCATCCCAATATACGCACCAACAAAGAATCACAAAAGAGAATCGTTATCATATTATGTAAGGGGGTTGTGCAGATTATTTATGAATCAGAATCGCAAGAATTTTTTTTAGCTTTCTACCAGCAACCGGATATCCTGTTTGTGTTAGAGATGCTTTCTCTATGTATGTATGGTGGAAGATAATACCAAGGCAATGTCGCAAATTGTGAGTCTCAGAGTATCTTGGCATCCAGTTATGATATAATAAGATTTATATTTTCCTGTCGACGTGGAAGGTATATATTACAAATTTATATTTACCTGTGAATTATTTTTAGGGTTAAGGTTAAGATAAAGAGCCTGTTAGTTGGTTTTTGCCTTGTTTTTGATTTTATATTGTTACGTGAAGACTTACCCGAATAATGAAATACACCCACAAACACATTCCAAAACACCCGGGAATAACACCACTCCAGAAGAACTGAGAATATGGGGCCCTGATAATAGCACACAGCAAAACGAAGACGTTTATCAACTCGAAGTTCGAGACATTTGTAGGCTAGATATATAATACCGCCTTCAATGACAGAGAGTATAGTCAATCATAGATAGTCATGGTCAGTGAGTTGAACGCGAGCAGGCAGATAACACTGAATATAAATATAGCGCTAAACGCTAGATGGCGCTCTGAATATAAAAGTGTTGAGTTTATTTGTAAGCCGTGTGGATATTGCTTAGTGATAACTTGAAAATGAGTTTGCGTTTGAAGTTTGAAAATTTACTCGAGTAATCAATAGTCGCACTGGTATGAGTTATTTCAAACAAATGTCAAGAAAGCTCGGACCCGTCAACTTTTATTTCAAACAAGGATGATTCTGTCCTCCTTTTTACCTTCTCTTTCATTGGAAAGGGCTAGAAAATTACTGAATCAAAATCTGTGATAATAAACGGGGGTGGATGGAATGCAAGAACATTTTTTTGTCATATAAAGCCTCGCTTATAATAAAAACAATATGTCCGAATGATATAATCGATAGTTGTTTATTTCTTAATGAAATGTCTTGAAAAGAAACCTGTAACTATATAAAACCTGTTCTAAACATATCAAAGAATCGAGTACCTAATTCCGAAATATACCCACTTCTCTCGAATCATTAAATCTGAATTACTATAGTTTTAATAGAGCACTTTACATGTCATTGTTAAAATCTAGTAATAACACAAAATATCTTACTTTGTTATAAAATCATGTCATTGTAATGAAACATTTCAAGCATTTTATTTCCTATTTTATTACGACAAATACTGAATTGCATAATTTCTACCAATCAATTTATTTCCAATGGAATATCCATCAACTTTTAATAGTTCCGGAATCATCCACATACTTCAATCAAACCACAAATGTATATAGAAAATAATGAATAATATGATTCAATGCACATTTATTTGGTTGATTTTATTCCCGTTTATAATTACACAAAATTGTTAGTTGCAAATTTCAATTAATAAATATGGTCTAAATCGAACGATACGAGAGACCACTTGAATTGCTTTTTAAATAATGTTTGAGGTACCTACTAGAAAATTTCATAAACTATAAAATTGGCTGATTGCTGCCACATTTTCAAAAATATATGGCATCAGGACTGTAATTTTTCTGCCATTTCAATTAGTACTGATGAATGTTGGAATTAATGAATGTGGTATAATATGATAAATGGTTTTTATATTCATCAAAGCTCAACAGGCGATTAGCTTTTTTGTCAGCATTCATTTTGAGATAAGTTTCATATTAATTACGAGTATAGTTATCTTCATAATATATAAAAATATTACGTGTAAGTGGCTTATTTAATAGACGATAAATATTGAATATTTTGAACATAACAATTTCAGGTGAGAATAATTTCTTGTTCCATTCTTTTTCGAGCCTGATACAACTTTCTGCTAGCCATGAGATTAATACTAAAATTATTGCAATGAGCACGAGAGAGAAACTACAATCAAATACTGAGAAAGTTACTATCATGCCTTTTATAATTAGAGGGTAATGAGAAAAGATGTGTTGAAGAGGCCAACACATTTGCCAAAAAAGCACGAGCTCCCTTCATTGGCCCAGAACCTTTCTGTGGTACAGGTAAATGTAGCTACAAGAATGAGTTTCATAGAAGGAAGAAACACTCTTTCGGAATCTCCCTGAGCTGGATCATTCCAAAAAGTTTCTTTGAAGCTTTAATACAGCAAGATCTAAGAAGTTTCCTTATCTTAGCAAGAATATGCTACACCTCCTCACTGGATTTCGAACTGGGCATTGTCGCATCAGGAAGCACCTAACAAGAATGAGTCTTGCAGAGAACGAGGAGTTCAGATTCTCTGGGGAAGAGGATGAAAATCCAGATCACCTGGTGACAGAATGTCTCGCCATTGCTAGCCAACCAAAAATTGCTTTGAACAAGAAACATGCTGAAATGAGGAAGTAACCTCCTTGAAGCCATCCCAGATTCTGGATTTCATTAGAACTCGTCCAGCGAAGGGTGAGCTGTAGACTACGTAATGGACAGAACAGCTCTGATGGGGGCACAATAGATCTCAAGATCGCAGTGTAACGACAACCCCTTAAATCTACAATCTCAGAGAAAATATATCTTATGATCTAGTTTTGAATTTGTTTAACGTTTCCCCAATATGCCAGCTTTCGATATGTTTACAAAAAGCTAATGTATTTCATATCTGTGTTGAAAATTGTACAGATGAGAGGCGAAAATTTATGAATGTGTGAGAAAATTATAAACGCAAACCTAATAGAAGAGAAAATAGGAATGCAAGAATAAGTCGAATTTGCCTTCAGCCACCAGTTTGTTGACAAAATGTTCTGCAAACAGCTGGTGAATTTGTTGAAACAAATGAATTAATTCACAAGTGAAAGTCACAAAAATTTTGTCAAAAAATTATCAGGCACGCTTCTACTAATAATTGAAAGTTGGTATGATCTATTTATGAGGGTTTTCGGCGGGATTACATTCATATTGATAGAGGAGTCCCTCAAGGTTCAGTATTGGGACCCACGCTATTTCTGGTATATGTAAATGATATAATATCAGTTATTTCGTCAGCACATTTTAGGCTGTATGCAGATGATACATCCGTACTTATTTCCGAAAACTCTAGCTCGCATTCCCTTGAAGTAAACTGCAATGAGATTTTATCTAATACCTACGTATAATTGATTTTGTGTGAACTCTCCTTATCTTAATGTTGATAAAATTCAGTTAATTCATTTTCATAAACGGCAGAAAAAAATAGTTATCGCCTATAAGACTGCATTTCCATAACGAACTTATACAGGATGTGTCATGTGTTAAGTTTTTAGGTGTATCTGACGATGAGTGTCTTACCTGGAAAAATCAGAAGATGAACTCAATAAAATTTGTCCTTAGAAACCTGAAATTAGTTTTAACTGAAAGGCAGTTAATTGATCATTCTTCTTCTGGTTGTCCACATCCTTTCATGATGTGTTTATTTCACAAAAAAATCTAATTACTTATTCCTTTCTTCACTGTCACTGTTACTTACATTAGAAGAAAAAAAATGTAGATGTGACGGAAAATATTACCGTTGAAACAATGATTTAAGACTTCAGCCTCATCCTTTTCTAAAAGTGGTCCAACTTTTCACCTTGTCAAAAACATTCAACTTAGAATAATTTCAACTTGTTGATTTCCCCTGAGACATTTCACAAATCTAAGTAACATTCTAATCAATTCCAAACCTCCTTCTTTGTGATGTTAATAAAGACATGAACCACACCGCCCACCACACTCCGAAGAATATTAGCCAAGGAATTATGATGACGAGATGATCCAATTTATGGACATGCAACAAAAACATTCCCTCCGGGACGACTCACAAAATGAAGGGAATCTCAACTCTGTCTTTATCAAATGTAGGGAACAAAGCTGCTAGCAAACTTTCCTTATTCAATGTCCGTTGCGGATACAATTTAAACGTTTTTATCATCTCTCACTCTTCTCTTCTCGCCAACTTGGCTAACAAAAACTTTGAGGACGGACAGAATTTTGCCCAGCAAGAAGACACGACTTGGACGACTTCAACGTGGGGATTTGAGAGAACGCGTCGCGTACTTTTAGTTCTGCCCCAGTTATCTTTTACTCTCCCAAGTTTATTTTCGACTGCATGTGAGCTATTCAAGATTTGTAGAGCTAGTCTGTTCTATTGTTCTTATGAATTAAGGATTTTTTTTGAGAAAATGTATTAAGTTAGAAAGCATCTCTTCTATGTGAAAAGACGAGTAAAATAGCTCTTACCCACTGAATATGCTTAAGTTTTAATCGTTATTAGGGAAAAGTGAATTTTTATATATCTTGGTTTTACTTATCATGAAATATATGGTAATACAGAAATCCTGAAGGAAATGTCGAGCAGTGGGTTACAAAAATACTGAGACTAAGAATCCAGACCTACAATTCTTGCGTTTTCCAGTGTCTTCAGATAGAAAAGCTATAATATATATATGATGTAATTTTTCTCAAAACTGGATTTGAGTCATCTGAAATTTAAATTTTATTCTACCTGCCGTCATATAATATCCGAAATGTTGCGTAATTCAGGATACCTACTGTATCGAATGAAACATTTTACAGCATGGACTCGATGATGGTCATTTCCAGCATTCAGAAAACAAACTACAAAAGGAAGTCTCCTTATAATATTGTCTGTTTCACTATGTTAGCTATCATTTCATTATCACACAACAATTCGATTGATTTGTTTTTTTTTTTGGATCACTCAACAAAGCAGGCTCTTCTTACTAAAATATATTTGAGTTAAATATAGAAATATCGGGCACCAGACTTTAATATTAATGAAATGGTGCCATCTTCTTTTATCGCTACAGTGTTTTGATACAATCCAGATTTATCGGTATACTACGTGAAATTTATAATGTATCCCCAAGCTCGGCTCCGCCCCTTTTCTCACTGTCCAATTCCAAACAATTCCCTTCCCAATATCAAAGGATAAATGCGCAAATATTTCACGTGAATCTGCCCTGTAGTCACAGTGAATGAAGAAGAATTACTAGAAAAGAGCTGGAGGGAGCTGTGCAAGAAAAGTAGAAAGTGACCCGGGCAGGAGGGATGAAAGATGGCGAAAAACGAGCAGGGAAACTGAGAAAGGGAATGAGGCGGGTTGGGAGGGGGGTGGGCGAGCTGAAATAGAGTGTGATAGCCAAGTTGTAAGCTGAAATACGTAGGTATGTGTATAATAGAGCAAGAGCTTGTCATGCAAAAACCTTGGTCGATCGAGTAAAAGAATCATATGTTTTGGAAATTTTTCTTTTCACAGGAAACCATAAAATGTATGAGAAGATTTTTTATAAATTTGTAAGCTGTGTTGCAGTAGTGGCAAAGATTAAACGTGTTTCTAATGTTTCGTAGTGGTCTATCCAGATATTCGGAAAAACATGTATCTGGGTTTGGTGTTCCACAGGGTACTGTTATTGCCCCTTTACTGCTTAATTGTGCATAAACGAAATAATGTCCACAATGAAAAAAACTAATTTTGTTTCACTGATGATACAATTGGGATAGTGCAATTTATAAATGGAAATTTTACATGGAAAGAATATTATCTAACACCAGAAGATAGAATATTAATCTATAAATTCTATGAGTTACTCAACATTTTGTCGCTAACAGCATTAGGAACTGTGGATTACGCATTTATAGAAACAATAATATATTATGGAATAGTGGTGCGAAGAAATGCGACAAATTGCCCAAAAATGGCTAATGAAGATCAAGTTCTTCAACAATCGTTATTATCCAACGGATAATCCACATGATAAAGAATCAAATAGATAGACGGATTGTTGATACAAATCTTCTAATTTCTTGTTCTTATTTCTCATGTAGGTATTTTTTCATTTATGTTGAGTAATGCCAATTTCTGCTTCAAATATAATTTGAAATAAACCTCATATTATGCACAAATGGAAAGGACAAGGAACACACCCAAAGCTTATCAGCTATTGTACGATGAAAAATTTAGCGATTGATTAATAATCAATGAATTTAGGATAAATTAATTCCAAAAAAGTAAGACTTTTTACATATCAATCAATGAAGTCATTATTTCTCTAGGTTAGGAAGTATCTAGATTTAGTTGTTTGGATAGGTTAGAACTTTTTTGAAAGTAGATACTTATTTTAACAGTTTAGAATCTTAGGCTCGTTGTTCAAATTGAAGTGTGATTATGTCAATAATACTCATAATTTTGCACTATACCTCCTGTCATGGCTGGTGATTTTGATATAATTTCTTATGAGGAAGATGTCCAGCAGCAAAGATACATTTAAGTTGTCTGTAAATAGCCATCATACGAACTGGACAACGAAGTATTGGAAATGGATATAAAAATGTTCCATAGAGAAGAAGTCATTGAGAAAATGTAGCCAAATTTTGTCTTTCCCTCATGGTCGCTGTGGGTACTCAACATTTCAAGGTATTTCATCCAGTTACTAAATCGGTAAAGTTGTTTGTAGTCAGCTCTCTGACTATAAACTGAAATACGTACGTACAGATGGATTGACGTAGACAAACATGTTCTGGCCGTGTGCTGCTGTCGAGGGCTGGGAATAAGGATTTATTTTGTACCTTTGGAAGAGCGTTGCTGTTACATGATGGGCGTGTGGGCCATTTAGCCACCACGCTTCCTCCCTCAAAATAGGGGCGTGTGGGGAAATTGCTGCCTCCGGGTCACTCACTTTACCTCCTGCAGGAACACAACGGACGATATGGAAGTAGGTAAGCACTTTTCGTCATGGGAAAGGAGAGTCGAGAATTTAGCAGCTTGATCAACATACTGAGGGCTTTTCAATATGTGTAGCTCCTAGAGTACAATTTTGTTTTTATAGTCTTGCATTAATTTGATAAGAACAGTTTTTCGAATCAAAGTTGACTTAGTACCGCAAGTGCACTAAAATTTTAAATGCCTGGTTTTCGTGACTTCTTACTAGTGACAAACTAAGAATATTATTGAAGACCTGTAATTTTATTAAATCCGTTTTCATTCTTGTCAAGATACTAACCCATTGCTCCAACAAACTAAACATCTGACAGGACTGACAAGATTCAATTGACAATATTGTGTCACAGCTAGTCTGAATGCAAATCGTCCTATCACTCGTAATATTCCTTGCTATTCACGAAATTAAAAGATTTAACAAATTCGCGTCTTTGTACTCGGTATGTATCTTTTTTTTTCTCATGCTATTCGTCGTCCTTTGACAGACATTAGATACGTATTTTCATTACAGTCGACATGGCTTCTAGAAATCTCCAGTCACCGTTCATGCTAAATTGAATGGCTTCACTTTCACTTTTTTTTTCTATTTGATAATACCTACAGCAACTTTTTCCCGAGATTGTTCCGGACTTTTATTATTGCAGCACACGTTCTTCTTCGCCCTTGTCAAAGGCAGTATGAAGATTGAATTCTCAGCAAACATGTGCATATCAGTATTAAGTAGTATTCGCGCAGTTTGGAACGAATCTTCAAGATAAGATTTTTGTTGGGTAAATTCCCATGATTCCATGTTCGTATTACTTTTAACATACCTTATTATCCGTAGGTGATTTCATGCGTTTTTAAAACAATTAAAAAAAGTTTGACTTTTGCTATGATTATATATCATTCGAGTGATAAGTTAAAATATTATATAATTTCCGTTCCATGGTACACTAGGAATGCATACGTGATACGTCTGCTGCAGTTTTGAATGGGCCTTACTCGTTATAATAAGCTCTAAGGAAATTATATTAATGGATCATTGAATTTCCGCAAAGAGCACAAAACCCACCAACCCAGCCTTACCGCAGAGTTGGCAACACGTTATATACTATATTATAATATGCCAACTGCTAGATAGTATCCTGTGAGAGAATTCCTTCTCTATCCCCCCAGAACTTTATATTGCAATTTAAAGTTGGAAAATGTTTAGCAGTTTAGTGTAACATGGAAGATGCACTCCTGTACACACACGCTGCTTCATGGTGGGTAGGTTCTCCAATCTTGTGTTTATGTGGCTGAAATTTGTGTGTACTTTAGATATATATGTGTGAGTTGAGATCTAAGATAAACGATTTTGTTGGCTTTGACCTTTTACTATATAACTTTCACAAAGTAATATAAGTGATTGCCTGATAGTCTTCCTGTTGACGCTTTTGAGTTGGGGTGTTGCTTGAACTAGACAGAATCATGAAACTTATCACTAAATCAAATTTATAAGTACTTGTTACTACTAATGCTAGATTTCATGGGGATGGTATTGACATTTCCTAAACGGTAAGAGTTAGAAACATGATTAAATTTGAGGAGATTTGCGTAATTTAAAGAGAATGTATAGCTTCCTTCAAGGTTAAGTAGGTATAAAAAAACAAATATGGCGCCTTCAGGAAACCAAAGTTTGAAAATAAAAAAGATAAGACATTTCAATCAATGTTTCATCATCTTCATCTTGGTGCCTTACATCCATAAGCAAAATGTCAGCTTTTCTCTCAGAATATCACCTCCTACATAGATTAGATTAGTTAGAGAAAAAATCCCCGGTGGTCTAGTTGGTAAGACGTTGGACTTCTAACCGAGAGGTTGCAGGTTCGAGCCCAACTAGGTCAAGGACTTTTTCCATACATGAAAATTTACTAAAAAAATCCGGAGGTAGAAGGATCGCTATAAAATGGCAAAAACTAGGGGTCGACATCACTTGCCCCTTAAGTAAGGTACGCCTCAAATACCCTCTGATCTGTTAGAATGGTATGTCTCTTAGAGATATATCGGTGGTTCGGAGTCCACCTTAAGCTGTAGTCCCCTTATCAGTTGCTATACCTATAAGGCAGTGAAGCGGAGGCCTATTCACGAGTGGACGCAAAAAGGGCTGACGACGAGTTAGAGTGTCTGCGCGTCCTAGCCCACTGCGACCAGTTTTGGTATATTGTGGTTCTCCATTCCCTTATAACTCAGTATCTAGGTTTATCCTTTTTAGCAGACTTAACAGTCTAGATACCCAGTCCATCACGTAGCTCTCTGCCTTCGGTTTCTCCTCCCCGAATAAATAAAACCGCACTCTTACCAGGGCTTCACATTTGCAATGTATGTAAACTGCGGTTTCTTCCTCTTCCTGGCAGAACCTACATAGGTCGTCCTCGTCCAGCCCCATATTGTTCATGTGCTTCCATTTTGATTGAGAGGCTTCTTAGGAATATTGTGGCTTGCCTCTGTCCTGTGGTTTCTTGCCACAGTAGCAATGCCTGGTTCTTGATCCATTGATGGATATCTCCTTTGATGAGGCATTTAGCAATTCCGCAGAAGGTCTCTGGTCCAATTATGGCATGTTTCGCTCCCTGCTTGGCTAGCTGGTCAGCATTTGTGTTACCATCAATACCCTGGTGTCTTTTGTGACTACCTAGGCTGTTCATGGCCTTGAGGCATTCCCATATCAATCTTGATGTTGTTTAATATGAGTTCAGCGCTTTTGGTGCTGCTTTGCTTTTTGAGTAAATGACGATTCATTGGCTATTCACCTTCCATCTTAACGCACACCATTTTATCGCCGTGACCTCTGCCTGAAAACCGTGGCTTAAGTCCCTGGGCTCAGAGAGATCATACACCTCCCTTGTACCCCGTATATGCCGGCTCCAACCTAAATAGCAAAATCAATTAAAGGAAAATCACCGATTCTCTGTGTTTATAAATATTTCAGCGCTAGGAAAGAAACTGGCTAGTGCGCGTTGTAGCCATTCTTTCTGTTTTATCCCACATTCCAGGTTTCCCACGTTTTTTTCATCTCATCCTCCCCAGTGCTTCAATTTTCTTGAAAATTCTCATCTCTTGACAAAGTTTCATAGTTTGTCTTGTTGTTAATCTTCATTCATAAGGGCACAGTATCCTTTCTAATGTCAAGATTATTGTGAAGAATATAATTGGAAGAGAGCCATTCTCTCTACAGTTGTGCGAACAAATTTTCTGAAAATCCCTACGCAAACAGGACGACACCAGGATCTTTCTTTCTATATTATGTTTCCGCTTCCATCTTCTCGGTCACAAGTAATAAAAGTAAATGTTTTGAATTTCCCCTGATGGCCATGCCATTGCCTAACAAGGACATTAGGCGCAGGAAAAGATATTTATGGCGGCAACTCCTCCTTGAAAATTGGTTACATACCCATGAATACGAAATCAGCACTGTGTGAAATTTGTGTGAATGCCACAAGCCCTTTAATAGGTACATACTCTAAGACAAATTCTGCGTGTTAAGTTAGGTACAAATGCCGCCTATTTTCACACCTTTTGCGCCAGTTGTCATGATAATAATAATAATAATTGTATTCTTCTTTGATGTAGACCCCTAAAATTAACAAGTTTGTACCGTAAAGCTACTGGGATATTTGCGAATAAGATAATTGGTCTAACTGTAGCCGAATATATTTTAGAATATATGTAAAAATGCATTATTAGTAACAGATCTATATAATTTGTTATTAATAAATCTTCTTACAAAATATTGGACCAACTTTATTAGTTGGTGCACTGAAAAATACAAAATAATATTGATTCTGTTGGTACTTCTACTAGAAAACTCTTGTCGCCAACTTCAGAAGTACCAGGAGTTTATTTTGTAGTTCTCATTGCAACCACTAATAAAGTCGGTCCAATTTTTTGTAAAAAAATATTTATTTCACACTTTTGTGTATAACATTGGTCATCAAAATCATTCAACATTCACCAAAGAAGATAATACATTGCTTCTTATACTTATTTAGTGAATTCAAAACATCGCGGAAATACACACATTACCACTGCTGTGTAATTAGGAAATCTATAATTTTTAGAAAAATGTCCCATATAAACGTTGCTGGTTATGATCTTTTCTTTAATTTTGAAGTCTCAAATTTTTGGAAAAAATGCCCCGTCCACCCCCTTTAGAGATGGTTTTTGAGGGAAAGAACATGTTGAATGTCGATTCATTTCTCAATAGTATCAATTCTGTATAGTGCTCTATCAAATGAAAAAAGGATCATGAAATTGGGAGCGCGTTTACTATTATCCTCCTTTTTTGAAGTCGTTCAAAAATTCTTATCGAATTAAGTTCTGAATATTTTTCAAATTGATAAATTGTTTTTATTGCATGCAATTTTGTTCACACGAGCAATGTTTCTATTTTTGACCGATTTCCAAAAAAAGGAGTATACAGTTCGACTGTACATATGTTACCTCATTCCACAGAGTATTTAAAAAAGCTCCGAACTTCAAAAACAAGTTCGGCCGTAGCCGTCAACTACCAGCTTTGGTCTTTTTTAAGAAACTAAGTTCCACACATTTATTGCAAATATAAATATTTTTGATGTAACTGAGATGGTGTCTTAATCTTCATTATACATATATAAATATGATGACTTCATGTCCCATATAAGGTTGTGCCGCTTAAACATTCTAAATCCATCTAAATTGAGGTGGATCAGTCCTCATATTGAGCATTTTCATTAAATTTTTAACTTATATTTATCCATAGAACCCTGCCTCTAGTTTTCTCTCTTCGGTTCACAATTACCGCCCTGCTGAGGACTTCCTCAGCCTCCTTCAGCCATTTTGTCCTGGGTCTTCCACGTATTCTTTTCCCCCTGACTCCCACTGAAGCATTGAGTATTTTGTAGCTTCTTCCCCATCTCTCCATACTTTTTTCTGAAGAGTATTCTGTGATTTTTCCTTTATTTGTTTAATTGTATGAATTGCATCTGTTGCTGATCTTCTTCTAATAAATCCACACTGATGTTTTCATATTGTGCCTTTAGTCTTTTCGTTAAGTTTTTTATATAGTATTGATAATTTTGTCAAGTAAATTATTCCCGAGTAAGTCTTCTATTTTCTCACAACTACATTTCTTCAAAATGACCAACACCAATAGATTTATCCCAATTTTGAGTTTTCATTCCTTTCCTTTTTTGTAACCACAGTATTTATTGAAAACCTAGTGGACCGATTTAAGAATCAACTGCCAAATAGATAAAAGGAATTATAAGGTCATTTCTATACCTCTTTTGATCTAAAATCAAGTGAGCAGCTCCTGGGGGACATGCGTTAAGAAATGAGAAGAAATTTTATTTAAAATCTATCTCATTGAATCGTCAGCTTAGAAGAAATTAGAAATGGGAGGCTTTGAAATGAACAAACACCCTTAATGTAGCTACATTATGCTGAGCAAACCAAACCAAAGATTTGTGGTACACCAGCAGTACATATACACGTCTAATGCATTTAATTGAACATAATACGACAAGGTTCTTGAAAGCAACTAACTGTCACACCTCATACTTATTCCTCTCCAATACGTTGCTGCAATGCGTATAGATGTGTGTAGACTACTTAGTGTATTGTACGGAACAAACAAACTACTACTTACACCACATAGGCAAATGTTTGTCATCGACCTTAGTTTAAATGATTCAATTAGTGTTGGTGGTGAATCTTGTAAAGTGACACCACAAGGCTGCATCGTGCTCCAGCCCTGAGCGCTCCTATAGCCTATCTCTAGTCCCCCCAACTACTTGATACAAAAGTAAACAGTGAAATTATGCACTATTTATGTAAACTTTATGAACAATAACAAACTTTTTGTTGTGCTACATTCATATATACAGAGTGTTTCATAATATGTGCACAGGACTTGAGGATGTGATAGCACGTCCAAAAATATGAAAAAAAGTTTATATTAACTTACCCTCTAAAATGCACCATATTCGAGATACAGGGTGTTGAAACTGAAAGAAAATATTCCTTTTTTAATATCTCCGGAAGCGTTTATCGTACAGAAAACGGCTTTTGTGAGCATTTTCCATTCATAATAAGCTAAGTTTTGAGCCAGAAAAGTACGGTTTTGAGGCACCCCGTTGAACCGCCGATGTTTTCTACACAAAAAAAATACTCTTGGTCGTGAGCTCTAAGGTCGACCGTTTTCGCGAAAAATCTACTTCAAATGGGCGTCACAGAACCGTAATTTTCCCATTGGCGTAGAAATTGGAGAGAAAAACATCCACTACTCCTTCAAAATCTTCGCCAATTATGACTGAACATAAATGTTGTTCTCAAAGCTTCGCTTATTGTGAGTGGAAAATGCTCACAAAATCTGTTTTCTGTACGATAAACGGTTCCGGAGATGCTTTGCAGCAAATACAAGCGGTCGAACATTGAAGGCTAGAGGTGACGTTTCAGGGTATCCGTTCTTTTGAAAAAGTACTTTTCTAAAAACATTCATTTCATATTTTTTCTAAATTTACTTTCTTAGCTAAAATATCGTTTATAATCTTTAGCTTGACTTTAATTTTGTTACTCTTCATGTAGGAAGTTGGCACTTCAAAAACACCTTCTTGTTTCTATGCAGTTGGTCAAAAGTACATTTTCCACATACCAAAATGAACTATTTAGATTGAAAACATTGAACATTATGGCATTATAATAACTACACCTACTTTGTTCAACAGGGCTATGTGTAAGTTCAAATTTCCACTTATTGCATAAATTATATTATAGTCACATCGCCATTAAATTTCGGTTGTAGTAGTTTGTTTGTATTGCGGTGATAGTAGATGACATGCAGCAGAGGTAGGTATGGAACTCAATATAAAGTGCCTCCGGTGAGTGGAATATGGGTAAATTAATATGCCTTTGGGGTGAAGGCAAATAATTATTGTCGCATATTTCGACGCAGTTTGAATATTTTGAATTAACATATATATTTATACTACATGTATACAGGGTGAGTGTTAGTGTGTCCACGGTTGATAACTTCGTTATTACAGGAATATATGAAAAAAGTTTTTTTACAAAAAATTTAGGCACCCTCAATTACCATATTTTGAAATTAATTAAAAATATACAGGATATGGAAATTGTGACTGTCTAAATTTTAATAACGGAGTTATCGTCCGTGGACACACTCAATACTCACACTGTATAGTTGATATAATTCTGTTCTATATTCGATCGATAAATAACTGTTTTTGTTCTAGTATAGAGTGATGAAAGTGGACCTCAATTACGGTTAAGCGTTCATTATTGAAAGTGGATAAATTTTATTACTGATTATTAAGCCATTTAGAGAAGACCAGGTGATTTTATGCGACCATATCCCCTACATTGTTATCCTTTAGCATAGGACTAAGTTTATTCAGTGGAAACCGCTCTTTCGAGACTTTGTAGGTACCCATATTGCTTCATTATGTTGAGCAGGAGAATATTTTTATTTGCAAAAATTCTGGGAAATAGGAGCGGTTCTGGCATCAGATAGCTAGTTTAATTTTCCCTTCAATCCTCGACTTGTTATCTAATATTCTTGCTTCCTACAATAATTCTATTATTTCATGTACAATTGGTCAGGTGGAATGAACGATTGAATAGATCTTATTATAGCCCCCATATTTATTTCATTGGAATGTACAATACTATAAAAGATAAAACTGTGGCTCTTATCTCTCAAACGGAATGAATTTGCCAGAGCAAACATATATATGAAATGACTGTCTATTTGCACAAAAAGATTAAATTCTCTTTGCCATTTGGCGTGGACATGTAATAAATCAAGTGACAAATACTTCTTGATATATCAAAGACAGGGAGAAATTCTTTCATTGTCGCTGTCTCACGTTGTTGAGCGCCTTAGCCTCAGCAGGATCGTTTATCATTTTATTTTCGGTATTTTCTTGTGTGGGTAAAGCAGCAGCACACTCATGTGTTGGGGCTTGTAGATTGGTTTATTCTGGGTATGCAGTTTATTATTGTTGCCAGTCTATGATATCGGGTGATGTTAAGAAAAATATATTGTGGGTATATATGTTTTGGAATATATGACAAGTTAGATTCGATGGAATAATTTCGCAGATTAGAAAAAACTTTCATAGATCCCGATACAGGATGCAGATATCTATAAAGTTGTAAAGGTGTTAGACAAGGAGTTGTTCTGTCTCCATTACTATTTAATATTCTCAATCAGGCAATTTTCAATGCAAATATTTCAGTAGATTTATAATAAATGTTAATATCACCAGCAACGTCTGAATTGCGGATGAGCATTCACTTGCGAACTCCATTGACGAATTGAACTGAAATGTTTAGGACTGTTCTTTTTAATAAAACCATTGCTCTGGGTCGTGACCTATCCTTTGATTCAATGACGAAAACTGGTTATATTTAAAAATATTAATCATCTTAAATCTGGTACTGCCGAATATTCAAAAAAAATTACAAATGCACAAGAGTTGAATTATCAACTAGTGTGAACCGGTAAATTCAGAAAATTATATTATATGCATGTAGTTAGATGAGAAAAATCTGAGCTCTTAAATAAGAGAGGCAAAGTCAAAGAAAATGTCATTATTAAAGAAAAAAATCTCCTGTCCAAGAAACCGTCGTAAATGGTTTGATTCATTGAGGAGCTGCTCAGGGTAGCAACATTTTGTAGGAAAAAGATTGTTGTGATAATATCCAACGTCTTTGAAGGGACAATAAAAGAAAAATAATAACTTTATTTCTGTTGGTGCTGGTACTTTTGAAGTTGTTCAGTTGCAGATAGATTGCTGCAACTCGAAAACCATAACTCTATGGAAAAAATGTTCAATATAAATGTTGCTATAAATAATCTGGTCATAATTTTTCATTCGCAGATTTTCAATTTTCGAAACAAGTTGCCTTTTTCACATAGCGATATTACACATATTTCAAATATTTCACATATTTCTTTTGAAAAAATGTTCGACTTAAATGTTTCCGGATATTTTGGTATCCTTAATTCTGCCATCTCGGATTTTTAATATTCGAGAAAATAGGCCAACTCTGCCCCCTTCGGGGGCAGGTTTTGAAGGAAACAAATCATCAAAAGTAGACAGTCGAATAGTATACCTCCTCCACTCGGCGTTCGTCGGTCAAAAAATAGTCCATAAGATTCGATAATTAACCACAATTTTGACACAATCTGACAGTGACAAGAAAAAGCTCGTCGCCCTTCGAACTAACTAGAGAGTTGTGAAATTGTCCCATTTTTAGAAAAAATCATAATTCGAAAACTTTTTCCTTCCAAAAACCGGAGGTGGCAATTTTTCTCGAAAATCGAGAATCTGAGAAGACATAAATAAAGATGAGACCATATCCGGAACGGTTAAATTGAACATTTTTTCAAAGCAGCTACGGTTACCGAGTTTCGCAGTGGTAGAATCTGAAATATGTGATATGCGTATTTCCGCTAAGTGGAAGAGCAATGTTTTTCTCGAAAATTTAAAATATGATGCGGCTAAATTAAAAAAAAGATTATGTGTAGCAACATTTAAATTGAGTTACTGTTTTCGAGTAACAGCATTAAATCCTGAAATATGTATATATGTATATATGTGATCTCTGAATAATAAATTACAAGTACAAGCTAAGCCTATATATTCATGGGTATTAATGAACGTTCAATGATTTTCGTGACTAATTTTACACTCAAAAATGTGAAATAAATATTTTTTACAAGAAACTGAACCAACTTTATCAGTTGTTGCACTGAAAAAGACAAAATGATATTAATTCTATTGGTGCTGATATTTTTAGAGTTGTGCCATTGTAATTTGTTGTTGTTGTAGGTACTTACTTCAAAAGTATCAGCACCAATATAATTAATATTATTTTGTCTTTTTCAGTTCAACAACTAATAAAGTCGGTTCAGTTTTTTTTAATATTTATACATATTACAACCAAATAATCATAAATTTTGCAAATAACTCCTAATCTTTTGAACAACAAAGAAAGTTCTTATCTACTTATGTTATATTAACTATAACAATATTTTGTTCGATTCACGGAATATTTCTCAGATCTTTACTCTTCTAGTTCCAATAAAATGAATATTAATTTGTTCTTTTTGTACCTCATCAAATAATGTCATTCCTAATTTTTGTTAAAAGTTATCGATATCGAATATGTTCTCTGAATTCGTCCCTCACCCTGTATAATAAAACCAGCTCTGCTAACTAATCAAACAACTAATTATTATATTGATACATCACCTCGAATATATTGTAACTGCCTGGTTAATATCATCATTATTATTGTCATGTAATAAGTCAAAGGATATTATTGCTTCTATTATTAACGGCTACTACGTATTTGGTATTTATGCCTTATATAAAGACCATAGAAATAAATACATAATATATTCAATAGTCACCAGAATTTAACTGAGGTCAACGTTTGCAATAAATAAATGAAACATTCCACGCGATGTATTATTGAATCACGTCAATATCTATTATTTTATGTGTTGATATTAATTGAATCATTTGTTTCAATGATTTTCTATAAAATACCTACTCGGCCACAGTCAAATGCTATTGCATTTTCATACTGCCTTTATGCCCTTCCTGTACATGTGCTCTATATTTATTTATATAATATAATTTCATTCGAAGGCAAACTAGTAGAATTTATGATAAAATTATTTGTTTAGAAAAAAGCTTTTATTTACATATAGCTGCGCTATTGGTTGGGGAGCGCGATACGAGAGTTCAGCCCCCTACAATTTTCATAGTAACAGAAATATGAAAACTAGAATACTATGTGATATCTATATATGATTTATACTATTATTTGTTTGATTATTAATAATGAATTATTTATATTAACTCCAGTTGGGGTAGTAATTGCATTTGTTAATTTATTCACTTATTTACGTCAGACAGGCGTGAATACAAAATTATTATTTAATTTTATTCAGATCACGATCAATGATATTAGTAGAATTGACCTCGTAAAATATTTCAGTTGCATTCATCGTTTACAACTCTAGCTATAACAAGCGGAATTTTTGAGAGAAAAATTAAAAATAGTTTTTATTAGGCATTTATCGAACCGATGAGTACTATTGCTATCTCTCCTTTTCTTGATTTGAACTATACTTATGTATATCTGTTTGCCAGCAACAGCAATTCCATAACAAATTACTATTTATCTACCACAACTACACAAAATTAAATTTTAAATTAGTATTATCAACGTTTGTCGGCTGACAATTGCGACAACTGACAATGAGCAGCGCGACGTACGTATCTGTATACCAGAGAACAGAGACGTAAATGTAAGCTCCATGCTCGCGCATAGTTCCAGTGACGGATCCCACAGTCCGACATTGTCGTTCCATGTTGAAAGAATAGTTTGATCCTGCTTGAATGAGATAATATAAATAATCAATATTGGATCACACTTGCTACTTAACAGGCGGCGAGATGTCTGCGATCTAAGTAGGAATTCGAAATTTCAAGTCTCTAGACCGTATGGGGCCTGAGAAATCGCTGCGGAGTCTATCGATACAAGAACCGAAAGTAATAAAAACTATTTAAAAATGAAAAGAGAGGAAAAATATACATAAAATACATAACTGCTGTCAAATGATAAGACAGCAAGTAATTATAAATATTATAGCTGATTAATCTTGGATTCAAAATATGAATAGTTAAACCAATACACCTAAAATAATATGACTCAGAATTTTAGGTTGTTCTACTTACATTCAAACATCTCGAAAAATTAAGTAGAGTGAGTAAAGTTATTTCTATAAAAAGTTTTAGAGAATCAAAAATCAAGAATAAATTGACAATTGTCCTTCTCCTAAGCATTAAATTATATAAGTATTTTTTATAATCCTTTTTCTGTTTATGTTGAATAAGTTCTCACTAATAAACAAGCACGCAACGTGTATTTCGAATTTTTTTCCATTCGAAATTCAAATGAGCAAATCTGATTTAAATCCGTTCATTTAGCAAAAATGGAAAAAGTATACACGATACGTATATCGCTATAGAGTATACAGTGTCTATATGATTGTAGGTGCGTTTTTTTTCGAATTTTGTTTAAACTCTGATTTATTCAATATCCCATCGGTTACAGCTTTGCATTCAAATAGAATATTTTATTTTTTATTACTCTTTTCAATCTATTTGGTATTAATTTATCATAACGGATTGAAGTATTGGAATAGCTATCACCATTTTTGACCGACTTCCCGAACGTGACGCTTTTTTCTTAGTTTAAAAAAGACTGATAAATGGCCCCATTTTTTTCAAAAATGTTTCCCCAGTCATCAATATTGAAGTCTGGAATATATGTGTTACCTCTGTTTTTCTATTGGTACTGGTACTTGTGAAGTTCGTGTCAAAAGTTATCAATCTAACTGCAACTGAACAACTTCGAAAGTAATAGCACCAATGGAATTAATATTATTTTGAATTTTTCAGTGCACCAACTAATGAAGTGGGTCAATTTTTTTTATTTAAAATTGCCCCCTCCAGCATCTTCCGGGACGATTTTCGGAGGGACAGAGATTTCGGATTTAAATTTTTATAAATATGGAACCATTTCTCAAGTCTCCTCTTTCAAATAAATCAAAAATCATCAAAAAAGCAGACATTTGAATTGTTTACCTTTTACATTTTTAGTACACAACAGTTTCCATTAAACTTAAGAAATTTAGTAGGAGAAGAGCATGCGAGAAAATATTTAAAAAATTGAAATTGAACCGACGTTATCAGTTGGTGCACTGAAAAGTACATAAATGTTTTTTAATAAAATTGGACCGACGTTATCAATTAGTGCATTATTAATAATTCCATCAAGGGGTACGATAGACTCGATTAAATCCTTACCTGAATAATGAAAAATAAAAAAGTAATGATTTGTATATATATAACATATATCCGGAAAATTTGAAATGTCGATTATTTTGTTAAATTCTAATGTTTTTAACAGCTCATTCAATGTCAATAGATTTTGACGTAAATCGCACATGTACTGTCAATCCTCCAATACCGAGTGCTTAGAATAGAGAGGTTTACAGAGAATAATCTTTGAAAGCTCTATATTTTGTTGGTTTTGACAGTTAATTTTTAATAAAAAATATTTTTGTAAAACCTTTTCCAGTTTTAATGTATGTATTATAATTATTAAACAAAATGAACAAAGCTATACGAACCTATACCTTGCCTAATATTCCTTGAAAGCCGATCACTTCCGAAATATCTATCTACATTTTGTAAAAGATTGTGTATTATGAGTTACATTTCACCCGAGCGATGCCAGGTTTTCATTGAGTATTAATTCTATTTTTGCTATTACTTTTGAAGTTGTACAGTTGCAGTTAAATTGATAACTTTTGGCACCAACTTCACATGTACCAGCACAATACAATTAATATTATTTTGTATTTTTCAGTGCACCAACTGATAATGTCGGTCTAATTTTGTAAGAAATATTTATTTCACACTTTTGAATGTAACATTAGTCACGAAGATCGTTGAACGTTCACTAATACCAAATAAGATAGTACTTTTCCTATTACCCACGTATTTTCTTTGCTTGTACTTGTTATTATGTAGAGATCTCAGAACATCGCTGCGGAAATACGCATAAGTATTTTAGATTTAACAAATTTACAACCGCTGTAAACCGAAAACCGTAGCAATAAGGAAGAAATATTTGTTATAAATGTTGCTACAAATACAATTGTCTTTCATATAAATTTTTCCGGATATTGTCCTATCTTTAGTTCTGACATATGGAAATTTCAATTTTCGAGAAAATTTGTCCCTTCGGATGGAAAGAGATTTCGGATTTGAGTTTTTACTAATATGGGACCATTTCTCAAGTCTCCTCTTTCAATTGAATCAAAAATCATCAATCATCAAAGATCGAAGTACATTTACTAGATTAGGTTAGGTTAGGTTAGGTTAGGAGCGCACAAACCAATAAAAAGCACATAGTCGAATTGTATACCTTCTCGGTTCGGGGTTCGTAGGTCCAAAATGATCCCCATCCCGTGAAATCCATGAGCCGTAAGGATTGAGAAACGCTTTGTCTAAAACAAAAACAACTTGTAATTATTGTGGGTAAAGATGAGAACCTACGTCTCATGTTACATGTTTCACGTAGATATATAAAATATATTATATTCCTCATTATATGTAATACTCGGTTTTATGTTATGATAAAGCTTCCTCTATTAATTCTCTGTAATAAAACGAAATTGCCGCCAACCACCGCAAATGGGGGTAGGATGGCAAGGCGAGGTGGGTGGAGGCGGTCGTTTTGGAAGAGACAAAGTCTCTGTGTTGTGCCATTTGTTTCGTTTCTGTGTGTGGATGATATCAAAAACACAACAGCGTATTCGCAGGTCTCATTAATCGTTTGGTTGTGAAATAATTAATGATGCTTTATTAAAATGTCACAGTGAGATGAAAAAGCAAGGAAGCAGGCGGCAGATCATTTAATTTCTATGTAATTCATCATGTAGGCAGAAATGAATTAATACAATTTTGACTTAAAAGAGTATTTTTTTATACAGTGCGTTCATGAAGTATGGAAACGCTTCAATAACTTCTAAAATATTAACACATAGAGACAAAGCCGTGACAGGTCGATTTTTGATTTCAATTTTCTAGTTAGATGTTCAATTATTCCCATTTAAAGTTATCCGATCTTTCCATCGGCAGAGTCAAAATTATACCGTTCAATTTAAAAATGACTTATAGCTGATTTTATCAAAACTTTATACAAATATATTTTGAGTACACCCTATATAATATCAATGACATGTAAATTAAGCGTAAAATATTATTTGTTAGTGAGTAGTATCCGTAAGCTTTTAATCTTAATTAGTCTCAGAAATATTAATTTTCAAATTAGCTAAAAACATAAAGTCATATTAATAAACTGATATTATTTTTAGATTTTGATCTGAAAATAAACTAGAATTTTACATATTCCATAAGAAAAAGCAAAGTTGAGAACTGTTCCAGCTATTTAGGAAAAACCAGTATAATTGAAAATATTTATATATTGTAGAATGATTAAAAAAAGATAGAGTTAGTTATAAACATTTTCTCCTAATCTTTACAATCACCCGAACACGCATTAATCTCACACCTTGTATAGGGCTCCCTATCTAGTGGTCCTTGACTGAAATCTATATTGAATTGTTTAACAATTATTAATTAAACAGCAGCTTCATTATTTTTATCCCCTGTACTATCTATTGGCTACACTTGGACGTCTTTTCCTTGTTTCTCTAAATCTTCTTTCAGGCTTGTAAATCTCATTCGTTGACAACATTTCGTGTTATCATTCCCAAAACTTGCCCCAGTAAGCTGGTGAGCGGCATTTGCTAAGGGTTATGGTTGTGGCAAGGTCGCTTATATTTTAAATTGTGATTTACTCGAGGCCAAAAAGATGTGGGCGTGATTCATTAACATTTTTTTTTCATCATGGAAAAAGTGAGAGTGAAGAACAGCTGGAAATGATACACACACTTTGAATTATAACTTGAGGGAAAGTATTATAATAATAAGAGGAAAAGTTTGCAGCTGTTGTATATAAGAGAGGAGAAAAGTTTTCAGTTCAAGGAGGGAAATTGTTAAGTACAATGAAGTGTTATTCTCCGAGGATAAATTTGGTTTTAATATTATGAAACAATTCAGTTTTGCAGTTGATTATACCGGAATTAATATAAACAGAAACAACCCTGTCACCAACGAACGCCATACGATGCGAATATTGGACAATTCCTTAGAGCATGGAAATACCAAGGAGACATCGCATTCGGAGAGCAAGTGAAGCCAAAAGAGGACTAAATAAATGGCCGCCAATGGACGTAACACCACATTCGTCGAGTCGACAGCGACTCTTGTATCCAAGAGCCTCGCATTTCACCCTTGTGTTAAGATAAAAAAATCGTCGTTTTCATTAAAAAATTAGCACAGAAAAATTAAAATCAAAATAAGCTGTAAACACCAAGGTGAGACCGAAACTAATGGCGGCCAACGAAAAATTGGCTTCACTCTCGTTTCACGGCAGCTATACAGAGCAGCATCTCCTGTCGTGTACGCTCGACTTTTCCCTACTCTAGGGACAATCCAATGCGAATAAACACAATGTTCCATATCTCCTATCCCAGTCATTTTGACAGTTGGCTGTAGCATAATAATTACAAATCATAAATAGAAAGAACTGAAGAAATACCCTAGAAAATTTATTAAATACAGATATTGCAAAACCTTCCAACTCTTATGAATGATGTTTTTATTTCATTCGGAACGCATCACAGTTGAATATAAATATTTTTTACAAAAAATTTAACCGACTTTATTAATTGTTGCACTGAAAAAAAGTTGTGCTGTTGTAATTTGTTGTTGTAGGCACCAACTCCAAAAGAACCAGCACCAATAGAATTAATATTATTTTATATTTTTCAGTGCAACAACTGATAAAATCGGTCCATTTTTTTGTAAAAATATTTATTTCACATTTTTGAGTGTAACATTAGTCATAAAAATTTTTGAACGTTCACTAATACCCAAAAAGTTATAGGTAGGTTTAGCTTGTACTAGCGGAAATACGCATACCACATATTTCAGACTTAACCATTGCGAAACTCAGAAACCGTAACTCTTTTGAAAAAATGTTCAATTTAAATGTTTCCGGGTATGGTCCCCTTTCTAGTTTTCAAATCTCGAATTTTCGATTTTCGGAAAAAATTTGCCCCATCCACATAGCTGAAACACATATTTCAGACTGTAGCGCGGAAACGTATGATTATTTTTTAAAATGTCCAATTTAAACATTTCCGGATATGGAATTTTCGTTAATTCTGTCGTCTCGGATTTTCAATTTTGGAGAAAAATTTTCCCCTCCACCCCCTTCAGGGGCGATTTTTGGAGGGAAGGAGATTTTGGATTTTATTTTCCTGAATATGGGACCATTTTTCAACTCTCCTCTTTCAAATGAAACAAAAATCGTCTAAATCGGAGTACATTTACTATGAAAAACGCGCGAACAGCCATAAAAAAGCAATCTTACATCCGAATTGTATACCTTCTCCTTTTTTTGAAGTCGGTCAAAAAATGATCACCGATTCGTTCTCATTAGATACACATGCGACACGTGGATGTTTCCGACGAAAAAGTCAAATCACTGCTGAAAAGTCGATACAAGACTGATTGAAACCTAAAGGGGTAAATGCTTTTAGCGCCACCTATGATTTAGAAGTTGAATGATATCAATATTATTAACGATGAGAAATATGCTGTCTGATCAAAACAGTGAATAAATATTGCACCTGCCATCGATGATGTAATGCAATGCGGGTTGGAGTATTTGCTTATTGAGTATTTGTTTTCATTGTTGGTAGGTACGGTAATTGTATTACGTATCAATTTATCTACAGTTTTGATCAAAGTCATTTATAATTTAACATATTTCACAGTAGGAAGAAGAAAAATTAAAATTATAACGTCAGGAAATACTCAAATTTGTGAGCTTATTAATACGTGGTAAAGTTTTTAGAGACACCTTTACATATAGACGAGAAGCGGAAACATAGAAGAATGTAGCCAGAAATGTGTCAAGAAACATTGGAAATCCTTGAAATAATGCTAACGTAACAAAACTGACAACATACCTCCTGGTATGTCAGACTTTATCTATATATCTGAGTCATTTTCTTGTGGCTTTCGAGAATTTCAATCTCCTGACTCTGTTCTATGATAGATGGGTCGTCACACTAGGACCCTTATTTCACGATAACCTCAACCCTACATTATTATCTGCTGAGCAATCATTATTGTTATCACTGGAGTCGAGCGAGAGAACGAGAGATACTGAGCGACGGCACTGCATGAATTATTTTTGAACTAATTAGCGACCATTAACCAAGTTGGATTCCGTGTTTAGTAGGTCTGTGTAGGTATAATGGCGTTGAATGGCTTCGTGTGATCGATCATGTGAATTTTAAGCGGTGCTAAATTGTTTCCGGATTGGTGGGCATTGTATTTTGTCTATCTATTCAATTTAATCAATTACGTTCTTCTAATCGATCTATCTTGTATATGTAGGTAGTAACTGCAGCATTTCTAGCGTCATGATTGAGGTCCAAGAAAAACAAATTGAAAAACACCAAACAGTTGTTATTCCACAAACGACTTTGATAGATTGTCAAAATGATTATGATACATTCTCCCAACACAAACTCTGAAAACTATAGGGTTCTAATGTTGTCAAGTCCACCGTCTTGGACTTGAATCTATATATTTTTTCCGTCATATCTTCACGCTTTTATGGATGGATAATATCACAAAACACACAATATTATAAAGCAATGACAATGAAATGGAACATAATTACATAGTCAAGTTATCTTTTTTTTATATTGAATCCCTAAAACATTGAAGAATCTTTGAATATAAGGGGTCACGATGGCTGAGTGGACTAAGGCGCTGGAAGTGTGTTCGTAGCTTTCGACAGCTCATCGTGAGTGCAGGTTCGAATCCCGCCAGAGCCATGGTTGTTTGTGAACTGGACCCGTGCGCAGGTATCCTGTAAACCTCTTCGGGAGTGTATTCCAGATATTAAAAAAAAGAGCCATACTGATTCGTTTATTCTTTTGTGAGTATTATTGCTACCGTCAACCATTGGTTCATTTAATGTACATACTCACTGAATATGTCATAACAACTAAAATCTACATTTTTATACTATTCCTATTCCATGGAAATACTGGGAACGTTGTAGCAGGCCCATGACTCTAGCAAAGTCTATATTGTAGGTAGTATCTATAATTGCATTACATTGCAGTTCGAAAGATTAATCTTTTTACTACTTCATTTATTGCAAAATGGTTTTGAAGATATGAGAAAAGGCCATTTTGGTACTCTTCTACATTTAAAATGTTTGCTACCAAAAAAATTACTAACCTCACCTAAACAAATGCTAACATCTCATCTACCTATGCACACTTAACTAAGAGAGCATTGGACTAATTTCGAGATTGTTTGTTTGAATCATCAACTATTTTTGTACGGTTTATATGAAATGATGGAAGAGTATTTTGACTTGCTCATTTTATACTTTTACTCGTATTTTTGGTTATTATTCTCAAGCTGTCAATAAAAGTACTGTACTACATTTTACACGATATTTAAAACTCAATGCAAATACGTTGGAAATCTTAAAAATATCAATCAAACTATTCAACAAACATTACATTCGATTGTCTATTACTAATAAATGATTCCATTGATGAGTTTTGTTAGAAACGTCAAAGCAAAGACGATAAATACTATCTATCATTCTGATTGTTCATCACTGTGTGGATGTTATTAAAAATCCTTAGCTTAATCCGACCGGCCACGTTTCATATTTAGTTCTTTCTCTTCCTTTATTATTTTTTCTTCCATGGAAATTCTTATTAGAATTTCAGTCTCGACCGCCGCTCACTGCAGTAGAGTAAGTTCCAACCCACTTGATGTATTATAGCCATAAATAAAAGAATTTTCTCTAACAAGACTTTAATAAGTTTCTTCGAACACAAGGATCGTTTCCTTTAATGAAATTCGAGAACTTCAATCGTTTATTTACCAGAAAGCTTATTATTTTTCACTGCTAGACCAACACCAATAGCTCGGTAATGAGCTTGAAATACTTTGTGGCTTCGCTCAATCATTGATTCTATCGTAGCGAAAGTAAGACTCATCTGTCTCGTTTGAGAATATTTCTAATTGTATAATCGTTTACTTTATTGTAAGACTATTATAGATACAAGATTGACGAAGTATATGGTCTATAGTTTCTATCGACAAGATCAAGAAATCCATGACAATTCATTAAAATTAAAAAATACATACCAAAATGAATGACAATTATAGGATCATCTCAAAAGTGGCACACATCAATGAAATTAGTGTAATAAATTCATGTATATTTAGTGCTGATCTAGTAAGCAAAATAAAATTTATAACTTTTCAATTTTTCAATTACGGCAATACCGCTAGCTTAACATTACGTGAGCACACTCAAACAGAATGTGATCGAATTTGAGAAAATCTGCTTTAAATAATTTAGTGCTAATTTAGTAGACTTAGAAAAAAAATATAACGCTTCATTTTGAAATTTGTAGGCAAGTGTGCTAGCTTAATATTAAGTCAGCACACTGTAATGAAATATAGAGAAAATCCATCATCATGCATTTTTACAGCTATCATGGATCTGTAATTAGGTGTATGACATTGCGTCAGCTTGAGAAAAAGTTGACATTCGAAAGAACTGAGAAATTGAGAATCGTACCAGTAATGGATGGCGCAAATTGGGCTAGGTAATTTTCCTCTGAAACAGAATACTATATCGTAGTAATTCCGTTAACGATCACGCTTATTTTTAAGCTGTTGATGCCTGGAAAGAATTTTCCTTTGAAAACTTTCCACTTAGGCTCACAACTTTACTCTCTTAAATGTGTACGTATCTCATTAGAGATGGTATTTTTAGTGTAAGTGTACAACAACGCAGGAGAAGGAAGAGAGCTGCCTTTTATATAATAATAATGTTTTTTTTGAGTTATAATGCGGCATATTCAAGCGTTACGTCAATAATTTAAAGCTTGCTACTGCAATAGCTTTTCTTCTCCAATCTCTCCTCTTTTGCAATCTAAACAGGGAAGGAAAAAGAAAATCGTATGCCGCAAGCTGTCATTAATGCTTAAGTTTGCTTGTGAACGAACTGAATTTATTATGCAAGTTTGTCGACGTCCGAGTTCGAGTCGTGGGATTTCATGAAAGATGATGATAACGCTCGGATGCGTCTTGTCTGTATGTGCGGTGCGCTTCTTCTTTTATGTGAATCTTATTTCTGCAATATTTACAGCGCCCTCTTCTTTGTATGTAGAGTGAAACACAAGTAGTAGTCTTGCTCGCTGATTTATTTGCTTTGGCTGTTGGGATACGTACGTATTCTGAATAGTGTTGTCGATGTCAACAAGAATAATAAACGCAGACAGAGTGGGATAGAAGGATTATTATTATATTGAATAAGAGGTGTCTATTATATGCTCTTTACATATAAAAAACAGTTTGGTTGGGGGATCCACGTCAGGAACAACGTTCGTTACGCCCTTACGTTAACGCATTGACTGTTATTTAATAGACATCCGTAGATAGTAAATTAAAATTAAATCTCTATTTTAATGTAATCCTTCCTTTCCTAATCAATACATTTGTGATTATGATCATTGTGGTGTAGCGCATAGTTTGTATTAATTTTATGGTATATGAATGAGTGCTTGTGTTAATTGATTCGGGTTAGTTTGACCAAAGTTGACTTTCGCAGCTGAGTTCAGAAACATCCGATTTACAATTATTATTATCTGGACTCTTTGTATTTATTTTATCAATAATAAAAGGATTAAAATTGTATTTGATTGAGTCACTAGAAACTAACAAAAGTATACATTTGTGTTCCATGGCTTTTATGAGAACCGTACCGAAACTAGTATAACTTATACTAGGTTTTGCCCGCTACTTCGTGCGTGTGGAAAACTGCATTCAATTCCATGCAGTAGTTTTTGGGTGATGCGCGTACAAAATTCTAAGAAATTATATTTGGGCTTCTGTTGCTCTAATAAATACCCCCCAATTTATTTTATCTTAAATATCTTTTATGAACATCGGCCTGTTACAATTTTATTATATAAGTATAGATGTATAAATGTATTAGGTTGATAGATGTATAGAAGTATAGATTATAGATTGGTAAAAGAATCAACTATTGCTCTCAAAAAACAGTTTTCTTAAATTAGAGAAAAAACGATGACATGTTATACCTCATATATTTTCGGTGAAAGTCATGATAAGTACAATAAACTTTGTGACAAAGATTTTTTCTACCTTCTGCAGCATAAAGTTAAAATTTATTTTCTTGATTAAGGTCCATACTAACCAACCAACCAACCAAGCAACCATGATGTTTATAAACAAAACAACAATAAAGTAGGGAACTTAAGGACTTCACGGAAAGTTACTCGCCAGTGTGCATACAGCCACACTGCTAATGGCTCCATCTAATGGACTTTACCGTCTACCTTTAGCTACATTATACTCCTCACACTATTTTATGTGAAATAACATAAGAACGACATCAGCTCATATAAATCAACTCTGGTCGTGTTATGTATACGTAATTAGAGTGAAAGAGTTTAATCTTGATGAACTTGATCTTCATTTGAAAAATTCCTTCATTGAAATTCTACCCAAAATAATACACCACCGTATCTCTTACGAGTTTTAAGATGATAAGTGCCTACTTGATTAATAAGGAACTTCAACATAAATCTTGATGTCTGAAATTTTTTGAACTAATTAGGTAATTATCATATATACAGTAAGGACTATCGATATGGTAATGTGGTAACTGGAATTCACTTATATGTGATAGTTGATTTTTCTATTTAGATTTTCTCAACTAAAATAAATTTAACTGAACCAAAATATAGAAAGATATTCTGCATTATAGGCACAAAAACATTTCCCATCATGTTTGTCTTCGAACTCAACTAGTTATTAGGACAGTTTAACAATATATAGCCAAATATGCTCCTAATACATCATTTATTTCTGTTATTTCCTTGAACATATCATCCATTTTGCAAAAGACATTCGACACTACAACTGTACATATATATATATATATATATATATATATATATATATATATATATATATATATATATATACATATGAATTCAAAGCTATCAAAGAGATCAAAGACCTTAGGAGAAGTTACGATGATAAGCAAAAACTCATATTTCAAAGAGACGTAGATATTTTTCAAATCGTTAAATTCCACGACTCCTCTCCATCATGTGGAGATAGAGAATCCCCAGACCACACACAAAGTTCTAGGAAATTGTAACTTCTATAAGTGGAACATTCCAAGCAACATAAAATACTTCTTCACAGGGGAGTAGTAATAAAATGTCTGCTCTTATGGCGCATATCAACGTATGGTTGGAAGAGAGTTTCCTAATTATTGTGGAATTGAGAAAGATGGATGTGGAAATGCTAGACGATCTGATAAGATTTCAGTTATTGTGAGTTTAAGGAGACAGTCTATTTTTTCAATTAACAATGTCCCACTCTAAGGGTAACAGGCTAAAAAAAACAAGTTCCGAATGACGTAAACATGCGGCAAAAAGTCAAGGTGTTATTTGTCGGCCTATTTATTCTAAGAATATTTTGTGCTATGATGATTTTTCAAAAATATAGGGCGAATAAAGTTTGCGACAATAACAACATTTAATTATTAAAAAGTACATGTAAAATTACTCAATCTACAATAAATTTTTGAAATGACTTCCTCCAGCCTGGATAAAAGCATTCAATCTTCTCGTCATTGACTGCCGAACTCTTTCAAACACACCAAAGGTCGTTTCTAACTGAGTTATACCCAGCAATTATCCGATTTCTCGCAAATTCTCCACTGAAGTAGCGTAAACTAATGACGTCAGATATCCCCATAAGTAATAATCCAGGGGTTTTAAGTTAAAAAATCATCATAAGACAAAATATTCTTGGACTAGGCCAAAGAATAACCCCTTGAATTTTTGCCGCATGTTTATCTAGCACAATGTATATTGAGCAAAGAATTGCACATCAAATTAGAGAAGTATAAAATTTCATTTTACAATTTTAAAAAGTGTTTTTTGCTTTCAATGTAAAAGTACCCTGAAAAATGAAACCACCAATAATTATATGGTTTATGGCATTGTGTCCATTCTAATTTTGTTTATAAGCTACAGTTAAATAGATTATTTACTGAAAAATAATTAGTCTTAATATCACATTGGATCTCAATTAGATTTATTTGTCGGTTTAGAATTAGACGTTTCAGTAATTTGAAAAATGATTAAGATCATTCAAATAAAAGTAGTTAAATGAGGTATATAGGGTATATTTGGATTGATTGGATTGTAGAAGAAGATCTACTTTATCAATATTTCTATAATATTTTAAAAGTAATTTGTACATATTGATCCTAAATGAAGCTCAAAAACTTTATCAAAGAAAGCGTCAAAGTGGGCCATGATTGCATTAGAAAATAATAGCAAATGTCAATGAAAGTCAAACAAGCGTCAAAAAAGTTAATATAATACTTTTCATTTGCAATTTTTTAGAATTATTATTACGAACAGACTTAATTATACAAATGAAGTATATTCGAATTTATTTATTATTATGGAAAATGTGTTGAAGTTATTTCAAGAACATGTAATACAATCGCTATGCTATGTACACAGAAGAACAAACCAACACCAAGATCTGTTAAGAAACTTATAGAAAACCACCAGATCTTTGGAACTATAAAGGCTTTAAGTTAACAATGTTAACAATGAAAACATTGGTTTTAATTCAATGTAATTTCGAGCCTTTATAGTTCCAAAGTTCTTGAGGTTTACTATAATTTTCTTAACAGATTTTGGTATTCGTTTCTGTTTCTGTGGAATGAATTACATTGACTTTTTTGATGCTTGTTTGACTTTTATTGACATTTGTTATTTTTCTCGAATGCTAAAATGGCACCCATTTAATACAATTTTAATGTTTGGCATTTTTACATAGAAAAATGAATGATTATCAATTATTAAAAAATACTAATTTTTAGTGTAGACAAGCTTGTAGATAAAGTTGCTGCTTAATATAATAAAATAATAAAAAACGGAGGTTACCATTTGAAAAAAATATACTTCAAGCTTCTTTTTGAGGACTGTACAAATTGTTATCAAAAAACATAAAAATACTGAGAAAGTAAATCTTATTCCTCAAGAAAATCAACTTGAATTTAATATAAAAGGTTTCGTCATAGGAAAGATTGATAACCATGTTTTGGACTGCAAACTTATTTAATTACATAAAATTTGAAATATGTCAAAAACGGTTAGACATAAGCTTAAGACAATATAAATAGATTGCTTTCAAAATTGTGCAAGATATTTAAAAATTTGGTAGTATACAGGGTATTCCAATAATAAAAATACAAATTTAACATCTACTTCTGGTATAACAAGAAATGCGACTAACAAGAAAACATTTTAGACGTGTCTCCCAGTGACTTTAGTATATCACCAAATCTTCAAACTATAAGTCGTTATCGTGTACACTCAACCGATCGATGTCTTTCCCGGAGAATCACACTGTATAGGTATAATATATTATGGAGTTGGCAACAGTTGTTGAGAGCTCTGAACGGGGTTGGGTTTGAAGCGGTCGTTAGGAGGGGGGGTTGTTTGCGATAACGCGCAATCGCGAGTTTAACTAACGGTCATAATAACTGTTATTAGCGCAGGGTAGGCAAATGTAAAAGCTGTCAGCTGCACACTTCCCTGTTTAAGTTACCAGCTACCCTCATAATATTATTCTCCATATATTGAGAATACAAGTAAGTACCTAGATACTTTTGGTTTGGATTGGATAATATTCCGATGATACTATCCTGGTTGCAATTAAATCTTGAACAGTCATTCAGTGAAGTACATGTATAAGGTTAGATATTCTATTAAATTATGGATATTCTCACAACGTTGAGTAAAATAGGAAGAGTTTTAATTTTTTTTATAATAAGTTTCAAATTTGTCAAAATAATTAACGTTAAGTGTGACATTATTGAGGAAAAAATTATGCTGAAATATAAAATATGGAACGTACTCTACCTGAACCCCACTTGCTCGACTTTTGTTTTATCTTCAACGGACAATACAAAGAATATTTCTCTAAGACGAAGACGAAGATACAATTTAGTTTATACACATATATTACCAGCTGATTTACCCCGCAATTCCCGAGCAAACACTGTGGCAGATTGTAATACGAAGTCTCGAGGAAGGAACCCTTCTACCTTCGAGTTCTACTCGTATATAGAACCAGTCCGAACACCAACCCAGATCCACCCACAGACATGCGCTAAGAGAGAACAGCATGAGAATTTCTGCTGAATATGTCTCAAGGATTTTCCGGTTTAGAACTCTACAACCTTAAGTCCCAGTTGCACTGAAAGACTCTCCCAAAACAGTCCAGCGGTATACTAAGCACAAATATAGCGAAACATCTACGAAATCTCAGTCATAGAGCTGAGTGATACTTCTTTAGATATTACAGGTATGGAACGCTCCACCTAGGAAACACAGTCACTATCAGATCATTCTAATAACATTCTACACACATATATGGTAAAAAGACCATCAAAATCCAGCCATGTATTTCAGAAGTATATACAATAGACTTTCAGATCCGGAACCCACCACATAGAGACGCACATACGGAACATACATACAATTCAGTATAAATGTCAAGGTCAAAAATATAGACACAATCTAGGCCCATTTTTTATTGCTCTTACATTCTGTTTCTCAAATTCCTATTCTGTCATCTAATCATTTCTGGAACGAACCATTTGATAATCAAACATACCATTTCTTACCCCACTCCCCAGCGTGACACACTTTTCCTCGTTAAAACGTCAACTTGGCATTCACTCTTCTCGCTCACACCACACATTATAATAAATCACGTGCCTATGTCCGCTCTAATATATTATATGGCCCGGTTTTTTCCATAACCTTCAACCATTGAGCTGAGCCTTCAACACATTAGAGTTGATGTCACCATATTACGACGGCCTGTAGCCATATATATATACAATATAATGAAGGACGGACAATTTCTCAAAAGTTCACCCTCCTGTCCGCCAACATTGGAAAGTGGATTCAGATGTCAGGACGCGAGTGCGAGTGTTTTCACAATGGTGGAACTTTTTTTGTTAGCACAAAACGTTTGTTTACACAAAAGGCACCTCGTCATATCAAGGACGAAATGTCAAATGTTGAATTTTAATTGACAATATTGACCTCTGTATTATATACAGGGTGCCTCAGGAGACGACTGCCATAGCTTGGAAGTTGCTGGGGTGATTTCAAATGAAAAATGTCTAATGAATACCTGGAACTCTAGCCTAACTGAGCTAGAAGCATTTGATATTTAAGTTAAGTATTAGTAGGAATTCCTTACTAATTTAAAGACCATTTAAAAAGAAACCGCTCTATTGAATTATTTCCTCAAAATGTCCAACCAGTTGCTAAATACATAGTCTAGCTCTTCTTAGAATTGAAGTGGTAGCTCTGCCAGCGGTCTCAGAATCAGCAAGAACAGTTTGTGCATCCATGTTTCTATCTAGTAGGTGTTCCTGTTTCAAATATTTTCTGCATAAACTAAACTTTTCAGTCCTCCCCATAAAAAGTAATCTAGGGGATTAAAGTGTGGTGACTTTGCTGACCAAGGAACTACAGAATCTCTTTCAATCAATCGACGAAAGTGTGAAGGTGCACCATCGTGCTGAATCCGCATTCGTTGCTTTACATTAAGAGGAACATTATCCAGTAATATATGAAAATCATTTTTAATGAGGCGGTTATCAATAATGCCACACCAAACATTCACCGAAAATCTATCTTGAAAATGTGATACCCGAGTTTGTCGTGGGCTTTCACGAGCCCAATAATGTGATTTTCTGGTGTTATTGATGCCGTTTCGGAAAAATGAGGCTTCATCACTATATGCAAGAGCACATGTTGCTCGCATTGTAACGGAATATTTAAATGAGGTAGGGATTCAAATATTACATTGGCCTGCTTGTAGTCCAGATCTGAACCCGCTCGAGCATCTTTGGGATCAATTACAATTGCGAATTCGTCAACGTCCTGCCATTCCGGAAACTTTTCATTGGCCCTTCGAAAAGGATTTGAACTTATTCTTCAAATAAGTATAAGAAATTTAATATATTAAATGCCACAACGTATGAACAATGTAATACAAGCTCGTGGAGGACATCTTCGTTATTGAACCCTCATTAAAACATTCTCTAAATTGAATACAATCTCCTTATTCAATAAACATTAATAAATATGGTAAAATCAATTTAAAGTACTTTAAAGTTTTTGTTTCGATCTGCTACTGAGTGCAGAATTCCAAAGTACCTGTTCCACCCTGTATAATGACAAAAACATAAATTTATTAGACGAGTTAACTTTCAAATCAAAGAAATAATTGCTTAAATAAATCCAATGCATTATTTTAAAAATTAATTTAGGTTTAAAAATGACACGTTATTAGTTAATTCTCTATACCTTCTCTTTAAATAGAGATATTGACATAAACCAAAAAGGATAATGTTAGGAAAAGATAAATCTACAGTCGTATTCTAAAATGTCCTTATAATTAATGCTAAAATTTGGTACAGGGTGTTACAAAGTTCTCGTAAAAAGCCGATGTAATTGTAATACCCTTTATATGGTCAATAACTAAAATATAAAAGTAAAAAGCAATAATTCTACAGAATTTTTCATGAATCATCCTTTAAATCAAAAAAAAGAATCATGTACATTGTACCGCTGCTTTTCAATTTATGTTCAATCGCATTTTCCGTAAATTTTCAGTGGCCGGTTTCTTTTGCCGGTCAGTGTATATTATACACTCTATTCTCGATCATTTTCGAATACATCCGGAAAGCGTTTCACTTCCAATTATTGCTACACTTACCACTTGACAGCGTGATGGATTATTTCAATTCACTCCCAAGGTGCGCCGAAATACGTTTTCAGTTTAATAATAAAGGTTTAATAAGAGTTAAAATAAACCTTATCAGTTTTGAATTTGTTCAAACATTTTTCTACCCATTAAAGTTCTTGAGATCCACCATCAATTCCAAAAACTCTGCTTCCTCATATTCAATTCATATCACCCAATAATTCTCTTTGTTGGAATATTAGTGGACATATATTGGAGAATGGCCGTATATGCCATCAAATAGTACGTTTGTGCCCCATCATTTTGATTGCATAATTTAAAACCACACAAAATTATCAACGAGCTATATACATACAGCAGCAATAATGACAAAATTGATGTTTAATGGAAGTATTTGTGTTCACTTACGAATAAATAGCATTCACGTAGTATTAAAGGTATTTCATAACATACAGTGTGGTAAAGTTTTCAAGATTATACCTAATATTTAGTTTTCTTATTGTGGTACATTGATTTCTATGCAGTATGCCAACTGTACAAAATTTCTGAACAGGAAATCTTCAACCAAGATTTAAAGTCAGAAATATGATGAATCGTCTAGAAAAAAAAGACTCTCATCTCTGCTTTTATAGGCATTTTATAATAATTTCAGACAAATACATATTTATCAGTGCCATTATATGCATCAAAAATAATTTTTGCTAGACATTGTCACTCTTGAATTTGAAGACCTTTCAAAATCATGAATCAGAAGCCTTTCCATTTTGAAATATAACTGTCAGTCACAGGGGAAGAAACGTAGGGATTATTTGATTGTTGTAAAATGTCATTCCATTATCTAAATCAAGATAATCTTATAGATATAATATCAGAGACAAATGTCTCTGATGAAAAGTTGAATATACCTAAATCAAAGCACATAATTAACATGAGAGATATTTGATTACTTTAAAGGTTTCCTCAGCAATGCAGTTCTAATTGTCTCTATAAGTAGGTACAATAGACTACCAATTTATAACCCAAAATTTCATTTCGATAATATATTGTAATATTTTCAAAATAATAAATCATCGTTTTTCCTTTATCCTAGCTTAAATCTAGTACTTTTCTCCTTTGAATAATAAGTAAATATTGTTTAATTTTTCTATGCTACTCTGTACAATAATGCCCTATACTACCTTCGAAATCGTTAACCATGGTTCAAAATCTCATTAAGCAATGTTAATATACATATGGCAACCATGGGAATGAACACATTAACAATAATATTATAATTATTATTGCATGTCAATGGGAATTATTTTAGTTAACACTAATATTTATCTAAAGCTAATATCAGTTGTGGGCTACGCAATAAAATTGAGTGTATTGTAATTTGAAATTGAATAACTCATCAGTTACATATATTTGTAATTAATAAAGTAATAACTGGGAGTTAACTTTAGATATTTAATTCGATTCTCACTTTGTTTTTTATTCGAATTCGATTCTGATTGGAAATTCCTTTAATCTAAGTTTTACTTACCGTTTAGTGAACGTGTTTTTTGCTATGATCTCATAGCTCGAGTATCAAAAAAACATATTTCGTTATTTCAAACAAACTAAATTGTGCTGGGTATTTATAAGATATAGAAATACTGATATGAAAACCATATAAATATTGGGTTGAGATGGATTACTAGAAAATAATACCCCAGTTCAAGGCATTGGTTTTTATTTTCAAAGATAAGCAGTATTCTTAGAGATTTGTTTGTTTCTTTATATAAGATGCTATTAATAATGGCGATACAGGATGGCGCTACTGTCTCTGTTACAAGAACCAATTTGAAAATCTTAGAAGAATGTTATCTTGTATTAGCAACATTACCTCGCTTGGTATATATACCTATACCACTGACGTGACAGTTGACAGTCAGGACACGCAATGGCAGGCGGCGATAATACTCATCTATACAGCGCTCTACTTTAACTAAAAATCTAGTTGATTTATGATATTACATTCATGGCAAAGTTTTCTTGAGACTTCAACACTGCTTTTAGAAAAAAAACTTACCATTGAAATCTATCGCTT
The DNA here is from genome assembly GCA_958507055.1 of Crioceris asparagi. NCBI lineage: Eukaryota > Metazoa > Arthropoda > Insecta > Coleoptera > Chrysomelidae > Crioceris > Crioceris asparagi. Next base: position 80,513,808 of record OY293829.1, read on the forward strand.
CTTTATTTTGTTTATAAGATATATTGTTTTCAAACCAAGCACTATAAAAGTTCGTAATATTATTTTTCTTTTTGTCAAATATTTTGGGAGATAAATGAGAGGCATCTACAGTTTGTTTCACAAATCATGGCTATTGTGTGTAATCATTCACGAGCTACGTACATATCGCTATGCGTCTTATCGCATCTCATTATCAAGAAATTCTCTATTACGTTTGTTGATCTAAGTTACGACATCAGTATGTCAAGCTTATGTCCTTTTATACAATGATAGGGCGCTGCACGTATGTCCGAAGGCAACGCAATCTTTATATCATAGGCATCACAAAGTCATTATGACATTTTGGATAATTCAGCTGCATAAATTTATATTTCATAACTCAAGCTATAAATTTGTATTTTGTGTGTCTGCATTATTGTTGATAATAAATCTTTCATATTATGTTTACTTATTTATTAAATCGATATTTTTTCCTCTAATTATATGAACTTCCTTAAATGCCATATCTTAGCTCGAAATCGTTACGCCACTGATTTACTCCCGTCAGTTGGATTGATCCGTTTTTCGTGTTTTCAAGGCAGACCCCAACATTCGTGAAACAAACTGTAGCTCATTTTAATCGATGGCATTTTTGAAGTCTTCAACGATTGTGGTAGAATGTTAGCATTATCTTTCTACATCTAAGAAGAATTTCTAAGCTGTTATATTCATTTGAAGACTATGATATATTTTTCTAGGAAAATATGGTTAGATTGAACTCGTTTACATAGATCTCTAAGAATTCCGCATAAAGCCTTCTTCTTTTTTCTCTTTCCTTTATATTGCGTCACGTCGAAGGACACCAAAAACGCAATCACATCTATTCACTTAGAAAAATAAAATAGCAAAAGCCAAAACATTCAGGCAATGCCAATTTTCTTAGAGTTGAAACGTTTCTATATATATATATATTCGGAGAGGCCGATGCAGTCGAGGGTAATGGAAGTGTTGGAAAGTGGCCTTCGAGCTGGAAACATTTGGATTTATATGGAAATTCGGAATCAATCGCTTGACCGGTCACCACTGTCGGTCGTCGTCCAACTTCCGGTCGGACATTTTCTCCACTTCCGCTTCAAGATCCGATTCAGAGTGTATCGCATTTACAAAATAGACAGAGAGAGGATATATATATATATATATATATATATATATATATATATAAAAGCAAAGGGAGAGTTTATCAGAGAACGAAGTTACCAAGATGGTTTATTTCCAAGAAATAGGAAAAATATACACGTGGTTCGAAAGAATCATTTCTCAAGAAAATACAAGGTGATTAATTCATATAGGTAACTACACTCCGGAGTTTGTTTTGTATTGAAAGATACGAAAGAAGTTTCTGAACTGAAGTTATAGAGGAGTTATGTTTTACATATGATTAAATGATTAATTCCGTAATAAATAGAGTGTTTCATAGGGTTTATTTATTTAGCTTATGTCTTTACACATGTCATAAATTTTTGGTGAGAAAATGTTTATTTCACAATTTCGAGTGTTACATTAGTCACGGGCCTGGAACATCTAACCTTTGTCTATACGGTCGAGATGCAAAGAGAGTTTATATACTCTCTGGCAGATTGTTTTGTCGCAAATGTCAGACGTCCATAATAAAAAAAACTTAAAATTTAATTTTGTATCACAAATATGCATTAGTTTACACAAAAAAGGGGAGATGGCAGTAGTACTCATCGGTACGGTTCAAATCTTATAAATAATATTCTTATTTTTTTGAATTCTACTTGCTTACATTGAATTCAAAAGTTATTAAACCACCTAGGGGTATACAGTTTCGAACTAATGACATTACAACTAGAAAGTCATATTATTATAATAATTGATTAAATATGCTTTCTTGAATGGCCACCATTGAAGCTAGCAAGAGCTATAGATTGAACTCGTTAAGCTTGCCTACATCCAAGAAAATCTCCTAATGCATATATACCTACCCACAATTTATTGAGTGCCTTTCCAAATCACGCAGAATATTGCTCCACTTGCAGCAAAAGCTCGTCATTAACCGTCTGGCTAATTCTATAATTACATTGAAATACCATTGCGAAGGGTAGCAGGTGCAGGTGAACGTCGAGAGGAGGTGAAATGGTCACACCGTGAAAAAACACCTACCAAACGAGGGCTCGAGAGTTAAATAACCGTAACAATCTCTTTCAGTTTTGCGGTTCTTCCGGGTTAAAAGCTCAGCTGAATAGAGGAAAGAGGCAGCAGTACCTATGTAGTGGTAGTCCGGCTTGCTGCAATCACGAGGACGAGAGGGAGAAATGTGTGTTGTGAGTTGCCGCCCTTCGGCCTTTGTTTTTGGGATTTAGGGATAACTTATTCATACAAAACGAGGTTATGGTGGATATATTATGTAGTTTGGTATGCCTGAGTGTGGGGGGGATATAATGCTACTAGGAATTTGATTCCGGAAGATACACCCAATAAAGGGAATAATCCTTCGTTGTATACAGTGATTCAGAGGGTGTTATTTTTAATTGTTGAGATTAGATATACAGGGTGTTTCATAATATATGCTCAGGACTTGAGGATGTGATAGCTCGTCCAAAAATATGAAAAAGAGTTTATACTAACTTACTCTCTAAAATGCACCATTTTCGAGATACAGGGTATAGAAATTTAAAAAAAAAGTTTTTTGTGAATATCTCCGAAACCGTTCATAGTACAGAAAACAGCTTTTGTAACCATTTCCCACTCATAATAAAATAAGTTTTGAGTCAGAGAAAAAAAAATTGTTAAGTTATAATTGGTGAAGATTTTGAAGGACTAGTGGTTGTTTTCTCCCCAATTTCTACGCCAATGAAAAAAGTACGGTTTTGAACCTTTGAACCGCCAAGGTTTTCTACACAAAAAAGGTACTGTTGGTAGTGAGCTCTAAAGTCAACTGTTCTCTAGAAAAATCAACTTTTATGTTAAAAAACACGCTCAATTTTAGCTTTTCTTACTTGTTCTAACGTTTACATAAATTTTGTGTAATTAATAAATAAAAAAATGTATTTCAAGAAATTAACCGTGTTCTTTCAACATAATAGATGATTATTCTCGAAAAAACTTTGGAGGTCACGATCCATAGTACCTTTTTTGTGTAGAAAACATTAGCGGTTCAAATGGGTGCCTCAAAACCGTACTTTTTCCATTGGCGTAGAACGTGGGGAGAGAAACAACCTCTTATCCTTCAAAATCTTCAGCAATTATTATATTATATATTAACCTAACCTAACCTAACCTAACAAAATTTTTATTCTGACTCAAAACTTAGCTTATTTGGAGTGGAAAATGCTTACAAAAGCTGTTTTCTGTACTATAAACGGTTCCGGAGATATTCACAAAGAACGATTTTTTTTTAATTTCAAAACCCTGCTCCTCGAGAATGGTGCATTATTAATGTGAATGGGAAGCCATTTAATCATTAACTATTTCTTTTGGCATTAGTTATCTCTTTTATTTATATTTTCCTCTCTCATGGTTTTTCCATAATGCCGTTAACAAAGAAACATACTTGCTTGTGAAGTAAATGATATAAAATAGAACATTTCCTTGAGGTTGTAGAAAACTAGCTAGTTTTGAGTTAGTATCGTACCCTACCGAGACAGCTAAGCCAATATCAAATATTGTTCTTGAACTTTGTAATTGTAGCATTCTCATCCAACAAATGGTATAAATTACATGCGTTCTAGAGTGACGTGTCTACGTTAAAAGGTAGCTTTGTCAAAATAACACATTATCGCAATAACGCATGCGATAATATCGACCGATGTAACGCAAGTATTTAGGGGGTACCAGACTTAATGCCATTATTTATTTCCTCTTTTCTTTTTCGAACATGCCTTATCACAGATAGAGGTTTTCTTCTGATTTTACGACAAAAAGTATATGGAAAAGTTCCAATGAAAAAAAACTGTTTAAATTTTTTCGCTTCCATTCAAAACCACTTCTAGGACTTTGTAAATATCTTATTCATTGTATCACATTTTTGTACCCCCACCGTTCTACTTCAAAACAGAGTATTACAAGAAGTATTTCCATAATCTTCTTTGAAACAGACAGGGTCGTTGTTGTAAGCTCTGTGTTGGAGTTAACAAATTTGTTCATGAACAAACTTTCCCGTGTCTCTTTATTAGAAATCTTATGGGTGAAACAATAGGACAAGTAAATTGACGGGAACAAGTTACAAAGTTGTTTGGATTATTATTAAGATACACACCGAAAATGGGAACTTAATATGTCTAATGAATTTCAAGACATTTACCTCTTTTGCAAGTAAGTATATACTATAATATATTATGTGTACATATAGAAATTTATTTTCATGTTTATGAATAATTGTAGCCAGATATTTAGTTGTGTAAATGTAAATTAAATAGGTAATTCAATTCAAGATTATCCTGTACCAGTCATTTTATGATATTTCTGTATTTGAATTCAATTGCTACATAGTACAAGGTAATTATAATATAACATCAACCGTTGCTTGGTGAATAAACAGACTATGATAGGACGTCTAACTATGTGGACAACAACTATTGTGAGGGCATACACCCCTTCCGCCATTGAATGACGTTAACAACTGTTAGGGCAATACCTACAATTTCACATTGTCACAATATTGCATAAAACCACTATAAATGTGCAAATAAAAATATGTGAAGTTAAGGTAAACATAAACAGGAGTATTCATAATCCATTCTTTGTTAGGTTAGGTTAGGTTAGGTTAGGTTAGTTCTTTGTTAGGTACTAGCTAGTACCTAATTTAAGGTTAGACCACCACACTTAATTCAGTAGCGTAATAGTAGTTTCGATTATGAATACGATTAAAAAAAATAAAATTTTTGGTATAAAAAACTTCTTGTAGCATTCAAAGGGATGAGCTGTATGGAAGCATGGTTATTCGTCCTCTTCCAAATGAAAAAAACAGTGCACCTTTATTATGCGAACCGAGTTTAGGTTGGGTTAGGGTAGGGTAGGTTAGGTTAGATTGGGCTAGGTTAGGTTAACTTAGGTTAGGTTAGGTTAGGTGAGGTTAAGTTAGATCAACTTAACCTCACTTAACCTAACCTACACCAAGTATATATGAAACATCACGAGTGGAAGGTTTCAACTAGTTTCATACAAATGGTGCATCATTTAAAACATTGTCTTCAACCAGTTAAACATCTTTATTCCATTCTTGATACACTTACTGACTCTTTTTCTCAATTCTCAGCAGCCAGATTCTATGCATGTTTCATAGAATGATGAAAGGTTGAACTAAAACTCTCCAATTTAATACTCAACTATGATGGTAGTTTAATATTTAATATCGGATTAGATGAAATATAATATATTAATATTTATACAGATATTGTTTCAAGTGAGGTCTTTGTATAGAGTTTACAAGTTCTTATATAAACTACACAATAGTTTGTGTTGTTTATGAGGATATAGCCACTGAATGTGAACAGCAATGCTTTCATGTTTGTTGGCCAACCTGCTACTGCTGTGTCTGTTGGTGTTTGTTTGTTTGTTTTGTTTCTCAACAACATGAAATACATTCAACTATCTCCTTCTCCTCCTCGCAAGTGCTTTATATTATTTATATCATTTCAGCAAATAGAAAATATATTCAGCACATACCCACACACATATATATATATATACATATATGTAATATGCAATAGATATTTGTGAGAATCTGTTGAAAGTTTGTGAGTTTCTTGGAATATTTATGCATGCATCTATGTCTGAGGTTAGTTTAGGTTATACTTTTGATGTGTTGTTTCTGTTTCATTCTAGGAAAATGCTTAATATATGTTTTAAGCGATGTTGTTTCTAGGTAAATGTATTTATTTATTTATGATTAAATTTTCAAACCAATATTACTAGCATAATTTTTTCAAAATGTCATAAAGACGTTCTAGATACTTATTTGTTATAATAATAATAATAATAATAATAATCTGTATTGTCAAGAAGAACATGCAATGATTTTATATTTGTCTGAAAAACAACATATTGAAAAAGAATAAAATATTTCAATTTACAGTGTACATTGCACCGAGTAAAGAAAATGATTGAATAAAATGTTATTAACCTCTGACCTCTGAATAATTTTGGGTTGGTTCTTAGTCTGATCCTGAGGGAAAGATTGTTGTAAATAAGGATATCCATATGTAAACTGGACTTTTATCATAGAACGCGAAATAATGCTGGGATGAAGATAAGTTATACCATACTCTGGTCGGATATGGATGAGGGAATGTCTTAGTTTTAAGATAATTTAAATTAGTGTTTAGGATATCCAGAATATAAATACAGGCAAGAGTTAAAAACGACAAATCTTTGAACTCTGTTCTAAACGAATCCCTAGACTTATGAGCTAATCTGTTACGGATAGCTCTTTTCTGCATAATAAGTTCTCTTTTGACAAATACCGATGATCCCCAAAAAATAATTCTATATTTCATTCTGGGATAAAAATGGGAATAATAATATTTGACCACATCAACAACATGAAGACCTGATGAAAACACTAGCAAACAAAAATTGGGGCGCAGACTATGTTTCTTTGATGAATATTAACAAGTAGTATATTCATCAGCCACAAAGACAGTACTTCGAAAACTCGATTCCATACAAAACACCGCTATCAGAATCGCCACCGGGCTATTCTACACTAGCCCTTCAGCCAGTCTCTGAAACCGGGGAACCTTCATTAATATCACAGAAGACAATATTTAAGCCTTAATTACGCAACTGCTGTTGCCACGTATCATCAAATTCCAGTACATCAAAATATCTTTTCGAACTGGTTCAAACAGATATATTACGAGAAAAGAACCATAGATCCTCCTTTTTATGAACGATCGAACAGACATCTATCTGAGCTCAAAACATCCTTACCAGAAATATACCGAAATAACATACCAACCCCTCCAACCTGGACAACGATATTACCCGAATGCGACATCAGCCTTTTGAGATTCAATAAACATGAAACCAACTGCACCATGATAAGACGAACATTGAACCAGATACTGCAGAACAACACGGACGCTTCCAAGAGAGACGAAGGAACCGCATCAGCGTTCAACACCATGGAACATCGAAGCTATCGATTACCTAAAATGACCTCTAAATTCACTGGAGAATTATTCGCCATTCTTAAATCATTGTAGTATATCAAAAATAGAAAACTTGCCAAAACAGTTATTATCACTGATTCTCCCGGCGCAGTGTCTTCCCTATCCCAGCTCTATCCATCCAATCCAATCCTCCACCTAATCAAACTCAATAAACTACAACATAATAACCAAATAATCACCTTTCTCTGGGTACCATTTCGCATGAGCATACAATGAAATGAACTTGCGTATCGACTACCGAGAGAAGCAATAAATAATGAAGAGCTCCTATTGTTGAATCAAATCTTAAGCCAAGCCTAAAACAAACTATAATCTCAGCGTGACAGGCTGAGTGGAATCACTCTGAGTCCAAGCTTGCGGAAAAATCTGTGGACATCCTTCAATAAGAAGACTCCAAGTCATTGCTACAAGACTACGTCTGGGCCATACCCATATCATCCACAGCCACCTTATCAAGATAACTCAGAAACCAATGTGCAGAACATGCCAATGCAACCTGACCCCAGACACATCCTACTTGACTGCCCATTATTTTACCACCAACGCCAAATACATGGAATTCCACACACATTACATGAACAACTCGGTGAAAATTGTGAAACCCATAAAATTGTGATCTTTTTAATGGATATTAATATAATCAATGACGACTGAATATTACTTCTTCTTCTTCAAGTGCCGTGTCAACCCAGAACATTGGCGATGAGTCGCATAATCTTCACTTTGTCCGTCATATGACGCAGGTGATCTTCAAAGATTATTAAAGTGTGGTTCCCAACTTGTTTCAAGTTTGACTGGGAAATATGGTGTCTTGCATGATTTATTCTGAGTAAATTGCATTCTCTGAAAATAGTTTTATCCTAATTATACACACTTGACTATTCTAAAGAAAAGTTACAGAACTCGAATGAAACCTATTATATTTCACTAATTTCAGAGCCAGCTTATTATAATTTGAAATATTTGTATTATGAAGCCGTCTATCAATATACAAGCTATAGATAAGATGTAATTTCTTTCCCATCATTAATTATCCTTATTTTTGACATGTCACTTTTAAAAAAACTGGTTAATATATTTTCTCGAGAAATCATTCTCTTAAGCTATGTAGTCACTCTGGTGCAGATCTTAAGGTGGTTAGTATACCAAAGAATGTAGGTTCAATCCCAATGCGCAACTTTTACTCACAATTTTGTTTCTCGTCCTTCAGCAAATATAAGACATACCTAGGCTCATGTTGCAAAATCACGATCGTCTGATATTCGCCTCTTTACGCACTTGTAGCACATAAACTACTATTACCTATTATTTAATTTTTGATAGGACCTGAGGCTGCACTCAAGTAACATCTGCCTTTGTCATCTGCTGGACATTTTATCGTAGCGAAGCATTCATTAACTTTACGCTCACGTCTCTTACATGTGTAGAGTGTACTTGACTGCATAATTAATAAGATATTGATTTAACCGCAGTTTGTAGGCAGCAGACTCCTCGTCGACCACTAGGTATACGACGCCACTGACAGCTGGTCCCTTACAAGATACTCCGGTAATTAGTCCTCTATTTGAATATATAATATAGTCGATTAATTATATGTAGGTATATATGGAGCAGTCTTTGAAGTTATATCCAAAATCGTACTGAAATTGGTAGTTATCCTCGCGCAGCATTTCCTTCAATTCCAGTTACTTATGATATTCCAAAGCTATGGATAAAGGATGTACCTACTACGTATAGTGAAGCTTATCTGACTGGAATTTGTGCAAATTCACTGTCGCATGGATTTCTAGATAGGTAGGGGGTAGGTAGGCATTCGACTATGTGATTGATTGACATGTCTAAGAAAGGCATTGTCAATACATCTTTCTTATACGGCGCATTTGTTCAAATGTCTTGTGTGTCTAACTCTAAATTTATAGATCCAGAGGAGATAGGTATTATTGTACATATCAGAATTTTGATAACGTAGCAATTTAGTAATAAATACATATTTTTTTTTTCAAATGTGCAGTTAATTTTAACAGTAACTCATACCACGTTTCTAGCATTTCCAGGGCGTCATTTTTTCTGAATAACAATTCAAATTCAATTACCATCGAAATTAATGAAAACCCAAACCTCATCGTATAACGTGCATCTTCAATTTAAACAGCGGTTTCATTTTGTAGAGATACATTTGCGGGATTTGTAAATGCTTCCATATCAAGATCTGGGACATTTTTGAAATAGTTGATATCGCTATCCCACTTCTGATTGCTGGCAGCTTGGCTAGGTTTTTTGTTGTTCCTGATGAATTTACCCAACTTATTGATACTTCATTTCCTTGATCTTGATAGGTGAGTTACAGATTCCATTTCTTTAAATCTGCCAATAAAATTACTTGTTTCACTACACAGATCTGTAATTTCAAACACTTTTTTTGTTGCACTATTTTCTGTTTTGAAAGATACCAATAACAGATCAATAATATTCTAGGAACAGCTCAATTGATCACGAGTGTTCTTAACTAGTTTTTCTCTGATTAAGTTTTGGGTATGTATCTGTCTATCTGTCTGAGGCATCGTAGTTCAGAAGGGCATAAACTGATTTTGATTAAGCTCTTCAACAAATCCCTCACAGACATTATCATAATAGTAATATCATTCAAACTGAGTAAATAAATTATCACGATATTGTCCTTTAAAAGAAACTGTTTCGGGGCAAAAAATGCATAGAACTGCAATTGAAAACGGTATAGTTGGAAGAGTTTTTATTACTTTTCAGTGAGAATGTGGTGAATCTCATATACGCGCGTTGTGCGATATCCTCTCAGGCTACAGTTTTTTTAGCCCAATCCAATACAGCCAACTGAAAATGAAATATAGATTGTTTGCCTCCATGTCAATGATAGATGTATATATTTCTTTTAACCGACTGTGTCGAGTGAATACTATATAAATACATCTTCTAGCGAAGGCATTGCACATTTCGAAATGGGGATTTTCAAAGTTATTTCCTTTTCTTATGTAAAAGTCTGATAAGTGAGTAGCAGGCTGTAGGTTTATACTTTAAAGAGATTTTTCTTATATACATCTAAGGCGGAGAAATAATATGGAAGCTTTCGACGTTAAGGACGAGATATAAAATCCATTACTGTCGATTTTTTTCGTTGAGTATTAAATAGCTCCGGATATAATTAAATTTTGTCTAGAGAGGCTGGATAAGAGTGCTGATGGATCTACTACAAGGAAGTTATGTATCTGGATATTTTCGTCTGCTTTTTGGATTGTAGAGATTCAGAAATAATGCCTAAGGGGTTCACTTTTTCAAACATAAAATTGAATTAGGTGCAGCACTTTCAAGTAGGTAAGCAATTCAAATATCACTATATGGATTTTTGCCTTGTATGTAACATCTTCGTGCAGCTTTTTCGCAGTTATTACAGAGAATTTTGATTGAATGTGAGTAACTTTTCTCAAGAATAGGACTATACGTTAAATTTCTGCTATTTACCAATTCTATTATGAAGGTCTATCGTTTCGTTTATCAAATATATTGAACAAAGAATAGCTTTTCTTCCTGTGTAATTGTCGAATTAAATTATTTCAATTCTTTTGACGAATGTCAGTAGTTACTATGCTTTGAGGAAACACACGTGCTTCTTATCAAAAATGATATTCCTCAATCCTGCACAAATCAATACGAAAACTCTAATAAATTTAAGCAAAGGAAACCTGTCAAAGCTCCAATGGAATGAAGCAACTTTAACTTTGTAAATTGATATCAAAAGCAACACAATGTACACTTTTATAGAGGTAGGTATATTTCCGTATCCTTTAAAAATTTCCTTAATATATGCACCCTCCTCTCACATAGACATAGACACCTTGCGCGACAAGTCAAAAAAGATAAGGTCTCCTTCATATAATCCCCGAATATGCGAGACGAATCAAGAGGAAAAAGATGAAGAAGAAAACGGAGATGAAGACTAAAGGTGGGATGGCTGACTGGGCTCGGATACTGCTTTGAATTGTAAATTGGATTACATGCCATCAGATCAGCCGCCATTCCTCCCCCCCGCCCCTCCCGCCAATGCCTGATTTCCTTCCCTTTCCCAGTTTCTACCTCCTTTCTAACTATTACCTTCAATGTGCGTGGAAATAATTGAATTATTGTTTTGCGCGAAAGAATGGAGAGCTGCCCTCGACTCCATCGTCGCTGTGTCGTTAGCTAAGATTTGGCTAATTACCTGAGCGTTGGTGATGTTGTTAGATGAAGGAGAAAGAGAAGAGAAAAAAAAGGATATCTCCAAAGTCATGAGAATTCCTTGTTGGGTTCCTAAACCTTTTGCCTTGTTAGTTGGTAGTAGTATAGTAGGGGAGAAATTCCCTTCGTTTTCGAACTTCCAGCTGAAATAATGGAGGTAATTTGTAGATTGAAAGTGATGCAGGATCTAGTTTTGAAAGAAGAAATTGTTTGATAATTGAATTGGATAACATGATGGATGTGTTCAAATATTTTATCCCGATGAAACAGGTTTCTATATAGAAGGGAGTTTCTTTTTACAATTATTGACGACTTAGGCTTAGCTCCTTCTAGAAACTATTTAGAAATCTCGATAAATGTTCAGAAAGGACAAGGAACTAGAAAAAGTGTCCCATTTAGGCTCAAATGATAAGATATTCATCATAAGACTCCTGAATGAGTTTCATATACAGGCTGATTTCTTTAACATGCCCACTAGAAGATTTTCAATTAAAAATCAAAATAGAAATATGAAAATTTCAACTTGGCTATAAACAACGATGCCCACTCTAGTGAAAATATTTACAAAATAGTGACACTTCTGGTTACATCGGAAATTGTACTAACATTTAAAAATTCATATCTCTTTTAGTTTCAACCAGAACACCAAAAAGTTGTTTTTGATCGGTAGCCTGAAGTTGGAATTTCCTTCAGAATGCCCGTCATTTTGAAAACTGTCTTGCTTAAGACTCAAAAAAATATGTTAAAGGCGTCAATGACAAAAGTTAAAAAACTTTTCTTAATAGCATATACCTATTTTTCTGTCATCATTAGGTAGAAAGTTTGATTTTAGGGGAATGTTTATTACACTCTCTTATGTCTTTTTCATATAATAAAAAAGGTATTCCATATTTTTTAAATTTTCTATCGTGAATATCTTCTTTACGAATGACTAAGTGACCTTAGACATTAAACAGTTGCTGTTACTGATACAAAAATCCAAATGAATCAGATTCCAAACGGTGTCATTTGCGATCTATTTTTTATTTACGGAAGTTGTGATAGAACAGTGGAAAGAACCTGTCATGAATTTAATACCAAATATGCTCCTATGTTAGCTCCAAGGTATAGAAAAAATCTGGTGTGTCCACTCACATGACTTTCCTAACGCTCACAGGCAAATTCCAGTGAATGAAATATTTTACACTATTACAATACTTTCCTTACATAGCGACGATAATAGCGGTAGTAAAGTAAAAATCATCTGGTCAAATCGTGCTACCACTCATTTTTTTCACCATGTCAAGACAACAATGGTCATGTAACATTTTTTCGAAAGATGAAACGTTTAGCCAGAAATTTAAAGAAACATGTGGAAAATACGGAATTTTATTCAAGTATAACTTTTTTTGTGCTTTTTCACAGAGATGGCGCTATATGTGGGTGGCGAAGGGCTCTCAGAAGAATACTTTAGGCAAGTTCAATCAAAATCCTTAGAATCGTTTTCGCGCTATAGTCTTGAGCAAATCACGTTTTTTGGCTATAGCTCAACACCCAGTGTATACAGGATTCTCATTCAGTGCCACTGGCAAGTGATATTGGTACCAAGCAAAATAAAAAAAGAAAGCAACAAAATACACCGATCCATTCCCGAGATAATGCTGTCACAGACAGACAGACAGACCAATGTCTGAAAATATGTTTATTAAACTTAGAAAACTCTGAAACGTCAACATTTGTAAAAATCTCGATACCGAAAATTCCACACGATTACAATACTTTCCTTATACAGCTACTATACGTAACGTAGGAAAGTAAATGATCATGTTTGTTGTTTCCGTTTCTTCAGGAGATATTTAGATTTTTGAGAACTGTATGTCCCAAATAATACGAACGCCTTGATTGGCCATTAAACATGAAACAATTGCAACTACTGTCAATTTCTTTTATGTAAATGTTCAATTTGATCAATTATTGAAAAATGAGCAAGATTTGAAAAATACCTACCTACAAATCGTTTTTTCATGAAACTAACTTACTGTAAGAACTCGATACTGATTCATTTGGATTTTTGTAACAGACGTTTTGTACTTCAACTTTCAAAACTATCAATTTGACAGCTAAAACGTGGTATCAGTAACAGCATTTGTTTCACGTCTAAGGTCACTCGTAGAAAAGATATTCACAATAGAAAATTTAAAAAAATCTCTAATATCTTTTTTATTTTTTAATTGTAAGATACATTCCCCTTAAATTAAAATTTTCTACCTAATGACGATAGAAAAATAGGTAACTAGGGCTTTTTATTTTTAACTAAATGTGCGGAATCCAAATATTCAATAAAAAACAGGAGCCCCCGTTTGAAAGAACAAAGTTAGTACAATTTCCGGTATAACCGGAAATGCAAACATTTTGTGAATATTTTTACTAAATTGGGCAACATTGATTATAGCCAGGTTCAAATTTTCATATTTCTATCTCGATTTTTAAGTAAAAATCTTCTAATGGGCACGTTAAAAAGATCACCCTGTATAAAGATCAAATATAACATCTAAATGAAGTTGAAGAGTTTAATCAAGCCTAGAAATTAACAGATGCAGGACACATAATAGAAGATTTAGGGTCCGTCATCTTTTGAACGGGTCTTAAAAATTAATGTTTTGCTTACAGAAAAGTCCAAGATAAACTACTAAACTCATATTTATATCTTTCAATATTGATTCTACGGTGACAACGTTGACAATTCCTCGCATATCAATCCACCTTTGAGGTAATACAACTCATTAACTCAGAGTATTTATTAATTCGTTGCATTGTGGTGACAAGATAACCCAACAACAGATCATCATCAATCACGCTAATATTTGCCAAAAACGCCCATTACCCATTTAAGTGCAACTTTGTATAATCCCATGAGTTTTGGTGGCCTATTTCTGCGCAACCACGTGTGGATGAATCGTTAGGGTTGGTTAATATGTCTCATTGTCATTCTAACGATTTATTTCGAAAGCTTTATTGCCACGATTCCAATCAAAATATGGAAAACTGGTGGACAACATACATACCTTCATCCATATACCATACTTATATACCTCCCTTTCGATATTACCTTTTGATTTGAATACTCGTAACGGTTACACAACATTTGTTCGCGGCTGGTTACATATTTTTTTTTTGTGTGTATGGTAATCGTTATCCATGGGTGGATGAGATTTTTTTTCGAGGTTGAGTATTCACTCACACACAAGGGGCTTACATATAGAGGGTTTAATTAAATCGGGGACAAAAAAAAAATCCATCGAATTTTGGCTCACAAAATCATCATTTCCATTATCATATTACATGGTTTCGTCGCCTATGTATATGGTTATATGGACGGAATGGATTGGAAATTTTCAGTGTAATCAATGTTATTGCTGTATCAATCAAGCATTTTTCTAAGCGCATTTTAATTTGCCCTTCAATTATCATATGAGTTTGCATATAGTGGCGACTATGTTTATTCAATTTGCGCTTATATTCATTCAAAATTCAAGTCTATTTGTCATACTTTGCCCAGAGTTAGTAGTAGCTTAGATATTAGTAGTTTGTGCGAATATCGAAGAACGATCTGGAAAAAATCATCATGGGAACATTTTATTCGCCGCTTTGAAGACTCTGCTTGGAAGCGGTTTTTTTTGTGGGTAGTAGGAGATTATTTCTTCTTCTTTCGCATAGTAAGCGCACGCTGATTTTGACGATTCTGCTTTTATTTGAAAAGCTCTTGCTGAGAGATGTGCCCAACTTTAATATATTTGTATGTCTGATTCTTCCATGAGGTATTGGACATGCGCAAACAGAGGATGTAGACTCTTATCACCAAATTAGAAATATTTCCGAGAGGTAAACTGGTTGGAACGGGATTTAGGTGTATGTATAGATTTATGCAACATTTCCATGTTTCATTGACGTTTTTATGTTGTATCAATTATTACGCTGCAGAAATACGTGTCCACTGATATGATAACTCTGGTATTGGCGGGACGAGTGAAGCTTGATATTCGTAAAAAAATTAGTGAATCTTTTTAAGGCCTCATTACACATACTAAATTAATTAAACTGGCTCAATTGGAGCTGGGAATTTCGCAAAATTTATATGATAGAGGAAATGCTACATACTGATTTTTTTCCAAAAATCTACCATTAAAAGCTGCAAAAGCATTAAAAATTTTCAATCACTTTGAGTTGGTATTGATGTCGAAAATATTGTCAGTGATACACACTGATGCTGATTTAAGTTTTTCATTTAAATGATGAATTTGAAATTAAATCGCCCTCATTCTAAATACGTTTTTCGTGAATATGCCCCAATTTTATTCTATTTTTTGTAATAAAACAAAGAGCTGCTGTCGTTTCTCTCTCTCTGTTTTTTTTTTCTCTGATCTCACTATGTGGCCTAAACTGGGCTTAATTGAATCCGAAATAAAATGGAGGGGGAAATGTGTCACACAGTGCGGTGGTATGAGGAAGAAAAAAACTTTTTTTGGTTATGGCGGACACCGGAATTAATTCGATGTTGAACTGGTTTGGAAGCATGAGCGGCAGTCGGGTGGTAGGAGGTATATATAGATATACTGTGTTTCATTGAAAATGCAACACAACATTTCATTATATTTTTGTCAAAGAGATCTTGAAGATTTTATTTTCAAGCAAATTGAATATCATGTCTTAGATGATAGAAATCCATTATTAAGTCAGGGACCACCTCTAATGGTTCATACGTGTTCAGTGATTTACACATTACTTAGCTGGCTAGACAAGAACGTTTACTTGAGAGTCGTGGACCAACCTGGAAAATCTGGGTTTTCTAGCTGCTGAAAAGATAGGTTAAAGAGGTATTGAGGATGTAGCTCTAAGCATCCATTATACATTTCAAGAGATATTAAAGAGGAGACCAACTTCCATATGAAATTGCAACCCATCACTTCTTATGTCAGCGCTGTCTCACGTTCTTCAATAGTTTGCCACCTTTCACGACGTCTTCAACGTACTCTTTTTTATCCATTAATGAACCAAGAGCAGAATCGATACTACTCGTCACTGAACACAATTCGATTCCATTCATAATCTCACTAAATATGTGTTCTTGACACCACTGCCCATATTTTGGTTTCAAAGGCTAGATGTTGCCAATGTTCTTTATGAACGTGATGGAATGTCAACGGCAAAAATCTAAAAAGGTTAGACCAGAGTATAGGTAAATCGAATCGAAACTTATGGCTCATTTCGCGGTTTCTCGTTACTGTACGCAACACTGTCTTGTATACATTCTGTACGGTAAATTGTTTCTAAGTGTATTGCAGAAGTCGTCAACTGTAATTCAGAATAGTTAATTGTATTCTAGAAAGCATCACATGTATTTCGGAATAGTCAGTTGAAATTTAGAACTATACAGATGAATTTCATATGGGTCAATTGAAATTCAGAATTCGTCAAATGTATTTCAATATTGGTGAATTGTTATTCAGAACTCGTCAAATTTAATTCAGAACATATCAAATGTAAAACAGAAAGCATCAAATGTATTTCTGATAATTGTAGGTCTGCAAACTCCACAATTGTCTTTGTAGTTGGTTTTGGCAAATTGGTAAGTATATAACTGCT
Source organism: Crioceris asparagi (assembly GCA_958507055.1). Classification (NCBI taxonomy): domain Eukaryota; kingdom Metazoa; phylum Arthropoda; class Insecta; order Coleoptera; family Chrysomelidae; genus Crioceris; species Crioceris asparagi. The sequence goes on from OY293829.1 coordinate 80,530,850, forward strand.
ATTTACAATCAAAAACAAATATGATTGACAAAACTAATCACCACGTTTACCCGAGATTTGACACATATGTTCCAAATTACCCATCTGATGCTTTCTGATCTATATTTGAAACTCGTATGTTCTGAAATACATTTGATACGTTCTAATTTACATTTGATAAGTTCTGAATTAAATTTGACGAGTTCTGAATTACAAGGCACTAATATGAAGAACATTTGACGAATTCTGAATTACAACTGACTAATATGAAATGCATTTGACGCTTTCTAAAATTTGATTGATTATTCTGAATTATATTTGATATCTTCTGAAGTTAAATTGATGCTTTCTGAATTACAGTTGGAAAAGTTGTAGTATTTGCTGAAAAGCTTAGGAAAACTATAGCAGTCCACAAGAATAAGATCTATGGACATCTATCCAAAAATGTAATTCCTCCAACAGATTGGAACCAAAGTTCGCTTCAGTATTAACTTTCAGTGCAACAAATTATTTTCCAAAATATCGTTAAGGTTCCTCATAGGTTTTACTGGATGGTTCATTTTCAGTGTTACATAGTATACTCTGGAGTTTTGGAGGGGAAATTGTCGAATATATAAAGAAGGAAATGAGTTGGCTGTGAATCGTTTTACGAGATGAGAAGTTGTTACGGAAGCTTTTTCATACGGAAAGTTGAGACAATTGTCTAAAACAACTGCAATATAGAGTAATGTTTATTCACCCTCGGATGAATTTCTATTGAGTTTTTTTCTGCTAGTCAATATGGCAATTGGAACCAGAAATAGAATGAATAGACCAGGAAAATGACAAAAAATAAGAACGACAAATAAGATTTTATTGTTATTCGGTTATTTTTAAAATTACTGTGAAGGTCATTATCATTTATTGTACCCAATAGAATTGAACAATTCATAAGAATGCCTCTTTGGAGATTAACAAGCCTGAAAAATTACAAAGCTAATAATGATTGCTTGCGTCGCAGGCCTATAGACGTCACAATATGAACGTAAAACAATAATAAAAATCCCGATGGCCTGTAGTCAACGGAAAGGTAAATTTTTCAAAATTCATTGATGTGAAATTTGAACAACCTTTTCATTGGTATACATACATGTTATTACATAAAATTGTCGTATGTGTCATAGCCTTGCGGTTAGAGGTCTTTGTTTTGGCTGTTGAATATAGAGCAGACAGGGTTCGAGTTCCACTTCAAGGCAGAATTTTTTTTTCGCCTATTTCTTTTCAATAAATATACTATATATTTTTTTAATCAGGGTCCGTATTAAGATCTCCTGAAAATGTACAATTACATCAAATTTATATTGAGTGTTCATGTTTTATCAATATTTATTATTTTTCCTTATTCATTTTAATTTTCTTACCTGTGTATTTTATGAAAAATTGCTTTGAACAAAAGTTTTACGTACGGATTATATCTATAACCTAAAAATATTTTTGATGATATTTACATTACGGCTCTTTTTTGATAATTTTTTGAAATGTTTGAACGGTCGCCATTTTGAAACTACTTACCCGATATTGCCCAATAACGAACTCGACCGAGATATTTGAGAGATTGATTTTTGTAGCAAATTTGAACTTGATACCTTCAAAACTGCGACCTCTATCGTGTTAACAAACTTCGTAATATCCCATATATATATATATATATATATATATATATATATATATATATATATATATATATATATATATATATATATAAAAACTTTTGAACCAAATGATTCTTTGGACTAACTTATAGACATATAACAATATGCCGTTGAAATTTTTTCGAAATTGAGAAGTGTGAACGATCGCAATATGTACATTTCTATAAGAAATTTACGTAAAAAATCAGAATAATTTGAGTTACAACCAGAATATGTGAATAAAGTCATTTCCTAGTCACCTTTATTGTAGAACGACTTATGTCAGTATTCGACCCATTATAAATGTCGCGTTCCTACAAATTGAGATAACATCATCGCTGGCAAAGGGCGCGATTTGGGCTCTCACACGAAGGCTTCCATACTATCGTACAATAACTGTCTACCTATAACGATTCCAAAGTTACAGACCACAAAAAGAAAAGTCTATATTTGGGACCCCCTTTAATTCTTAACTTTATTTAATTTTCATTATTTGTTATTACAGCACGGACCCACTAAGTACGTAACCCTATAAATTGAATGCAAGAGGTGTGCGACGGTATTGAAATTTATCCAACACATTGTATAACCTGGCCTGAATTTAGATATAATTATGGCAATTTATTTCTTGTGTATATGAAGTAGGGCAATAGATACAACTCCAACTCACTTGATGAAAAATTAAAGTTTTCACTACGGAAATATGCCTACCTATATTTCTTGATCAATGGAATAACTGTTGGAAGTCTGGAAGAAAAAATATCGATGTCTGCAAAATGCGAAATTCTCTCTTAAAGTTTCTGTACTGTCCTCATAAATAATATCGCTGGGATTCGCGCATCGAAACAAGCAACTTTATAAGTTATTGCGGCAAGTTTTTGAAAGTGGTTTTCAACAACGATCCATCCGTCCATGGCATCACATTGTCTCAAACTCACGCTCAATGCCAGACAGATAAAGAAGAGGAGTTTTGAAAACTTTCCAGTGACTTGCCTTATCGAGTGAATAACTATTACTATATACTTTCAAACTATGGCATTTTCAACGTCCCTCTGTTTCTAATTGTAGAAGCTCTGCTAAAATACTAATTCAGACAACTATCTAAAGCATCAGAGAATGGTTTCTTTGGGGATATCTTTAACTGTATTGTATATGCATGGTTTAATATAAGTAATCAAAAAATATTTGCAGGTTTCATTCATTCGAATTAAACACGCTTCAATTAAATTATTCTTCAGAGCGTAAGATCAATAAAATAAAATGCCAGGGATTTTGTCAGAAAATTTTGCCATCTAGTGTGGCTCAAATGAATGAAATGCATGCAGGTGTTTGTATTTAAATGATAAATCAAACAAAAGTTCACATAAGTACTTGGGTAAAGCCTTTTCTAAATGTGTTTCAAGTAACGCAGTATCTAGTTTGGAACGTGTTCCGTATTTTAAATCGTACTAGTGATCGCCCGGTGGTCAAAATTCCACCATAATTCATTATTTGTTAAATTCAAAATGCTATTGATTGTTTTGTTTGCGTATACTTTTTGTGAATTTTGCTCTATTAGATCAGTTGCAAGCTTGTAAAAAACGGCATTAGCATGTATTGCTTACAATATATACGTAATTTAAAATTTAATGTTAGTAACAGTTCAAAAAACACAATGACAGCTAGCTATTTATTTTATAGTACAATGCACTGTAAGGTTTCGATTTAACGGCGGTAATATTACTTTACTGTTATGACAAAATGAAGAAAATGCAGTCCTTTCACAAAACTGACCTCATGGATTCGGTAATCCAATATCAAAAGTATGAAAATGTCTTGAAATGACATTTAGAGCGCATTTATATGTATTCCTCAAAATAATTACATCACTTGTATACACTATTGACCAAATTTAAATTTGCGTTTGACCAGGGTTGTTGTTCATGAATGAAACAATCTAAATTTGACAGTCCTGACTCGTTGACTCGTTGGGTTTGTTATGCCACACACAATACACTCTACCACGTAAACCATATTTTTTTATTTTATTTAATTTGAAATATAAGCGCATATTATACAGGGTGTTTCATAATACATGCACAGGACCTTAGGATGTGATAGCTCGTCCAAAAATATGAAAAAATGTTTATATTAACTTACCCTCTAAAATGTACCATTTTCGAGATCAGGGTGTTGAGTTGAAAAAAAAAATTCGTTTCTTGTGAATATCTCCGGAACCGTTTTTGTAAGCATTTTCCGCTCATACTAAGCTAAGTTTTGAGTCAGAAAAAATGTTTTTTCTCAAAATTGGTGAAGATTTGGAAGGAGTAGTGGTTGTTTTTTCCCCAATTCTACGCCAATAGAAAAAGTACAGCGCCCATTTGAATCGCCAATGTTTTCTACATAAAAAGATACTTTTGGTCGTGAGCTCTAAAGTCGACAGTTTTCGAGAAAAATCAACTTTTATATTGAAAAAACACGGTCAATTTTAGTTTTTGGTATTTCTAACGTTTACATAAATTTTGTTGAATTAGTAATTAAAAAATTATATTTCAAAAAATTTACCGTGTTTTTTCAACATAAAAGTTGATTTTTCTCGAAAACGGTCGACTTTAGAGCTCACGATTGCAAGTGTCTTTTTTGTGTAGAAAACATTGGCGGTTCAAATGGGCGCCTCAAAACCGTTTGTTTTCCATTGCCGTAGAAATTGGGGAGAAAAACACTACTCCTACAAAATCTTCACCAATTATGACTTAACAAAAAAAATTCTTCTGCCTCTAAACTTAGCATATTATGAGTAGAAAATACTTACAAAAACCGTTTTCTGTACGATAAACGGTTCAGGAGATATTCACAAAAAACGAATATTTTTTTTTCAGTTTCGACACCCTGTATCTCGAAAATGGTGCATTTTAGAGGGTAAATTAATATAAACAATTTATCATATTTTTGGATGAGCTATAGCATCATCAAGTCCTGCGCATATATTATGAAACACCCTGTATATTAAAATTTCAACTCTGTGCACTACTTCACCATATAAACTATGCCTTAAAAATCGTATACAATCACGTATACAGATATAGATTCCATTGGTGTGTCCACACATCTGTCATATTGCCGGCCATTTTAGCGCCAGGCAGTGTATTATACTGGTTTGTAATACGAAAAACGCAGTTAATAACCGCACAGTATGACAGTAAAAACGTTGGTATCGTATACGTAATATACCAGAGATTTCGAAAATTATCTTCCGACGCCATCTGGAGCTTACTTCTTGGTAGAAGAACATTTTTTTGCCTTAAATAAAAATATTTGAAGATCTTCATCAACCATGTTGGTACAGTATCTAATGTTATTTTAAAATTTCCTTTTATAAAAGAGAAGAATATTCTAAGACATATTTTTACCTGGGATAAATTAAGAGATCCTTTTTAATCTGTAGTAGCATTTGTGTTAAAAACAGGGTTATATGTTTTGCCTTCTAGGACATCAGACCGTCGCAAGAAGTTCCTGATGATCATAAAAGACCAGACTTTGTTAGTTTATTATCAGAGCAAGAAGTTTTATTAGAATAAGAGGAAGTATAGAATTAATGACCATGCCTTTTTGGTTTAGAAGAGATTGTACTACGTTTGAAAGAGAGAGAGAGAGAATAATAAATTATAATGATGAAGGAATCTCTTTTGTATTCGGCTGTTATATCATTATCACAATTTATTATTTTTAAACTATTTAAAACAAATCTATGACCAATTATGTAAGCGATTTGTTGTCGAATAGCAACATACAATAGTGTTCACAACTCCTGAATGTAATGACGTCATTAATTTTTCGAGAAGGGCCGCTGCTGGACAGACAAATTTACCGCCCATTCATGTACACCAACGACAATCCCTCGCTACCAACCTCCAACTTGAACTACTCTCGCTCTGTGTGGTCTAGACGAGTTAATGTGGGCAAAAACTGTTGTAGGTATACAAGACCTATGGCCCATGGCCATATGGTAACGACACCTTATATATAGAGCATACAAGCGTGTGCAATTTATTGCAGCAGGAGGAGGAGGTTGCAGCATGGCTACACATGCAGAAAAAAGCGCCACTACTCTTGACACCATTTGCATACATAGTGCCGGATCTTTTGGAGCTCTTGGGGGTGCCGCAATTCCGTTTGCAGCGCTTTGGAATATACACATCGTCCACAGTATATAGCTTGACCAGTTTCAGCATTTGCTAATAAAACGCTATTCAAGATATTTGAGACAAAATTTCTGTAACATAGACCTTAGGGTCTGCTTCCGAACCGTGGTACTGTTGATACTATTTTGGTGGGGGGGGAATTATGAGGAACTAGCAGTCCATTTATTTACGAGGACTATGAAGCTTCCTGAAACTTTTCAATGTTCTGTTGTAAACAAGAATTCTTCATAATATTTGATTATCGGTTTTGGCCTATTCTGAGATACATCAAGCGAAGTGTCACAATGTAGTTACAATTGATTATTTGCAGCTCTGAATTGTGTCTCATATATCTGGTATAGCTGTGTACAAGGACCTGCAGCTGGCATATTTTACGACATTGACCCAAAAACAGGGCATTGCATAGCGGTAGCTCCCAATCTCTATCAGTAATATAAAGACTGTCTGTCTGTCTTCCATAAGAATTTGAATGCTGTTTATTCATTTAGATTTACACAATTGGAGTTTCTCTTTTCCCGTTTGAAACTAACTATTCCTATTGACGTGGTCCTGTCCAAATTTCAAATATTTGGTAGTGATCTTTTTGTGAAATTGTGAAAAGCTATTGGAATGATTGAACAATGTAAAAATTAGAGGAAAACTTTATTTAATAAGCAAAAACATCCGAAAGTATTTAACTTGACTTACCCACTTGAATTCTGTGACTCTCAGAGGAGAATAGGACATCCATTCCAAGCCTTTCCAATAGCCAAGACCTCCTCTTCTTGAACCATGCACACATTGAACACCGTTTTCGTGCACACTGTGAGTTTCAACTTCCTGTTTGTTTTTGTAGTGCTCGACTGATCCACTGCCAATTCCTCTGTTTTATATTTTGATATCAGTACGTCTCCCTATTTTACTCCTTAAATCCCACAATGCTTCGCTATTTTTTTGGTACTATCACCATTTTTTGTTACTGTACGTCCCTGTAAACAACAAAGTCCATTACCTCCACTTCGTTGTCATCTATGACGAAAAATTATTTGAATTTGTTATTTATTGATAACTCATGATTGCACCTATAAAACTATAAAGTTCTTTATTTTTTCCGCCTGTCTGTAATTTACATTTGCGAAATTCTGAGGCTATGAGTTTCACTTGAACTCAAAGAAATTCTATTTTCTCATAAAAAACTGCTATGTTTAATGGTTAACAAAACTGTAATATTATAGAAAATATAATTTATCCTGGAATACCTTTAACTAGATATTTCTTAAGATGTTGTAGTTTTTCGCATATTCTACGGATGGACACTGATCCTTCAGTGAATTTGACATATAAAGCTCATGTTGCATCATCATTGTCACACTTGTAGCATTAATTACGATTCTCTCACGTTGTCTGCACGTAGTTACGGAAATATCATTTCTGTAACTGTGAGCCCTTGGACCATTACACGGTCTGCCAGGAAAAATGGTGTCTATATATCTATATACATCGCGAGATAGTACATTACTGAGAATTGCTGTTTTTCTTTATTTGGTTCTCGTCTTCGCCTAATGCCAGCCATTTTTCTGGAACTACTGCTGCAGCCATCATTTCTCTCGCTCTCTCTCTCGCAGAGCACCGTTAAAACGTTGGCTGGCATAGGGCGGCGGGAATTTGATTATGATGGGGCGTTCATTAGCGCAACGGAAAAAAAAGTCCCGACGGAGTTCATTTCGATGATATATAATATTCAGTTGGATTTTTTTCTTTCAGAAATACTGTTGCAGTCTGCTGATGTTGCTGTCGAGGCCACCACAAAGTTGGTTATTTATTTAATTTTTGGAATATCATTTAGGTGCTGAGTTTGAACATGAATATCTAGTTTTATTCGAGGTTTGATTTTATCAATAGCAAGGGGGTGCTAACGCTGATATTTTATGTGTTTGTGATTCCGTTATATCTCTGCAAAAATACTTTCAACCTTCTTTTCTTTCCATCTTAATTTAATTAAGACATAATTCTGTTTTTATAGCAGATGAGATCAAACTATACCATTAATTTTAATTTGTTCTCTACTGTTCTCTACTCTTCTCTATCAAACATCTTTCAACGCCACGAGAACATACCTAATCTTGACCTTGGCATGTACCAGTAACCAATAGCAGTATGCCTTACACTAAAAATCATCATGATTTCTCCTATAAAACTATAAAGTTATGTGACTTTTCCGCTTGTCTGCAATTTAGATTTGCGAAATTCTGAGGCTGATAGTTTCACTTGAACCCAAACAATTTCAATTTTCTCATAAACAAATGCTATTTTTAATGGTCAACAAAACTCTGTCATATCATAGAATATCTCGGCAAATCATCGATAAAACTGGAAATATTGAATATGCAATCTAAATTCTTATCTAGTACCTACCCCACAAAAAAAAGCATTTAAAGCACATTTTCAAAGTACTATTCAATTGAAAAACAACCAAACTTGAGTTTCAAGTTCCTTCAGCGTTGCTGAAGAACCCACTTAATAACTATGACGGTCCAATTGTTCTCAACTACTTTTGAACAACTGCACCTCAAACTTTTCAGCATATTATTAAAGATTAATCATGGTTCTCCGCGCTACATCAGCACAACCAACAACTTAGAATGCCAATCGAAAATTAATTATTAAAGTATTTGATGAGGCAGGTACCTACCAACATAATGAGAGCGACCGGTAGCAAACTTGCTCGACGCCTTGATAGTTGTTCTAGTCTTGGGAGAAAGCAACTCACCTTTTCCTCTAACTTACAAATTGAGGTAAAGATATGAAATGGTTCATTGTCAATGCAGTTTATTTAATCTTTTAATTACAAGAACAACATCTTTCTCTTCCTCTTACTTTACAAAAAAAATGAACATTTTAACTGCTCCAGCACTCTTAACATTATAAATTGTTTTCTTCAACTGGACCTTCATCTAACAGTCATGTTCTCTCAATAACTCGAGTACAAGTAAGTGAAGTTATGTCTGACTTTTCTATAGATTTTTTGTGATAATATATAACTCATTCTGTATATTTTATATCTTCGAATATACTTAAGCCCTAAAATTCAACGATTTAATGCTTTCTTGCATCAATTTTGCATCGCCCTGTATAAGAGCAGACCTGGCTGATGTGGTTAGGGTGCATCTAGTGTCTGTATATGTTGTATTCCTCTATGGTGAAAATATTGAGGCTAATTGAGCTAATTGAGCTCTATCAAAGCTGCTGCTTATTTAATTGCATTAGCATCAATTATTATCAGGGTTGTTATATCGTGACCTCAGTTTCCAATGATACAGATATTTTATCCAAATCTTAATTACATTGAGATCTGAAACGAACAGAAGATAATTTAATTCCGTCATTGGAGGATAGTTGATTCTATTTTACTGCAATTTATTTACTTTTTGGAAAGGAACTAGTCGAATGCTGGTTGCAAACTATAAACTGGTCTAATTATATCAATAATATAACTTGATCAGCCCAATATTTGCTAAGCTGATCCAAAAAAACATTATTTCAGTAAGCGAAATTCATCCACAAGTGTTTTATTTTGTTTTGAAACCCTTATTATAACGAATCGATGTTCAACCGTTTCATATTTGAATTTTCTAGAAAAATGGGTTGGTCAAGTTGATATCTAATGTACAGGAAACTTTCAGTTGGTGATACTTTTTCTTATTAGCAATTTAAAGGACAAGTATCCTCTGTACGATGATTGGTCTTTTCGTTATTTCCAAGATGTTATCTATTTATTCGCACAGAATTTTCTTATTTTCCTTCTTTGGCTCTATACATTTCCATCCTTTACCTATAATGAAAGAAACAATCACGGTACAGGTCGAATTTTTACTTGCCAGGATATTTTAACGTTGGCTCATCAGGCTTATACCTATAAAATGATAAATACCATTTAAATAGTTAAAATTTTTAGAACAAGATTTACCAATTGATTCAAATGAAATGAAACTGAAAATTTGGTGAACAGTTTGGAAGTTATCAATTCTCATCTATAATTCCCAAATCTTATTAAGGTCTGCAGAGTGAAGTTCAAAAATATTTCTACGGATATATAGACATTTTAAATTTTTGCTGTGACTATCATATTAGTTCAGGTTTGTGTGTAACTTTCAATGCTAATCATTTCTGCTCCGAAAAGTAACAAGTGATGTTTCAATTTAAGTTGAGACATGCGATGACATTCTCCCATATTTACGTTGCACACTTTGGATGTGTTTTTGTTTTGGATACCTCAATATATTTATGTATTTCAAGCTCAAGAGATGCATCACAGTCTCCAATTTGAAACTTATATGAGTTTATGTGGAAATAACTACTTGAAATGCCTTAGGTTCTGAGAAAAGCTATTACCTAGAAAATACCCGGATAGCTGCACGGAACAAGATATTTCCATTAACCTGACATACTCCTCAAAGATTTCAAAAGTCGTTTCAAGGAAGTTTCTCCTTTATACCCACTTGCGAATTGATGAGAACAGATAATCACAGTGATGGTCTCCATATATTACGTAATTTTACTGATGCACTTACACATATACCTATCCAACTTCTAATATCTGTCGACATTAGACACAATAAGCTCCTCTCCTAATTCTAAGTCTCTATCTCTCTCTCTCTTTTGCAGGTTCCACTGAAACGCGTCATCCTGTAATAGTCTACATCCATGGGGAGTCTTTCGAATGGAATTCAGGGAATCCGTATGACGGAAGCGTTCTAGCTTCCTATGCCGATCTAGTGGTAGTCACTTTAAATTATAGGCTAGGAATTCTAGGTAAGTACTTATCCATATCTACTGTACTATTATAGCTACTATTCTTCTTCTTCTCAGACGTGACTTTATTGCCTCAGAAGCGGGATAAAATATAATGTGAACTTACTGTGCAATTAATGGTTAGCAGCTCTTATATTATGTTTGAGTCTCCCTAAAATTAAAGCTTTTGAACACGTCGCGTTCTAGAGCGCGGAATTTCAATTAAATGATCGATTTTGCTTCAGCTCTGTACCAGTTTTGTCAGGTTTATCCAGGACAATCCTATTATTGAATTTGTTAAGCAAATTTTGCTGCAAATCTCATTTTACTGGTTGTACGGAAAATGTGATGACAACAGGTACCTCCTGGGTGGAAAAAATAGATCGATCTATAGAACAGTGCCTTGCTTAACCATCAGAGGGCTTTGAAGTTTTAAAACATGACACAGGCAAAAAGTTCTTCTCATACAATTGTTAGTTGAATGACATTAGTAACTAATTATGTTTGTCAAATGAAAGTTATTATATATTATTATTATTATATTTTCTTGTTTCATTCATTTTATCGCATGTTTGTCTAGTTGTTTTTGTTTTCGTTTTTAAACTTAATTTTTATTCAGTCAGTAATTAGGTAGAACAATTATTTATAAAATTTATAGCTCAAGATGCTAACTGAATGCATTGTTGTCATCTTATGATGTTTTCTGTTTCAATCATTCCGTAAATTTATTCTGATTCTATTGTTTCAACCAGTAAATTTGGGTCACAAACTCAACCTTTCAAAGAAAAAAAAAAAGAACCAACTGGGGTACAGTTTCCCCCAAAAAGAGATCATTCCATTCACAGCCCCAGATAAAAAAATGCAAAGTAAAACATGCGAGGATCTATCTATTTGGCCACGCACATTCCCTAGAGCCTCGTGTCCTTTCCCCTCGTATTTCCAATCCCTTCAGGGCGCTTACTTAATTTGAACTGTGTTGGGGATCCATCTATATATATATGAGTATGGGTCGTGCACACATAAACCGCATAATTTAACCCACATCGAGGCAACAGGACGCTATATACCCTTCTACAATTCTCTGTCCCAAAACTTCCTGGTGGAAAAGTTTTCGTTGACTGACGTCAAAGCTTCACACACTCGCTTTGACATGGATACGTCTTGTATTATAATATTATGTAGATGGAGGGGTCAGTCGAAAATTTGGAAGATGATTCGAAAAGGTGAAAAAAAACAAACGGGTATCACGACACTCAGATATTAAATTGATAGAAAATTATCCGGAGTAATTGTTGTCGTTGTCCGGATAATCGAGAATCCAGATGATTGTATAATGAATAAAAACGATTAAGGTATCATCAACTCTAGAAAAATACTTGGCTAGCTTATAGTTATCTTTTAGATACCTTGTCATACGGGTATTTTATATGGTTAATGCATTATGTTCAGAGTTTATTCCAATCACAAAAAAAAGTAATAAATCAAAGATAAGTATATTGATTTACGAATAAAATCAAATTGTTTCACTCTCCTGAAGCCCTTACATTTCTTAACGTTTGTCTCAGGCTCCACTCGAAGTTTAAGAGGACCCCCAAATCAATATTTTTCACATATAGCTCGTATCCTGCGGCTGAAAACTACAAAAAAATCGACCCTTGCAAACTGTCTTGACGGCTTCGCTTTTGTATGACATTTATCAAAAATCCGCGCAAAGAAATCCAGTAATGCCATTGTACAGTTCCTAAAGCAATAACGAAACTCATAGGTGTCATTAATCCGTATAATCGCGAAGCAATACAATGGATGTACGGATAATCGAGGATGTTCAATTCTTAGAATAATTTTGGAGAGTCTCAATCAGTTTTATATGTAAATTTATCATCTTTTGAGCAAACAGTAAAATAAATGTTGATGTTGTCTTAATAGATCAGTTATAATATACAGGGTGGTTCTCCGGGTAAGGCATCGATCGACTGTGGGCAAACGATAACAAACAGACCGAAAATTTGGTGACATATTAAAGTCACTGGGGGGCTTGCATCTAAAATATTTTCATGTCAGTAGCGTTTCCGGTTATACCGGAAATAGCTGCCAACTTTGTTATTTTTAATAAAATACACTGTATATTACCGCATTTTTAGATTTCTTGTATAATTTTGTCCTATACCTAAGTCTAACCGTTTTTGACATATTTCAAATTTTATGTCAAAAGTTAAGTTTACAGTCCAAAACATAATTACTTATCAATCTTTCCTATGAGGAAGCCTTTAATATTTAATTTTGGTTGATTTTCTTGTAGAAGAAGATCTAATTTATCAGTATTCTAATGATATTTTGATAATAATTTATAGAGAGTGATCGGAAAAGAAGCTTGAAAACTAGTTCCAAGAAACGTCAAAAGTATTTTTTTTTAAATGGAAACCCACGTTTTTATTATTTTATTGTATTAAGCAGCAAAAATAAGGAGAACTTTGTTTAAGGTTGTCTATACTAAAAATTAGTAGTTTTTAAAATAATTGTCAATTTTCCTTTTTTCTGTGTAAAAATGCTACACATCTTTAAAGTTGTGTTAGAAGTGGTCATGATTGCATTAGAAAATAATATCAAATGTCTATAAAAGTCAAACAAGCGTCAAAAAAGTCAACATAATGCTTTTATTTGCAAATTTTTAATAATTAGTACTTATGCCGAGAAAAACTTAATTCTTCTTGTGAAATCAGTCTCTTTACTCTTATATGCTGAACTACTGAAACTGAGTATTGACATTTGTTATTATTTTCTAATGCAATCATTGTCCAATTCTTAGACAAATTTAAAGATGTGATAAATGGACAATTGTCAATTATTTTAAGAACTACTAATTTTTGGTATAGATAACCTTATACAAAGTTCTTCTTATTTTTGCTGCTTAATACAATAAAATAATAAAAAACGGGGGTTTGTATTTGAAAAAAATTACTTTTGACATTTTTTGGATCTAGATTTCAAGCTTCTTTTATGATCACTCTGTATAAATTATTATCACAATATCATAAGAATACTGATAAAGTAGACCTACTTCTACAAGAAAATCAACCAAAATTAAATATTAAAGGCTTCCTCATGAGAAAGATTGATAATTATGTTTTGGACTGTAAACTTAATTTTTGACATAAAATTTGAAATATGTCAAAAACGGTTAGACTTAGGTATAGGACATTATCCATAAAATAATTTCAAACTTATACAAGAAATGTAAAAAAGGGCATACTATCCCAAATAACAAAGTTGGCATCTATTTCCGGTATAACCGGAAATGAAACTATGAATGAATACATTTTAGACGCATGTCCCCCGATGACTTTAGTATGTCAATATATTTTCAGAGTATTGGTAGTTATAGTTTGCCCACAATCGATCAATGTCTTTCGCGGAGAACCTCCTTGTATAGTTAAATTTAATTAATTTAACATCAAGCTTCCACTTTAAGTAGGCTAACTTCAGACTGAAGTAAGAGCTAAATTCCTCAAGGTTTTATCTTATTGGCATAAGAAGCTATCGAGAAACCTTTCTAAAATACTTATCGGATTGTAAAACGCCTAGTATTGCTTTATCATACTAATATAAGAATCTGTAAATACTTATATTTTGTACTAATATAATATTATTTGTAGATTTTTAAACTCTAGAAATGAAATTTTGTTTCATTCGCAAAGTTTCTCATAACCTCAACTAGTATCTTATAATTTAAAGCTATTGCATGCTTCAGCAGCTTCTATATTAACATGAATTATTCATTACAGGTTTTCTAAATGCCAATCCGGCACCACATCTCAAGGCACGTGTAGCCAATTACGGCCTGATGGACCAGATAGCCGCTCTGCACTGGATCCAACAGAATATCGCCCTTTTCGGTGGCGATCCCGAGAATGTCACCCTAGCCGGCCATGGCTCCGGAGCGGCCTGCATCAATTTCCTCATGATATCACCCACAGTGATGCCTGGTCTATTCCATCGAACCATTCTGCTATCCGGCTCGGCTCTATCATCTTGGGCGCTGGTCGAGGATCCGGTCAATTATGCCGTCAAATTGGCCAAAGAGGTCAACTGCACCATACCGGAGGACGTCGGTGAGTACCTCTATCTACCTTCAGAATACGGCTGATAGGGCGCGGCTCCGGCGGTAAAGGACCACTTGACCATAAGTGAAATTGAGATTAATGTCTATGTGGTCCATGGAATTGTCTGACCGTCGGTCAATATGACTTGAGATCTCTACAAAGCTTTGCATAATTGGCTAATCGTTTATATAGATCTTGGACTTAACTCATTAGAGCTCTTAATTGTATCCAATTAGTTTAAATCTAATTAAGTTACTGATAATTTCTAAGGAATCTCTTGTCCAGTAGCGATTAAATAAATAACAGTATATCATAGAAGAAATTTTAAGTTGGTGTTAAGAAATTTCTATAATAGCTGATAATCATCTTTTGGTGTCAATTTCACAATATTCATAATTCTTGTATTGTTATTTTATTCATCTCAACTTATCATCCAAGACAAATCTGTTCTTGGTTATCTTTTAAGCTATTTATTTTCAAATGATTCGTAAGGAAAGAATTATTGATTTCAAAGCATTTACCTCTTTTTTTTGATCAAACTTTATAAACTCTGTACCTATTTTTCTATTATACCTACCATCGATTTACTTAGTTACTCTTCCTTTTACCAATTATTTTTACATTTCCTTCCATATCCATCCTCAAGAAAGCAATTGTGTACTGAAAATGTTCCAATTCAGGAAATATATCTATAACAGTTTCGAAAAATTAAAATACTTTTGCTAATAACAAGATTGTATTTATATGAAATCTTTCATACAACTTCAGGGCTGATCCAATTTTATTTTACATGCTGAATATCTTTCGAATTAAAGCATTTACACTTCTCTTCCTTCTTCTACACATTACAATTTAAAGAAGGCTTTTGTTGCAACTGTCCAAATATGATTCATATGTTTATTACCAAGTGTTTACTTTTTGTCACGATATAGGGTCCGTCGTTCAATAGTAAACTAATCTACTATAAGTAGGTGAAGCTGATTATTATCGTATTCATAAATTTGGTTACGTTTCAGGTAAAAATCATGAATCCATCGTTGACTGCCTACGCGAAACACACCTGGAAGAACTCCTCAGCGCCGACGTGACTCCACCATCATACCTGAGCGCTTTCGGCCCCAGCGTCGATGGTGTCGTCATCAAAGCGGACTTTGCCAAAGAGCTAGTCACCTACTTCAAACCACAAGACCTGCAAAACATGGTCGGCCCTGTGAATGCCAACATGAAACGCAGTGAGGCCACGCTCACACCGCGCGGCAGCAACCCGTACGACATTCTATTCGGTGTGGTGACCAGCGAGGCCATGTGGCGATTCTCATCCAATGACATCACTGCCGGCTTCGAAGGTGATCGACGTGACAAAATCATTCGGACTTATGTGCGTAACGCGTACACCTATCATCTGAGTGAGATTTTTTTCACAGTGGTGAACGAGTACACGGACTGGGAGAGGACAGTGCAGCATCCGATTAATACACGTGACGCGACCGTATCGGCGCTGAGTGATGCTCAATTTGTGGCGCCTCTGGTGCAAACTGGTGATATGTTGAGTGCAAAACCACCGCAACCGGGACAGGAGCCTTCTGGGCCGAAGACTTTTTTCTATGTGTTTGACTATCAGACGAAGGATGGGGACTATCCTCAGGTGAGCATTTATATTCTTCATCGATATAAAGCTTTTCTGATTAATGATTATATATTACTACCCTTATCACATACTGATGTGGTCAAACTGCCTCAAAATCATGATATGCAGGGCTAGTGGAAAGTACCGGAATATTTAAATATCTCAAAATGCTAAAGTCACTGATACAATATACACCAGTTCTGGATTCGGGAGTATAGCAATGTATTTTTATATTGTATATAGGTATTTGCAATTACTTATCGGATGTTTTTCCAAGTTTTATCTAGTAAATGAACTATGTTATAGACTAGAACGGGACCCTCATAGTGCAAATATCTATTATTTCTTATCCGGAAAATCTTCTCCAATTGTTTGCTTTCTAATTTCAAGAGAGACAGCTTTTCGATTGTATTTATGTGTACGTTCTTTGAGCAGTTCACTTCATTCTTTGACAATGGTCGGTTTCCCACCGTGCTTCTGTTTCAAACTGGATTTTGTTCCATTCGGTAGCAATCGACCTGCAAGGATCAATGGATCAAGATGTGATGTTAATGGGAATCCATTTGTTGAATTTGGGTTAGCCTATAGGGTCCATTTTAGATTAATTTAACCGTGCATAAGCCTATTTATAGTTTGAGTAACCATATTGCAGGGTGTTAGAGAAATAATATTATTTTGAATGATCAAAAACGACTTCTCGTCTAATATTGGGATGAAATAAGTCAAAAATTGATTTCTGTATAGTGAAAATCTTGAAAAATTAAATTGAAATGACAACAGCTGTAAACAAAGAAAAACGCTTTGATTGAAACAAGCTTTCATTCGAATAGGTCATTCTACCAATCCCATCTTTGTATAAAATTGTAATACATTTTGTATTAGACGAATTATTTTTTTTGTTATATACACTGTGGAATTGTATCAATTAATGTCTACGTGAATCAGTTTTGAAAACTGAGCACTGTACAATTAAGTAAATGAGGATAATTTTAACAGAGTTTTTATTTCGCAGATCAAATCAAATCAAATCAAAGTTTAGTTTTCGAACAGAATAGCCTTTAATTTTCCTTTTGGTTCATAATCATCATCGTATTGATAAGCTGACTTAAAAAAGAATCAAAAAAACTCACACAACTGTCTAATAATTATAAATTTAATGAGTATAATCTGGTAGCTTTTTACCATTAAGTTCCACATTCTTCGTATTATTCAAAAAGATTTGCTCCTTGGACGTGACATCAAAATTATCCAATCTAATATTAGCTATGGGCGACTCGGGTAGACCAATAAAAAATATGGGATTCTTTATCGAATTCCCTCTCACTCGATTGTAATGAATGTTGCGAAAAACTGGCGTGAACTGATTGAATGGTTCCCGTTTGATGTTCCTGTTATGCATAGCAGGGTCTTGGTTCGATGCTTCGTATAACATATTCAAAGCGACACCTTCCCTCTGGACGTTTTGCAAGACGACATTGTTGTAATTAATATTCTCGACAATGCCACCTCGAGTTCGCGCAGATTTGATGTACAAGCCACGATCTGTGCCAGTGAAGACGCAGTTGCTTACAGTGATATTTTTCAAGCCGTCATTGACGAAGCTACCAATACCCACTCCACTGTGTCCATGTCCCATGTGACTTTCTGTGATGACAATATTTTCAGCAGTCTTGCCCTGACCAGAGTCCAGAGCAATGCAATCATCTCCAGTGCTGATTGAGACATAGGAGATGTGCACATTCCTGCAGGCAAAGCAATTGATGCCGTCAGTGTTGGGAGCATCGTAAGGATTCAAAATGCTGATACCTTTAATGGTTATGTCTTCACCGTGAACGGGATTCACGTTCATGAATGGGCAGTTTTGCAGTTTGAAGCCTTCCAAATTAATGTTTTTACAGTGGAAAAAGTACATAAAGTGAGGTTTTTGTTTTGGATCTCTGGGGTTCCACCAGTATTTTCCTTGTCCATCGAGTGTTGCCTTACCTCGAATGGATACATTCTGCTCACCAATGGCGTACATTAGAGGGGTGTGATCCAGATTTTGACCTCCAGTCGAAATTCTGATTTGCATCGGTGGGTATTCGTTCTTGTTGGCACTGAATGTGATGAAGACATTGTTGGCAAATTGTACATGGATGTTGGATTTGAGTTGGATGGGTCCAGTCAGGTACTTGCCTGGTGGAAAGTAGACGGTGCCACCTCCACGGGACGCTGCTGTTTCTATGGTCTTTTTGATGGCTGCTGTACTTTCCGATGTTCCTCTGTTATTGGCACCATATTTGGTTACATCGTAGGTGGTCTCAGCAGTGATTAAAGGCGTTATTACGCAGAGTAACGTTAATACAATCATCTGGTTTGATTAGTTTATGTCAACTGAATCGCGAATCATGTAATCTGATATTTATAATGTAATTCAAATAAGGTAGAAAAAAACAAGTTTGAACAATAACACAACTCTTGACTATTGATTAGATCATGATTTTAAATTTATCAAACGGTTAGATAAATAAGAGGTTTCTTTATTGCACAGATAAGAGATGATTTTGATTTTTTAATTGGATATTATCCTGTGAAATTCAACCTAATATTGGTTGAAATAGTTGAGAAAAGTGACAGCAACCGAGAAACCATTTTATTTTATTATTTATTATTATTATTTATGATTTTATGTCTTGCTTAAGCTGATGATATACATCTGATTGTTAGAATAAGAAAGGATCTGCAATTAATTACGAGAAAAATGGAAAGAATATGTGACGTTGGTTGTGAGGCGTGGATCCTAAAGAAGAATAACCATGAAACACAGAAAACTCAAAAACAAAAAATTACTTTGCAGAATCTTGGGAGCAAGCATGACGGAATTTCATTAGAAAAATCTTGGCGGGTTGAGGAACAAGAGAACAGTGTATGATATAGTATTAATAAGGGCAGAAGGAAGAAAAAGAAGATGATATGAAGGAGAAGAACATTAATAATTTGAGCTAGTTAGCAAGAAATATACAGGAATTGACGATAATGGAATTGCTCTGGGTGTTTCTAAGCTGATATTCTCTCTCTCTCTCTCTCTTCGGTTCTTTCTTTACCTTTGGGAGGGTTTGGTGGTACCATTGTTAGTCTGGCTGACCATTTGTCTCGATTCTGCTCCATTTTGTTTGGTCAACCCATCGTTTCGGTGACCTGCCTCGTGGGCGACGTTCATTTATTTTTCCCTCGACTATTAGACGTTCGATCGAGTCGGTCTTTTCGGGCAATGTCCCTCCATAAGTTATGCAGCTTTGTTGTTGCTGTTCTGGCTATAGCTAGGCGTCTTCGGATCTCTTCTTCGCATTCTCCAGTGTTTGTGATAGATACAGTGAGGTAAATGATGAACTTGTGCACAACTTTGAAGCCTGCTACATTATGGATATGTAGTACTGTTTCCAGCTCTTTCCAGTTTGAACCTATGATTAGGGTATCATCTGCGTAGCCTAGATTGATGATTTTTGTTCCTCCTATTGCTACGCTACCTTCTCATTCATCCAGCACGTGTCGCATTGTATATTCACTGTAGATATCACACCGTTTAGGCGATAGTATGCCTGCCTCACACCAGCCTCTTTACCAAACTCCTTCGATGTCGTGCTATTTGTTTTGATCCTAGCTGAGTGATTATTATAGAGCTGTCTGATTAAGTTAACCATTTCACTAAATATAATCCACAGTGAGTCCCTCTTAACAGAGTCGAAAGCCTTGGTGTAGTCCACAAAGTAAAGGTACATGGAAACAGAAAATTCTGATATTATTTATTCACATTAGATAACATATAAAATTATCAGAATAATTCCAAAGTTTTGTTTTTTAATTAGTTTATTATTTGATAAATATATTGCGATAAAATCAGTTAAATGTAGTATCTATAAATATTTTATTATCTTTCCAATTTAATGGATACCGTTTTTCTAAGAACCTAAAAAACACAGCACTACAATAATTTAGAGTATCATATTTTATCATCAAAAATAATCAAAACCGAAATATAATCTTCTTATCTCATCGATTTGTTATTGTTTATGACTCTTGACTTGCTTTTAGGTTATCTTTCTTATTATATTTTGATGTTATTGCCAATATCAAACCTATCATGATACAATTTTGTCATATTATTTTTATCTAAGTCAAATATCTGAGGAAGCAAGAATGTCACAAAATATATTATAACCTATTAAACAGTTAATAAGCTAGTTCCACGCAATTTTGAATTTCTGATTTGGCAACGCTAGAAATTTCTGGCATACCAAAGCACCTATGATGAATTGTACTGATTACTTAAATAATTGACTATATTAGTTTGTGCTATATGTGCGTAAAATGACTTGTCTTGGCCATATTCATAGAAGTGACTGATAAATAATCGCTTAATAATTAGGTAGGTTGACAGGTAATCAGCAATAGGGTAACATAACCTATCTTTTGTTTCGGCTTCTGCCCAATTCAATTATGGACATGTACCGTTTCGTTTACAACAAAAGAGTGGGGCACATCAAGAAGAAGAAAGTTTTTGGAATGAAATAAAAAACAGTTCTACCGTGCAGCTGTGTTTTATTTCATTTTAAATTTCTAAAGAACTGTTTCGATAACCCGTTACTAAATTTAGCTAGAAGCAAATTTTGTATTTTTGACCGACGAACCCCGAACGGAGGAGGTATACAATTCGACTGTCTGCTTTATTTTTTTTTTTTTTGGTTCGTGCGCGACTTTTATATAGTAAACGTGCTCCGATTTTGATGATTTTGGGTTCATTTGAAAGAAGGGGATTGAGAAATGGTCCCATATTCATAAAAACACAAATCCGAAATCTCCTTCCCTCCGAAAACCACCCCCGAAGGGGTGGTGGGGGCGAATTTTCTCGAAAATCGAAAATCTGAGTTGGTATAATTCAAGATACGATAATATCCGGAAACGTTTAAATTGAACATTTTTTCAAAAGTGCTACGGTTTTCGAGATAGACGCATGTTAAATATGTATTTTTGCTATGTGGAGAGGACAATTTCTTTCGAAAATTGAAAATTTTTCGATACTACATGAAAGATATAATTATTTGTAGCAACATTTATAATGAACATTTTTTTCTTAGAGTTACGGTTTTCGAGTTAAATCGGTGTTAAAATGGTAACAACTAAAATATTCAAGCGTATTTCCGCCGCGATGTTCTGAGATCTCAATAATAACAACTACAAGCAAGGAATATACGGGGGTAATAGGATAAGTACTATCTTCATTGATATGGTATAGTGAACATTCAACGATTTTCGGGACTAATGTTACACTCAAAAGTGTGAAATAAATATTTTTTACAAAAAATTGGACCGACGTTATTAGTTGGTGCACTGAAAAGTATAAAATAATATTAATTCTGTTGGTGGTGATACTTGTGAAGTTGGTGCCAAAAGTTATCAATATACCTGCAACTGCACAACTTCAAAAGTACCACCACCAACAGAATTAATATTATTTTATACTTTTCAGTGCACCAACTAATAACGTCGGTCCAATTTTTTGTAAAAAATATTTATTATATAGTATTTTTTTCCAACAGCTAGAAAAAGAATCCGTTGCTGATACGTCTCAGTTTTATGTAGATAGTATATCTACTTGTATAGTATTAATTCACGCCACATCTGAGTCTCAAATAATGTACATACACTCGGTATATGTATAGAGTTTCAAAACTAATAGACTTTATCTCGGATCGCCTTCAAGAACAGCAGCTATAACTATAGCAGTTAATGTATATTGCGGTATTCGCAACTGGAGAGAAAAGGAAAGAGAGAGTACCAAGCCACACAGTGAGGCAATCTTCTTCTGGCATAAATAAACGGCAAAGTGGATCCGTTTGAAACTTGAGACATATTATGTATATATGTACTCTTTGACTTGTAATGTACACCCATCCAAGTTGTTGTAAACTGGCTAACAAAAGAAAGAAAAGGAAAATTATAGGTAGTCATCATAGTTGTAGACAACAACATACCAGATACTCGGCTTTTTCGCCGAGATTTACTGATGTTTTGCTTATGCTGTCGGTTTCACTGCTTGTCCGACATGTAAGATGGAAGGAATTTGCTCATTTCCCTTTACATTTGATGTAGGTATTGTACATAAAAGCCACTTTCAGTTTGTTGAAGATGTTGTCATAGGTTTCTTATAGGTAAATGCCTTTAGGAATTTGCATTTTAGAGAAATTAGATTGTAAGAGCTTGCAAGGAGTTGTGTTTGATATCTAATACTTCACTTAGAGGCGAAGAAAGTTTTAAGAATGTCGCTTTTGCTGATACAACATTTAACATTGAAGGAATGTATCTTCTACATTGAATACCACTTACAGTATGCTTAAGAAGTATGTAGGATGTATTTAGAAAGAAAATAATATTAAAAATTGTAGAGAGTAAAGATAAAGATTTTGTTTGGAATATAAGTTGTTTATTCTTCTTTTTTTAAAAACTAATTGTTTTGAATCTTTTTTTTTTGTCCATATGCGACTCTTTCAAAGATTTACTAATCTTTTGCGTTAGTTGGTATCGCTGTTCTGAAATTTAAGATGGAAGAAATTTTCTTCAAGTTAAAATAAAGCAACAAAATCTGTTCATACGTTTTCGTAAGTTACTCAAACACCTGGACCATAACGTTTGTTTTTAGCTCTAAAATGCCTAACAATAAGTAGGAAAGAACCTATTATAGGAACTATAAAGAGCCTAATAGGAAATTATTATTGTAGAACTCCTTCCGAGCTAGACTTGCACCATTATGCTTCTACATATGTAAGAATGGACAACATACAATATTTTTATTTTCACTTTCATTCTTAACATTCTCACATATACAAAATACACCATAAGTATATTAAAACAATTAAATATTTAAATTTATTGCAGAGAATGTGGTTTTAAACTGACTGTTTCAAATTTTGGGCGAAAACGGAGCTACAGTTCCGATGAAGTCACTCATGTCTGTCACTGTCACTCATATTTGTTCGTCGCTGGCTTTTAAAAGTATTGCATTGTAAATTTTTGGATGATTAGGTACATAAAGAAATTTTAAAGTACTTAAATTGAATCTATTTTACAGTCATTCATCAACATCAGGTAGTCATAATAATGCTACTAATATTCTTAAAAATAATTATTTTGCATGTTGCCTATTTTCTAATCACTTTCAGGCAGGTCTTCTGAGAGCCTAAGGACCGATTTCATAATAAAATTTAATCTCTTATTAATTTTAATCCTAGATTAAAAATTTCATTTTTTTTTTTGATTGGACATATAATTCAAAGTTACTTTAGAAAAACGAAAGAGATGGTAACGAACGTTGTAGAAGTTATTGAAAAATGCAAATTTTTTATTCCGTTATCGTGATATGACTTAAACAAATTGGAGAATTAACTAATCTCCCATTAAGGATTCATTATGAAATCGGCCCTAAGTCAGAAAGTCTTTCAAGTGTTGTTGCGTAAAATTTAGGAAAATCAAATCTCCAATAACTAATCTGGTATATTCTGCAAAGGTTTACTCATAATCTGCCGAAAATTTATCGAGATGCTGGAATTTCGGGATTAGTATTTAAGCCTAACCTCAAGTTCCGCGTGGCGCCCGTATGCTCAAAATGAACTATGTCATAGAGTAACAGATCGCGACCCTCATAGTTCTCCTCGTATTTCCGGAATTTTTATTTGAACATAAATAAATTAGGAGTCGTCTTATGAAGGTATCCTTTTTAATTCAAGACATCATCTAATTTGATGAAAATCAACAAAAAACCTTCTACCTATCTGCAAATATCAATTATTTCTTATCCGAGAGATCCTCTCCAATTTCCAATTGTTTGCTTTCTAATTTCAAGAGAGACAGCTTTTCGATTGTATTTATTTGTACGTTCTCTGAGCAGTTCACTTCATTCTTTGACAATGGTCGGTTTCCCACCGTGCTTCTGTTCCACATTGGATTCCATTCCATTCGGTAGCAATCGACTAGCAAGGATCAACGGTTTCTACATCAAGATGAGATGTTAATGTTCTTTTTTTTTGTTGAGTTTGGGTAAGCCTATAGGCGATTTGTCGGATCCATTTTAGATTACTCTAACCATCTTTATAGTCTTAGTAACCATATTACAGAGTGTTAGAAAAATAATATTATATTATATGATCAAATACGACTTCTCGTCTAATATTATTAGGATATAATAAATCAAAAACTAATTTTTGTATAGTGATAATCTTGATAAGTTAAATTGAGATGACAATAGCTGTAAACGTTAATAAACAACGCTTTAACTAAAACAAGCTCTCATTTGAATCGGTTTTTCTCTACCAATCCCATCTTTGTATAAAATTGTAGTACATTTTGTGTTAGACGAATTAATTCTTTTGTTATATACACTGTGGAATTGTATCAATTAATGTCTACGTGCACCAGATTTGAAAACTGAGCACAATACACTTAAGTAAATGAGGATAATTTTATCATATAATTCAATAAAAATTAGGGCTATTTTGCATAAGAGTTTTTATTTCGGAGATCAAATCAAATCAAAGTTTAGTTTTCGAAAAGAATAGCCTTTAATTTTCCTTTTGGTTCATAATCATCATCGTATTGATAAGTTGACTTTAAATAGAATCAATAAAACTCACACAACTGTCTAATAATTATAAATTTAATGAGTATAATCTGGTAGCTTTTTACCATTAAGTTCCACATTCTTCGTATTATTCAAAAAGATTTGCTCCTTGGATGTCACATCAAAATGATCCAATCTAATATTAGCTATGGGCGACTCGGGTAGACCAATAAAAAATATGGGATTCTTCATCGAATTCCCTCTCACTCGATTGTAATGAATGTTGCGAAAAACTGGCGTGTACTGATTGAACGGTTCGCGCTTGATGTTCCTGTTATGCATAGCAGGGTCATGGTTCGATGGATCGTATAACATATTCAAAACGACACCTTCCTTCTTGATGTTTTGCAAGACGACATTGTTGTAATTAATATTCTCGACAATGCCACCACGAGTTCGTGCAGATTTTATGTACAAGCCACGATCGGTGCCAGAGAAGACGCAGTTGCTTACAGTGATATTCTTCAAGCCGGCAGTGACGAAGCTACCAATACCCACTCCACTGTGTCCTTGTCCCATGTGACTTTCTGTGATGACAATATTTTCAGCAGTCTTGCCCTGACCAGAGTCCAGAGCAATGCAATCATCTCCAGTACTGATTGAGACATAGGAAATGTGGACATTCCTGCAGGAATAGCAATTGATGCCGTCAGTGTTGCGAGCACTGAAGGGATTCGAAATGCTGATACCTTTAATGGTTATGCCTTCACTGTGGACGGCATTCACGTTCATGAATGGACAATTTTGCAATTTGAAGCCTTCCAGATCAATGTTTCTGCAGTGGAAAAAGTACATAAAGTGAGGTTTTTGTTTTGGGTCTTTGGGGTTCCACCAGTGTTTTCCTTGTCCATCGAGTGTTGCTTTACCTCTAATGGCTACATTCTGCTCACCAATGGCGTACATCAGAGGGGTATGATCCAGATTTTGAGCTCCAGTCGAAATTCTGATTTGCATCGGTGGATATTCGTTCTTGTTGGCACTGAATGTGATGAAGACATTGTTGGCAAATTGTATATGGATGTTGGATTTGAGTTGGATGGGTCCAGTCAGGTACTTGCCTGGTGGAAAGTAGACGGTGCCACCTCCACGGGACGCTGCTGTTTCTATGGTCTTTTTGATGGCTGCTGTACTTTCCGATGTTCCTCTGTTATTGGCACCATATTTGGTTACATCGTAGGTGGTCTCAGCAGTGATTAAAGGCGTTATTACGCAGAGTAACGTTAATACAATCATCTGGTTTGATTGGTTTATGTCAACTGAATACGTGAATCATGTAATCTGATATTTATAATGCAATTCAAACAAGGTAGAAAAAAGTTTAAACAATAACACATCTCTTGACTATTGATTAGATCATGATTTTAATTTTATTATGCGATTAGATAAATATGAGGTTTTTTCAGTGCACAAATAAAAGATAATTTTGATTTATTTATTGAATGTTATCATGTAAAATTCTACCTAATATTGATTTAAATAACTAAGGAACGTAGCTGCAACCAGAAAAGCATTTTGTTTTATAAAAGCCATCAGTGTCTTGCTTACGCTGATGATATAGAGTTGCTTGTTAGAATAAGAAAGGATCTGCAATTAGTTACGAGAAAAGTAGAAAAAATATGTGAATTCATGTGTCTTTGTTTAAAAATAGCACAGAATTCCATACGAGAACAAAGTGTACATGTACCTACAAAGAAATGATGATGAAAGCTATATATTTTGGAGGAAATGGAAAATTATATGTATTTAAGAGAATTTATAACCAACAAGCGTGGGGAAATCTGTCTGAAAAACAGATTTCCAGATACCAAAATTCAAGAGATTTTTACAAAGTAGCAACAAAAATTTAACGAAGTTACAACAATTATAAAAGATACAAGATAGTGGTACTACCCACTTTGACTTAAGGTTGTGAGGCGTGGATCCTAAAGAAGAATAACCATGAAAAACTGAAAACTCAAAAACAAAAAATTACTTTGCAGAATCTTGGAAGCAAGCATGACGGAATTTGATTGGAAAAATCTTGGTGGGTTGAGGAACAAGAGAACAGTGTATGAAATAGTATGAATAAGGCCAGAAGGAAGAAAAAGAAGATGATATGAAGGAGAAGAACATCAATTATTTGAGCTAGTTAGCAAGAAATAGACAGGAATTGAAGATAATGGAATTGCTCTGAGTGTTTCTAAGCTGATATTATTTATTCACATAAGATAACATATAAAATTATCAGAATAATTCCAAAGTTTTGTTTTTTAATTCGGTTTTTATTTGACAAATATATTGCGATAAAATCAGTTAAAGGTAGTATCTCTAAATATTTTATTATCTTTCCAATTGAGTGGACACAGTTTTTATTAGAACCTAGAAAACACAATACTACAATAATTGAGAGTATCATATTTGATAATTAAAAAGAATCAAATCTGAAATGAAATCTTCTTGAATGATCAATGGGATTATGTCTTCTGCAAGGGACTTTTTAGTGATTTTTTACAGATCTTTCGGGAACTTCTGATTCTGATTTATTATTGGAGTCTATGACTCTTAACATGCTTTTAAGCTATGTTTCCTATTACATTTTAATGTAAATAATTGTCAATATCATACATATCATGATACAAGTATGTCATATTATTTTTATTTAAGTAAAATATCTAAGGAAGCATGAATGTCAAACACTAAATATATTATAACCTATTAAACAGTTCATAAGCTAATTTCTCGCAATTTTGATTTTCTGATTTGGCAACGCTAGAAATTTCTGGTATACCAAAGCACCTGTGACGTAATTGTTCTGATTACTTAAATAATAGACTATACTAGTTTGTGTTATATGGTCGTAAAATGGCAAATATCTGACAATCGTGATAATGAAAAATGAGTCTTGGTAGAGTAGATGATCTCATTAGTTTTTTAGGATTTTATAATGAAATATAAGCCAGATCGTTTGTCTTGGCCATATTCATAGAAGTGATTGATAAGTAATCGCTTAATAATCAGGTAAGTTGACAAGTAATCAACAATAGTGAAACATTACCTATCTTTTCTTCCGGCTTTCGCCCAATTCAATTATGGACATGCAACATTTTGTTTACTACAAGAGAGTGGGACACATAAAAAAAAAAGATTTTGGAATAAAATAAAAAACAGTTTGACCTTGCAGCTGCGTTTTATTTCATTTTAAATTCCTAAAGAGCTGTTTGGATCACCCACCACTAAAATTTGGCTAGAAGTAGATTTTGTATTATTGTGGCGCAATTCATTTGGTGTCAACATTATGCAAGGCATCATGGCATCGTAACCGGTTCATCCCCATTTGCGTGTCACGAGGTTGTGCAAAGCAAATGTGTGACGATATTCGGTGGCGGGACATTAATAATTAGAGAAACCTGAATGCAATAGGTTGTATTATTTAAAAGACCTCCTACATTATTATATAGTATTTTTCCAAGTTTCTTTGTCCAACAGCTAAAGAAGGAATCCTTTGCTGCTACGTCTCAGTTTTATGTTGATAGTATATCTACTTGTATAGTATTAATTCACGCCACATCTGAGTCTCAAATAATGTAAATACACTCGGTATATGTATAGAGTTTCAAAACTAATAGACTTTATCTCGGATCGCCTTCAAGAACAGCAGCTATAGCTATAACAGTTAATGTATATTGCGGTATTCGCAACTGGAGAGAAAAGGAAAGAGAGAGTACCAAGCCACAAAGTGAGGTAATCTTCTTCTGGCATAAATAAACGGCAAAGTGGATCCCTTTGAAACTTGAGACATATTATGTATGTATGTACTCTTTGACTTGTAATGTACACCCATCCAAGTTGTTGTAAATTGGCTAACCAAAGAAAGAAAAGGAAAATTATAGGTAGTCATCATTGTTGTAGACAATAACATAACAGATGCTCGGCTTTTTCGCCGAGATTCAGTGATGTTTTGCTTATGCTGTCGGTTTCACTGTTTGTCCGACATGTAAGATGGAAGGAATTTTCTCATTTCCCTTTGCATTTTATGTAGAGGTACTTTTCATACAAGTCACTTGGAGTTTGTTGAAGATGTTGTCATAGGTCTCTTATAGGTAAATGCCTGCAGGAATATGTATTTTAGAGTAAATATATTGTAAGAGATTGCAAGGAGTTTTGTTTGATATCTAATATTTCACTTAGAGTCGAATAAAGCTCGCTTTTCCTGGAATGAGATCAAAATAGCTGAGTTTTTCATATGCAACTATTTCCGAAGCTTTTCTGATGTTTTACGAATGTCGGTTTTGCTGATACGACATTTAACATTGAAGGAATTTATCTTCTACATTGAATAAAGTTTGTTTAAGAAGTCTGTAGGATGAATTTAGAAAGACAATAATATTAGAAATTGCAGAGAGTTTTGTTTGATATCCACTAATTCACTCAAGCGATAGATAAAGGTCGCTTCTCCAGGATCAACGTCAAATTTTGTTTGGAATATAAGTTGTTTATTCTTCCGTTTTTAAAAAAATGATTGTTTTGAATCTTTTTTTTCTGTCCATATGCGACTCTTACAAAGATTTACTAATCTTTTGCGTTAGTTGGTATCGCTGTTCTGAAATTTAAGATGGAAGAAATTTTCTAAGGCTTCCAATTAAAATGAAGCAACAAAATCTGTTCATCCGTTTTCGTAAGTTACTCAAACAGCTGGACCCTTACTTTTGTTTTTAGCTCTAAAATGCCTAATAATAAGTACGATGGTGTAGATGCTTTATTACTAAACGGTTCAAAAGCTATTATAGGAAACATAAAGAGCCTAATAGGAAATTGTTATAGTAGAACTCCTTCCGA
The DNA here is from genome assembly GCA_958507055.1 of Crioceris asparagi. Classification (NCBI taxonomy): domain Eukaryota; kingdom Metazoa; phylum Arthropoda; class Insecta; order Coleoptera; family Chrysomelidae; genus Crioceris; species Crioceris asparagi. Next base: position 80,560,642 of record OY293829.1, read on the forward strand.
GCTAGACTTGCACCATTATGCTTCTACATATGTAAGAATGGGCAGCATACAATATTTTTATTTTCACTTTCATTCAAGAATTTATTGCAGAAAATGCGGTTTTAAACTGACTGTTTCAAATTTCGCGCGAAAACGGAACTACAGTTCCGATGAAGTCATTCATGTCTGTCACTGTCACTCATATTTGTTCGTCGCTGGCTTTTATAAGTATTGCATTGTAAATTTTTGGATGATTAGGTACATAAAGAAATTGTAAAAGTATTTAAAAGGAATCCATTTTACAGTCAATAATCAGCATCAGGTACTCATAATAATGCTACTAATTTTCTTAAAAATAATTATATTGCATGTTACCTATTTTCTAAACACTTTCAGGCAGGTCTTCTCAGAGCCTAAAACAGAAAGTATTTCAAGTGTTGTTGCGTAAAATTTAGGAAAATCAAATCTTTAATAAATATTCTGTTATATTCTATAAAGGTTTACTTATAATCTGCCGAAAATTTATCGAGATGCTGGAATTTCGGGATTACTATTTAAGCCTAACCTTAAGCTCCGCGTGGCGCCCGTATGCTCGAAATAATCTTCCCAATTACGCCATTAGCATGTTCATCTACATGAATTTTGAATATTTCATTCAATTTGCATGATCTATGCAGCTGAACAAAGACTCCGATATTTAATCCCAATGATATTGGGGTTGGGTTAAATGTTGTTGTTATGCTGAAAGAATGAATACGAATAATCGAACAAAAGAAAACAGTTCATGCGTGTTGATTTTTTCTCCAAAATACCATAATAGAACAGCATTTGTTAAGTGTACATATGTAGTGCATTTTCATTAAATATGAAATAGATCGTGCTATCTTCTAAAATAATAACAAATTGAAGAAATATCTTAAATACGGCTAGATTTGATCATAATTACCAATTTTTATGAAAAAAATAAAAATTTTCCCTCTTCACCTTATTTTTTTTAACAGAAAATCCATAACTTTATATCTTAATTTTTTTTTTCTGAATACAAAATCCTTGGGTATTTATAATAAATAGGAAATACATTTAAATTATTAATTATTTTCCTCTGATGATTCTGATTTTAAACAAATCTAATAGTCATAACCACAAGTGATCAACATTTTCAATGAAAACTATCCTGAAAGAAATCACATAAGCCTTTTCAGATAACAAGTAAAATCTTGCGCCAATCTAATAAAATAGGTTATGTCAGGTATAAACATAAACGTGACAAAATCCTCATTCTTCAATCACAAAGTTATCTAACAATAACAGGGTTTACCTTGATGCTTTTCACAGAGTATTAAATAAAACCAAATTATATCTTTAGAAAATTAAACTGACCCATGAACTTAATGAAGACGATTCTGACAGACGCCTCGAGCTTTGTGTCACTATTTAGAGAACATTTAACGAAAATAATAGCTTTGAAGATAATGTGCTATTCTCCGATAAATCAAATTTTTGCTTGAATGGTTTCGTGAACAAACAAAAATGTAGATATTGGGCAAATGAAAACCCTAAATGAACGATGGAGGCCCATATGCAATATCCACAAAACGTAAATGTTTGGACAGAAATTATCAGAAAATACATATTGGAATCATATTTTTTGAGGGTGAAGTCAATGGTGTAAGTTGCATAGAAATGTTGCAAACATTTTTGATTCAATTTTTATCAGAACCATTATTCATGAGTTTTGTCAGATATATACGAGGGTATATATCCTAATAATTGAATCAACATGCAAGCCCTTATTATGTTCTCTTGGTAAGACATTTTCTTAATGAGATTTCTTCCAACCGCTGGATAGAAAGACGGAGATTAAATGGCCTCCTCGATCTCCAGACATTACCCATCTTGACTTTTTTCTTCTGGTCTACTTATAGACCCCACTAAAATAGACGACCATAAGGAAATTATTAGAGCGCAAACGCAGAAAAGTTAGAGCAGAGATATTGTCAAGGTTAAATCAGGAATTCGTTGCTCGCATTGCCTAGTCAAGAGGCATAATTGAACATTTATTGTAATACAACATTTTTGAATTAATTTATCTAGTGTTTGATTAAGACGAAGCAAAAAATGCTTTGAAGTTTGAAACTGGTTGAGATGCAGTGCCTGTCTAGTTTTATTGCTTTCTATATTTTGTTGTTATAGAGCTTGTTCCTAAATGTAAGCCATCAGCCTGGCCAGGACTAATGATGTCATAAATCGACGCCATGCTGTTGAATCTTTCCAATATAGTCTGGCCTACTGGCCACACAATACTGTGTGTTGTTAATTTGACATTGACATGGCATGCATGGGACTTATTCTTCAGTAATATTCTTATTGACCTTCAATTTTTCGATTTACCAACGTTGAAACGTTGAAACTTAGGCACATCAACTCACCTTTGACGTAATCAAAGCTGGTTACATAAATCGACTATCGAAATTTTTACTATTCTCTCGCCAAATAAGCGTATTCCGTCGTTCTTTTCTTGAAAAAGCATCATCTGCTCAATATTATAATAGTGTTCCAATACATATCTTTTCTGCAATATTCGCATTCATTCCTGGAAAATCGTCGCAGTGTGCGCGAAAAATCCAGGGAAACGACGACAAACTCTCGACTCTCTACGTCTCTACATCTCGCACAAAATGCACTCGCTCTTCACTTCTTTGCAGTAAGCAGATAAATAATAATTTCAGAATCCGTGTGCATACTTTTTCTTATTCTTCTTCTTCTTCCAACAACTGCTATTCCATATATTTTGTATATATGTGATATTGACATAAATCCTCCACAGATGCTCTGGTTCATGCCTACCGTTGCATAACAACGGTCTACCATGCTGCCAGTTCCAACAACACGGTCATTTAAATCGGAAAACTGTCTGCAACACCTTTGGCGAATATGTTTTCCTCTATTTATAATAATATATTTTATGTGGGAAATGTTTTGGAATGGTTGTGGTCTAATCTATGTGCAAAAAATGTACGACGACTTACTTTGTACGAGAATAATAATAGTCTAGTCAACAGTATATCTACTATCTACAATGTAAAAGAATCAAGTTAATGTGAATTTAAATATCTACGTTCCAGATGCTCAGCTGGATATACAGGGTGCTTCATAATATATGCGCAGGACTTGAGGATGTGATAGCTCGTCCAAAAATATGCAAAAAGGTCTTTATCAACTTGCCCTCTAAAATGCACCATTTTCGAGATACAGGGTGTTAGAATAAAATAAAAAAATAGTTTTTTGTGAATATCTCCTGAACCATGTAAAGTACAGAGCACAGCTTTTGTAAGCATATTTCACTCATAAAAAGCTAAGTTTTGAGCTAGAAAAACATTTTTGTTAAGTCATAATTGGTGGAGATTTTGAAGAAGTATTGGTTGTTTTTCTCCCCAAATTCTACGCCAATGGAAAAAGTACGGTTTTGAGGCGCCCATTTGAACCGCCAATGTTTTCTACACAAAAAAAGTACCATTGGTCGTGAGCTCTAAATTCGACCGTTTTCGAGAAAAATCAACTTTTATGTTGAAAAAACACGGTAAATTTTTTGAAATACAATTTTTGTAACTATTTATCAAACTAAATTTATGTAAACGTTAGAACAAGTAAGAAAAGCTAAAATTGACCGTGTTTTTTCAACATAAAAGTTGATTTTTCTCGAAAACGGTCGACTTTAGAGCTCACGACCAACAGTGTAGAAAATGGGGCAAGGCGGTTCAAAGGGGCGCCTCAAATCCGTACTTTTTCCATTGGCGTAGAAATTGGACAGAAAAATAACCAATACTCCATCAAAATCTTCACCAATTATAAATTAACAAAAACTTTTTTCTGACTCAAAACTAGCTTATTATGAGTGGAAAAAGCTGTTTTCTGTACTATGAACACATAAAACGATTTTTTTTCAATTTCTACACCCTGTATCACGAAAAGGGTGCATTTTAGAGGGTAATCTAATATAAACTTGTTTTCATATTTTTGGACAAGCTATCACATCCAGTGCATATATTATGAAACACCCTGTATTATAAGAGAATCCACCCGATCAGTTCAATGTTGAAACAATTATTGTGACGATAAACATTTGGTTGTTTGGAATCAGCAGAATCAGCTATAATTTGAGATTGTTATTTTTTTTATCTATTTGGTATATTATGTATTGATTTTTATTAAAAAAATACTGAAATAACGAATACTTTCAGTTTAATTTCCATGTAACGAATATCCACAAAAGTGTCCATCGTCAAACCTAACGATAAATTCTAACAGAACTCATGGTTGATTATTCAAAAACATTTTGAAATATAATATTAGTGCATATAATGAATATTCTTATATTTTTTTTTATTTTGTTATTATTTTTCGACAAGATAGAATAATCTTGACTTATTCATATAAATATAATAATATTATGGCAAAATATTCTATTGATGTATTACATTTAATTAAGAATCAGAGTTGCAAAGGCTCCAGATATTTTGAGTGTCCCTTTGAGATTTCCGTTAATCTAGAAAGAACAAATAACTTTCTTCAAGTATCATTATAATAAAAAACATTAACACAGTCATTCAGTCATCCAATTACTTTATTTCATCTTATTCTGACTATACTATTACAATCTAATGTGAATAATTCTCATCTTAGAATAGCTGGATATCTGGTCGTGTTTTCGGATGATTTAAATTTTCATAAGTTTTCAGCGTTTGGTTTCTAATGGCCCACGATAGCTTCGTTTCACGACACGAAATAAGAACGGCATGTATACGGAATGATATAAATTATAATGTAACTGCCAACTGTTCTCTTACATGTTCGTTTATTTATCAAAAAAACCTGCTCGGCTTTCCACAAAGAATCTCTATAAATACTGACTGGTATAATGTTTGACTGGAATTTTAAAGGTCTTGTCAGTTTAAACTGTCAAAGTCAATAAGATTGATAATAAAATTAGAAACTCATACTCAGATATTATAAGAACAGTTTTAGGGATGGATTATTAAAATTGCATCACGATCTTCGGACACATGGATCTTAATAAGTACTGACTTCAATCTCCTAAGTTTTTTAAATCTTCCACACAAAAACATTCATTATTGACTACTACAGTTGAGAATTTATTTATAATTATAACTAGTTTATATTTAAATTTATTCTTCTGTAAGAATTGTATTGACTCAACCTTTGAAGGGCTGTAGGGCATAGTCCTTATTAAAAACGTAAATTCTGAAGAAATTAGGCAAACCTACGCATAATCCCCTTTAATTTGACACATAAATCTTGAAGATCGGTTCAGCACACACTCAGAACTCAGAATTTAAACTGTGTATTAAATATATAGATTCATTTACTTTAGCAGTATTAATGCTTCTTTAAAATATTCTTGCCTATCACGATTTATAAGCTACAATTTTTATTCGTGTGCAGCATTCAGGTATATCGATCATTATGCTCTGATCCTCCATATAACTGTTTACAAAGACTATTTTTTATTTATAAAGAGTTGTTATAGAAGTTCTAATTACGTCCACAAATATGTAACAAGTTTTTATCACCGGAATTTCTTGCTCATTTTCATTGTATTATATGTATAAATACATATTAGATGACAATATTATGTTTTATTTCAGCGAATGGGGACAGTTCATGGGGAAGAGCTACCTTATATCTTTGGGGCTCCACTCGTTGATGGTTTCAACCATTTCCCCAAAAATTATACTCGCGCCGAGTTGGCGTTGTGTGAATCCTTCATCATCTACATAGCAAACTTTGCAAGAACTGGGTAAGTCCAATGTACATTTTTTAAATATTAATTGATGAAAATAAACACAAAATTGGCTATATTCAATTCTACGGTCACAACAAACAAAGGCACAACCAAGGAGGATAGAAGATAAGGAGGGAGTACTTGAGTTATGAAGTGAAGCCGCGCAGAATGTAGGCAACCCGTCAAGTATGAACACCGGTGAGCACGGTCACAAAGGGAATTTGCAAGAAAATCATTAGTTTTGCTGATGTTATGCTTTTTTGCTTGCTATAAGGAAGGAAGGAAAAATGACAGAACAAGTCACTTCGTTTATTGTATCATCGTTAAGAGTATCTACAATCTTATAATATACTATAACGTTTAACCCTGTGCTAAGCGCTGTGGGGTGAGTTCACTTGCGTAAGACTCAAAGTTCGCAGATTGCTTCCAATGGTTTATTTCCAAACACTCTGTACACGACCTTCTGTTTTAGTACAACTGTCACCTTGACAAACTATACGGTCACTGTTTTCACCGACAGAACTACTATTAACATCTGATTCCACAGACTGACTGTTCTGAACTGACTTTATAAGACTGACTGACTGTCCAGTGATCGACACGGATTTATATAGCTGAATCATGACATGACATTCATCGAGAATGTTCTATGAATATCTAGATGTACATAATAATGTTCTAGAGCCTTGTCAAACTGACAATAGTATGACAAATTGTACCTCACATATAGTTTCTGGAAGGATCGAGAATAAATCTACTATAATTCTAGAACTACAGAATGAAATATACAAGCAACAACTATTGTAAACAAGGTAGTAGAATAAATAACTAATAAACGAATAACAACCGTAAGTACATATATATATATATATATATATATATATATATATATATATATATATATAAATAAAAAGATGTTCTTGGGGATGCAGTCATATATTAAATTAAATTCTTTGATTGAAGCCGAGCTTTCGAGAATGTTTATTCTCTTCTTCAGGGCAAAAATCGTGAATTTACATTTACATTTGTAATTGATGGCTATGAAATCTTTCCTGTTTTTGGTTAATTTATTCTAAATTCACGATTTTTGCCTTGAAGAAGAGAATAAACATTCTCGAAAGCTCGGCTTCAATCAAAGAATTTAATTTAATATATGACTGCATCCCCAAGAACATCTTTTTATTTATTATAAAACCAGTCAAGAATACAAAATCAATATATATATATATATATATATATATATATATATATATATATATATATATATATATATATATATATATATAATTAATTACTACCGAAATCCGCAAAAAAACTCACATGATTGTACAACATAAATAACGCATTAATGTCCTTTAAAATACACAATAATGTTCTTCAAACAAAACTAACTTATTTCAAAACTGCCTTCTAGTTTCAGATATATCTATGACAATATTTTAACGCAATTGTCTTTATTAACGAAAATAAATGATTATTTGAGGGTTGTTAATCGAAAACGTGGTCATTGAGGGTTTCAAAAATAGTAGAATTTGAAAATTGCAAAACCATATTGGACAAATGTACTGCTTAAGTCTTCCCACCACTTTTACCAACGCCTGACGTATGAACGTATCACTTATTAAGCAGATTTTAGCTAAATCAGCGGAAGGATAAAGCAAACCATCTCTATTTTTCACTGCTATGAGCCAAAGTGCAGCATGCATTCGCGCGTATAATGTTCATACTTCGCAGGTTGCCTATACGCCAGGTAGCCTCACTGCTTAGCACACTAAACCAAATGCTACCTCCATACCTTCTCTCCTCCTTGGGCACAACCAACCTACAAATAATTGTTTGTTCTGAGTCTCACAATTCTTCAGGTTGATTCAATACCAGTCAACAAGCTGGATTATATTTCGCAAGACGTCTACCATAATATTACAAACATTTTGTCTCATCATCAGATGAATTGCCTTGGCTTACCTGTAAAAGAGTTACCATAGCTCCGAAACATAAAATGATGATGTAATTTCTACATTTACCATGGCAATAAGGGCAGCTACCGGGAGAGTTTGTATGTGTTTGTCTCCCATTATTAAGGATTTTTGTTTTATTGTTTTCGGCCGGGAGTTTACTCTGAACTGAATAAGCTTTGCTCACCGTTGTCGACTGAATACCATACCACATAAAATACAATGACATTGTATCGAGAGGAGGATATTATATACACACAACAACAGCAGAGAATGGCATAAATGGCATAAAGAGAAATTTATTCATAATATGTATGCTTTGTGCATGGTTTTGGTAGGTAGTATTCGAAATTTGTACCAACACAGAGAAAAGAGTATATGTATATAGAGTTCATGGTTCTATTGTTCATTTGGAATGTTTAGATAAATATTCCGGTGGTTGATGGTAGAAAGAAAAAAACACATCATCGCATCGAAGAGTTGCTTTTTTCAGATAGAGTTGCTATGATACAAAAATTTAAACTCTGGATATTATTGTTTTTGTAGATAGAAATATTTCTTACCAAATATTTGACAGACTTTATTAGTTGGGTCATAGGAAAATGAAAATTGTTACAATATTGCATAATACCACAATAAATGTTCAATCAGATTGATTACCGCCATCCAGATAGATGACATGATTTCAAGGTTGTTGCCTATCTTCAGTTTGCCAACCAATATACGTGTTCATTGCATCGATCCTTCATATTGATCTCCACCGTCTGTGGCACGCTGAATATTGATACTAATATGAGTTCAAAATAAGAATTTATTATCAGACACGGCTCGACGCTCTACGGAAAACTGAAGATAGGCAACAATCTTGAAATCATGATATTTGTCTGGATGGTGGTGCTTTGTTTGGTAATCAATCTGATTGAACTTTTATAGTGGTATTATGCAATATTGTGACATTGTGAAATTATAGGTACTGCCCTAATAGTTGTTATTCAATGTCGGAAGGGTTGTTTGCCCTCGCAGTGGTTGTTGTCGACCCAATTAAACATCTTGATTATGTATAAATTTAATTCATATATATATTCGGGTTCACGATGGCTGAGTGGGCTGAGGCGCTGAAAATGCGTTCGTAGCTTGCGACAGCTCATTGTGGGCGCGGGTTCGAATCCCGCCAGAGCCTTGGTTGTTTGTATACTGGACCCGAGCACAGGTATCCTGTAGACCCCTTTTAGGAATGTGTATTCCAGTTATTAAAAATAAAAAAGATAAAAAGATGTTCTTGGTGATGCAGTCATGCAATGAATAAAATTCTTTGATTTAAACCGAGCTTTCGAGAATGTTTAGTCTCTTCTTCAGGGCACGACTTTTATCTATAGGTACAATTCAACATAACGATGTAAAGATACATCAATAATTGCCAAACATGCAACCCTTATAGTAGGGTATTCCCACATCCAAAAAACTGAAAGGGATAATGAACCTGTTATTTACCTGACAATGATCATGGCACAAGGTATCTACACTACCCTCTAATCTGACATCAAATAAAACTTGCAATGAAATGAAAAAAAAAGAGTGTAACAAGCAGCCCAACGGTACCTATACCTCCCAAAAATTCACACGGTCACTCCCTATAACGCTTATGTACTTCCGATCCGATTTAAACTACCTACATTTCTGCTGCACACATTACACTAACTACACTCGTTATATGCCGGTGGATTAATTAACACTCTGTATATATGTATGTGAAAGAGCACACACACATCTACACCCAGTGTGCACCTCACACAAAGTGATTGTCACATTTTTTACGCACCTGTTCACTTGAATTTGCAATTTATTCATGAATGCGAGCATCCCGGAAATTTATTCTATATAGAACAACAACAAAAAAAACAAGGTGCTAAGTTTTATTTCACGGCAGACTAATCGGATGACAAGATTTAAAGTAGGTTTTTTTATATATATTATGTGATGCAACATTATGTTCAACAATGTTCTAATGAATGTATTTATTTTCATTTAAGGGATGTTCGAGCACCTGAATTTATTTACCTTAATGTACAGTGTGTCCCAAATTATTATGGAAGAAATAAAAAAGGATATTATTAGCTTTTCAGGGCATCAACTACTAAAATTGCAAAACTGACGAGCAGGCACGCTTTCAAAATGACATGCACATGAGAGCGTGCAAAACTGAATCGCAAAACAAAGGTGCATACATGTGAGCGAAACTGACAATCAATACTGACACGAAAAACTGATCTGCATACATGCGGACAAAACTCACGTGCATGCACGCGTGCAAAACTGATGTGAATGCACGCTTGCAAAACAAACGAGCACACACGCGTGCCATACTGATAAGATTGCATGCGTGCAAAACTGACGAGTATGCACGCGTGCAAGACTGATACGAGTGCACGCGTGTAAAGCTGTTCATGCATATGTGCAAAATTAACAAGCAAGCACGCGTACGAAATTGACAGCAAGCAGATTTGCAAAACAGACAGGCGTGCAAATCTGACATGGTAAACTGACGGGCAGAGACGCGAGCAAAACGGACACGCAAAGCTGACTAGGAACAGTCACGAAATATTGACAAGTAAGCAAGCATGCAAAACAGACATGTATAACTGTTGAGCAAGCATGCGTGCAAAAGTGAGACTCAAAACATACTCACAAAGCTGACTTGGAAAATCGACGAGCACGCCTGCATGCAAACTGACGAGCATGCACGCGCACAAAAAGTACACGCAAAGTTGACCTGTATGCACGCGTGCAAAACTGACACGCCAATCTGAAGTTCATGTACGCATACAAATCTGACAACATTCATGCGTGCAAAACTGAGTTCATGTGCAAATTTGATACGCAAAACTAACGACTAAGCAGACTTGCAAAACACACGAGCAAGTAGGTGTGCAAAAGAGTATAGCAAAACTGACAAGCATGCTCGCGTGCAAAACTGAACTAAATGCACGCGTGTAAAACTGTTCATGCACATGTGCAAAACTGGCAAGTAAGCACGCGTGCGAAACTGACGTCATATGTAAAACTGACAAGTAAATCTGAGGAGCAAGCAGACTTGCTATTCATGAATGAATAATGGTTTTATTCTAGCTACAATTTATTTTAACTGATTCGCTACGATCTTCTCAGTCTTGCAATGTACAATGTATTTTGCGAAATACTATTAATTTTTATTCTTCAATTCAAATTGAGCAGTAAAAACATTTTCTCGGAATCTATGAATATCGACTTTTCAACACAATGTACAAAATGTAGAAAAATTCAAACTTTAACACCTTTATAGTATAGAACGCACAGTACATTTTATTCCGATCAATACAAAACAAGAAATAAATGTTGTTAACACTGTTGCTTTTTCAACAGGGCGTGATGATGCATTTATACAGCTTCACGAATGCGCTTTTCCATTACCGAACAATATTGAGTAAACAATAAATATATTATATTCTCAATTGTTGAACGTAATTGGAAATACCTTGTACGTATCAATATATTGTTCCATATATATATATATAACTGAGTTTCAACGATAATATATTTATTGTTTGTTGATAATAGTAATCAATTTGAAGTGGCATTTGGATTAGTTCTATTATAAATACACAACCGGTGGGACTATTATTTTTCTCCTAGATAAAACATTATACAATTATGAGAAAAAAAAATTTCGTGGTCCTTCCATTTTTGTTATACATTAATTTGAACCAATTATATGGTGTAGGTTCCTAGAAAATATGCTGTGACAGACGTCCAAACAGACAGACAGACAACAAGGTAATCTTGTAGTTAACATTCAGAGGGAGAAAATACTTGATCTCTTTTACTAAATTTTTGGCTGGATTGTTCTTTGCAAATTAAGTAACAATTATTTTTAAGTCCTTGTATAATAAATAATGTGTACTATTCTTGAATCGATAATCCTAATAAAGTATTCGAAACCTTATAAAATTGTACAAAAATATTGGTAAAGCCTTAAGAACAGCTGTCAGTCATTCATACCCTGTCACAAAATGTTTTCTGATCTCTTCGAAAGCAACTCGATGATTTCGATGACATTTTTATTAGATCGTATGATGAGATAGTTTTAAAAATTATGGTCAAAAACACATCACAGACTATTATAAATTAATTGATTTGGTTTTTTATTTATATCGCCTATGCTTCACAATGTGAAACATACCAAATTGTCTGAAAGGTCTGCGCAAGCGCACTTAGTTTTGTTCTATTCTTAAGGGCTTGAGATCTTAACTCTTCTAAACCATTCATTGATTAACTTTCTAGCATTCTATCGACCTCTGAAAAATATTAATTTTCTCTTTATTTTAATGGACCCACCAGTATTTTGTAGTCTAGATGGCTGAAAGTCATTTTCAATGTATTGAACTGTCAGAAACTTAACACTTAAAAACGAAATGAATCATTTAATTAAACAGATTGCTTACAAAGCAGACGAACTAATTGCGATCTCCAAATAATCTTGGAAATGGAAATTGAGTTTTACCTCTTTCTTTTTTTCAGTCTTGCTTTTAAATTCACGATAAATGTGCAATCTTATATTATGCTATTTATTTTATAGGTTTGATATTTCTATTTCCAAGAAATATACCATTCAGTATTGCTGCTTAGTTTTTGATAAAGAAATCCTTACATTCTGTTCCTGTCTAATCAAATTTTAGCAATATCTGTGCCCTTTTACACCCCTTTCACCATTACTTCCATCTCCATCCTTCCAGTTACAATTCCCTATGTTCTCCTTCGTCTTCGGCACCATTTACTTGCAAAGAGCGAGAGCTCTTAAAAGCAAATGGTTTGTTACAACACAAATTTCATATCGATACGATCACAACTTTCCATCGTTACTCCATTTTAAACTTAGTTTGCCCTCGAAACGAACGAACGAAAACTTTTCAAGAAGACTGAGAGCAGCCCAAGATATGCTCTAGCAAAATGCCCGGAGGATGATACGTTGTCGTCGACATATTTCTAGAGCAAAACGGCAACGCCACACAGGTTATAAATTTCTCAACATTTCATAACACACACACACAAAGAAGGGGAACAAGACTGAGTTGGAATTGGCACATCTAATTCTCATCAAGAACACTCCAGCTCAAGCACCATTTGAGCCTCGAGCAAAGATACCTTTACCTATCCTCGGTCTTCTTCTTTCTTCAGCTATTTATGCCCAGGGTAACGTAACGTAACTGTGACATCTAACCCTCTTTAGAGTTTTCCAAGATTGAAATTCGATAAAAAAATATATACCTATCTAAGAGGATGTATATAGATGATGTTATATGGCCAGAAGGTGTCTCTTTCGTGAGCTGAAATACGTTTTACATAATAGATAATATTGATGGGCTGGAAGAGATTGGAACAAAAGCTTTATTGAAAATTGATGAACTGTTGATTTTCCCTCGAAAGAATATAATGGCCAGTCCAAGGGATTCAGAAGGTTTATAATTTTTGAGGTCTATAGAAAGTTAAGCTAAATACAACCTGATACACCTTTGCTAAAAGGCATATTTTTAGAGAATTCATAAGATCAATGTAACAAGTTCTTTTTTATTTCGTAAACAAAAAATGTCTTTCTTGTATATACGACATTATGGAAAAAATATAATGACATAAAATGTTCGGTCTGAACTGTTATTCCTACATTCCAAGATATCTCCTGTAAGATAAATGTACCAACATAGATTAGAAGATAAATAGACTTTTCTACTCATACGAAAACATTCGGTTGAGCTAGTGAGTGAATACTTATTTCATTGAATAGAGTAGGATTGATAGAAGATAGGAGAATCTGCACAAGAGTCAAAAGTCTCTCTCAAATGTGTATTTCTCTATATCCAGACCATTTAATTTTTGTGATACACAAACAACTACGACTCTTGAAGATGCCGAGTGCACCCGGCATCATATTATTATCCGCTGTGTGCTGTTTCTGCGGAAATAGATGCTCTATCAGTCTCCTCTTCCTTTTATACTCTGTATACGGCTTAGAACTTTCAAAACTTTGCTATCTATTTGTCATCTCGCGCAAACATGACCGACGAACAAAAAACCACAAGCTCACATCTTTTGATGTAATATGGCTGATAAAATTGGAATTGCTAAAAGAAGTAAGTAATTGGTTCAGTTTTTCGATCAATAACGCCAAAGGTAGATTTTTTCAGTTGCCATTCAAGTGTTACAAGAAGATGCCCGTGATTTTGTCCACGTATTCTATTTTATTGCTTATGTAAGAAGTTGATCTATCAAACTCATCGATTTACGAAGTATAAACTTAGTTAATTTACTCTAGCGTGAAACCATATTTAGCTGCGACCTATTGTTTTATGAGCTTGTAGATTATATATTCAATAACATATGTCGCTACTTTTTTCAGTTGTTTCTGAATCTAACCTTGTAAAATTGCTCATCATCTCCAGGATAAAAAAAATATACTAAAATGTAATTGAGGATAGAAGACCACTATGACCAGATTCATTAAATATTCTCTACATAGTACAGGAACATCGAGAAACTCCCCAACATATTTATGATATCTTTAAAATATGTATAGATTTCGGTATTTGTGAAGATTAAAGCTGGATCACAGAAAGCATACCAACGCCAGCAGGAATTAGACAGGGAGACATTCTTAGCCTCTTCTCATATAACCTCATCATGAACTAAATTATAGGAGAAGTAGCATCTTTGAACATAGGGTACAAAATAAATAATCAACCTATTAGCATGGTGTGCTTTCACAGAAACCGAAGATGATATGCAAGGACAGCACTTTGAATTTTACCAAGTAAGCCAATGACTCAATTTAAACATCACCAATAAAAAAATCAAAAAGCATAACCATCGCTAAAAAACCACGTATATGCAAGTTTGTGATTGAGGATAGAATGGTAGAACATTTTTTCAAATAGCTCCGCATGGATATATCCAGCAGCCATGAACCATGAAGGACCTAAAATGTTCAAATATCAAAAGCCGCCGCAGTAGGCGCTGGATGCCTGAGATAGATCAATGGAATCAAAAACATACTCTACACGTAGTCCATATGAAGGAGCAGCGAATGATAGTTGGCAAAACCAGAAGGAACTTAACTGACATCAGAGAGCAATGCGATATACAGGTTATCGTAAAATGAGAAAGGCAAAGAAGAAGGGAATGGTATAATGATATAAAAAGGATTGCCGAAGATATACTGGCCCATATAGTATTAGGGGGAAAACCTTCAAGGAATCGTCTACCAGGAAAACTGTCCAAAAGATGGAGAGATAGTTTGCTGTCCACATCACAGTAAATGTTGCAAAGGTAACATCGGAAATTAGAAAAGTTTAAGAAGAAGAAGAAGGATTCATAATATGTGCTGAACATAGGATTAGGAGATATTGGTTACATCGTACGTATATTCAACAAACGTAATTGTAATAATCACGTTTTTCAACATAACCGTCGAAATATCCATAAAACAGGCTATTATGTTATAGAAAATAATGAATATTAATAAAGGAAACATATGAATTAATATACTATTCTATATTAGAGTTGCGGAATTATATACACTTGGTTCCATAAAATCAGAAAACGTTAAACAAACTATGATGATGGTTGATATTTTATTATTCGCTGTATCAATAATGAATATGCACTTCAGTGGAAGGATCCGAAGAGCACTTTTATATGACCCTTATTTCTGAATTTGGTGCCTAGAATTTCTGAAATCGATTTTTTCAAAACAACACTAGCTTCATCTTGACTAGCAACAGGACAGTAGGTTTCTGAGTTCGCTTGAAGAGCTAATGAATTTCATTCAACAACAAAACTTATTCTCACGAGAAAATTCATCTCAGACACCTTAATTGATAAATGTTAACCTATCACATACCATTAGGAACAGAAGATAATTTACAAAGAAAAAAAAAACGACACACAGGTCAACTTTGTTCTATTTGAGATTGCTCAAGAATGTTTCGAGAGTTTGCTGATTAAATTTTAATCTTCTTAAGCGCCAACTTTTAATTATTTCACTGGCAGAATAACTTTGGCATATATACAAGTTAAATTGAACTTTCTGGATTCTAGTTTTGTGAAATTAAATACTTTCAGAACACTGTGCTATTTTATTTCCGTTTTAATTGAGTTTTATGTTATTTAGTGCCATGGAAATGCTAACCTTGTTTGAGAAAACTTTCAGTGAGCAAGAAATATCAGGAGATATTTACATGGTTGCTGCTTAGTTAACAGATATTAAATTGAATGTATAGAAGACTTTGTGAGTATTTTCAAAGATCTCAGCACTGTATCACATTTTTGAGAGAGTCAGGAGTGTTTATCGAATGATTTGCGGCAAGATTTACTATATCAAGTTGTAATATCCACAAGATTTTCGTTATTATTATGTTTACTTGCAGGCAAGAAGTAGAATTTCGCCTACGATTATGTATATGAAAGTTATAGCGTATGGACCACTATTCAGCTTTCAACAATATGGATCACTTAGGCATTCAATGACAAGGTGTCTATTTTACTTAGCCAAGTATACTTATATACGTTTACCCTTTGTATAGGTGACAATTTTTTAGTGAAATAATCGAATATAGCAAATCACTCATTATTCAAGAAAAATAATAGATTTAGAAATTTACACTTCTGATTGCTAGCTCCATCAAAAATTCACTAATCAGATTACGATTGGCTTTCATTTGACTTTTGTTTTTCACACCCTGTGATTTCAAATATATATAATTTGTTAGCATTTGGTTCAGCCACTTTTGAAATATTTGAGTTTCAAAAAAATACTTTAAGCTACAAGCGTCGATATTTTCGAGGCAACTTGATAATATTGAAGCAACAAACTGTAATATTGGGTGATGATCTCCAATTGTGGAAACATAAGTTATAAACTGAAATAATTCAAAAGTGGCTGAACCAAATGTCAACAAATTATATATATTTAAAATCAGAACAAAGAGATCTTTCATTTGAGCTAATAATATATAGGGTGTTCCAATTAAAAAATATGTCTCAATTCATTTTTACAATGTTGTAAAGTCATTTTTTTATTTTCTCTATTACCAAAAGATACTACATGAATGAACATAAAACTTTTGTATCTAAAGTTTTTTTCTATAACTCCTAATAAGAGCTGTAGGTGGGTGTCAAAATATAATGAATAACCCTGTACATTATTATTTCTGATTTAAAAATGTTTAAATTTCAATTCAAGGTGCTACTCGATACTCCAAGATATTGGATTAATATTTAACGGGGTAACCAAATAGATTTTTCCTCTAATCAGTAACAACTAAGTTTTACGAAAACAATCGGGCTACTAATTTATTGATATGGTTGCTGACAACAAAAATCCTTAGAAAAGTTATAAGAAATGTGGACAAATTCTGGTCAAGTACCTCATGTTGTCTGCGTATGGTCCCTGAGAAAACCAACATTTCCAAAGCATTTTAACCTGTTTCTCGATGGACCACGTTTTTTTTTTTTACTTTAGCTCTTGGCATATAAGCTGAATATGTATTGAGAAATTTGATCGTAAACTAGAATCTCTCCTCTCACCCCTTGGTGCCCGTTTGTAATGCTTAATTATTCAACATATTTAGAAGTTGCCAAACTTTAATGCTTCGCATATGGTATCTAGCGCGCACATACACATTCAAGTTTGCGAAACATTAGTAAATTCACAGATTAGAGAAGTAGTATAGGTTTATATACATAGTCTGTTGCCTGTTCTATAGCTCGGAAGTTGAAGGCAGTAGGTAGTTATGGCTTCCATGATACATAAACGAGGCAGCGAAAACTTCATATGAACAGAGTCAAGTGAGAATTGCTTCGAGAACTAGATTATAAGTAGTATTTTTGTCATATCTATAACTTTTGTCATGCTATACAGGGTGGCTCTGCGGGAAGGACATCGATAGATTGTGGGGAAACTATAACTACAAACAGTCTGATAATATGGTGATATAATATTGTCACTGCGTGTCACGTCTAAAATTTGTTCATGTTTGTTGCATTGAATGGAATACCCTGTATATTACCACACCAGATTTCATGTCTTATTTACCTTAGTCTAACCGTTTTTGACATTTTTCAAATTTTATGTCAAAAATTAGGTTGGTCCAAAACTTAATTATCAATCTCTCCTATGAGGAAGCTTTTAATTTTTAATTTTGTTTGATTTTCTTGTAGAAGAAGATCCGTTTTATCAGTATTCTTATGATATTTTGATAATAATTTATACAGAGCGATCAAAATTCATTTCTTTCAAGTGGAAACTCCCGTTTTTTATTAGTTTATTGTATTAAGGGCCGATTTCATAATCAAATTTAATGTCCAATTAATTTGAATTCTACATTAAAAATTTCATGTATTCTTTTATTGAAAACATAATTCAAACTTACTTTAAAAGAACGGAAGATAAGGTATAAAAGTTATAAAATCCACTATTTTTATTCTGTCATCAAGACATTAGTTGAAGAAATTGAAGAATTAACTAATTTCCCATTAGGGATTCATTATGAAATCATTCCTAAGCAGCAAAAACAAGGCCAACTTTGTGTAAGGTTGTCCATACCAAAAATTAGTGGTTTTTCAAATAATTGACAGTTTTCCATTTTTGTGTTAGAAGTGGACCATGATTGCATTAGAAAATAATAAAAAATATCTATAAAATTCAAACAAGCGTCCAAAAAGTCAACATGACTTATTTGCAAATTTTGAGTAATTATCAGGCCGAGAAGAACTCCATTCTTCGTTGGAAATCAGTCTCTTTACTCATTCATTTGCTTAACTATCGAAAATGACTATGGCTGAAAGTTGTGTTTCCATAAAATCCTTAGAACTAGAAATTGTTGGATATGCGGCAAAATATCCCAAAATTGCGATCTTTATATTGTAACGTGTAAGGAGAACAGCCGCCGGTATTGGCTACAAAGTGGCGGCATCCTTTTGAAGAAAGCGCGAGATATAAACTGTGGTTGGAAATATCGAAAGCGGCGGTGACAAAGAGAGCGATGGCAGCATGTCGGCATCTACTCTTAGAATGCCGACAAAGGAATTTCGAGAAACGTCCAGTGGCGGCTTTCGCATCAAAGACCAGAAGCCGCTCGAATGATCTGGATCCTGGATATATATATGGGAGAATTGTCGGCATGAAGACAGAATGTAAAAGACAGTGTGAATACATAGAATAGTCCGAGTAAGTTAGTGAGGATATAGTAAAGTTAAGTTGTAATTTATATTATTTCGAGTGTAAATAAAGTTAATTTAATAACTCTAAATTAGTCTCACTTATCTGCGAACCCGCATACGCAACAATATTTTCATTGTTAACAACTGCTTTATTTCTACGTACTTTTGGCTTTATAGTTCCAAAGTTCTTGAAGTCTTCTATAATTTTCTTAACCAATTCTCGTGTTGGTTTGTGTTTCTGTTGATTTAGCGTTGCGAATGTATTACATGTTCTTGAAATAACTTTATTACACTCTCCATAAATAATAAATTAATTCAAATAATCTTCATTCGTATAATGAAGTCTTTTATTGACTGCTTCTTCGCTTCTTTGAGTTACATTGACATTTGTTTTTATTTTCTAATACAATCGTGGCCCACATCTAACACAACTTTAAAGATGTGTAGCATTATTACAAAGAAAAATGGAAAATTGACAACTACTAGTTTCTCTTATAGGCAACGTTATACAAAGTTCCCTTTATTTTTGCTGCTTAATACAATAAAATAATAAAAAACGCGTGTTTCCATTCGAAAAAAATACTATTGACGTTTTCATGGATCTAGTTTTTAAGCTGAGCCACTTTTTTAATCACTTTGTATAAATTATTATCAAAATATCATAAGAATGCTGACAAAATAGATCTTCTTCCACAAGAAAATCAACCAAAATTAAATATTAAAGGCGTCCTCATAGGAGAGACTGATAATTATATTTTGGACTGTAAGCTTATGTAAAAAACGTTTAGACTTAGTTATAGGAGGTTAAACACACAAAGTTTTCAAAAGTGTACAGCAAATCTAAAAATGTGGTATTGTCTGATTTTTCTCATCGATACGCATCCAAGTAGGAAATAAAAAACGTTGAGCAAAATGTCTCATTAAAATGCATATAGCCGTTTTCGTGTGACAGTCTTAAACGAATCTCGTTTCTCTCCTATTGCCTAGGAACAATTAGGAGTAGCATGTCCAGCTTGTGTCACCGGGTATCGATACTCCAGAAAACAAAAAAAGAAAGCAACAAAATCGGTCTATCTGTTAATCTTGGCACAGCAGACGAACAGAATGACAGATAGACCAATGGCTGGATTTACATGAATCAAGGTGTCGAAATTTAAAATACCAAATATTGTTGTGGGTACTCTCAACGGAAAATGAGGTAAATCCCATAAGAAATCTGATTAAATTAAACCTTATAAGTAATTAGAATTAGGAAACCCCCTAATGGTATTTTTTTATCTCGACATTAGTCACACTGTCCCCTCTCTCATTTTTCATACACGACATATATTATTATTATACTAAAGGTAAAAACAGAATCATAAATAATCCCTACGCATTCTGCTCGTTGACAATGATAATGATTTTATAAATCACGCAACACATTTATTCAACTGCTCTGGACCGTGTACAATTATTATAATATTAATTTAATATATTCCTATAAAAAGGATCCAAAATTTACGCTCCCTAATAACAATGCAGTTTGGCCGTAAAGGGAGAGATATAAATTAAATTTATTTATCTATTTATAACGAATGGTTGATGCACCAGCATATTACAGCATCCGATAAATCAAGGTGCCACGGAACACGCAGTTTTGTATTGAAATTGACAAAATTTTACAAGTCTTGTGTTGATTTTAAGGTTACTTTGGATTAGTCTATTACTATTTATAGAACTACAACAAAAAACAAAAAAGTAGGCCTAGAAATGAACATCTCCAAAACCAAATTCATGACAAACCACCGGACAAACATGGAGAGTATAAATGTGCTAGAGCAACGAGTAGAAGAAGTGAACTCTTATATCTACCTAGTTCAAGAAATAACATTGGGAAAAACTTATCAAGAACTTGAAATTAATCGTAGACTACATCTAGGATGGGCAGCCTACGGGAAGATGCGACACGTCTTCAACTCCAACTTACCCTTAAAACTAAAAACCAAGGTTTTCAAGGAATGCATTCTCCCAGTAACAACCTACGGACGATGAAACATGGGTTCTAACAAAGAGAATCCTAAATAAATTAAAGATACACCAAAGATCAATGGAACAAAAAATGCTAGGAACAACGCTCTTAAAGATCATAAAGCCAATGTGTGGATAAGAAATAGAACCAAGGTCGAAGAAGTATAGCAAGGAGAATATGAAGTCTCACATGGAACTGGGCCGAAATACAACCAATTCAGTTTTGGTTTTGGAACTTTCTTCATTTGATGTACTACATTAACTGTTTTCTTCTTCAATTTACACGTAGGCCTGAATTTTCACGCTTATCAGATCTCTTGATATGTTGATGTCCATGATACTCTCCATCTCTTTGGAAATCCAAAAGCAAGTCGAATCCATAGTTGATTTTTCTTATCTTTCTTTTGTCATCCTATCTACGTGATCATTCCAGGCCCGTAAACATATCCTGACACGCTTTTATTCACTAAAAATTGCCTTTTCTGTGGCACATAATATATTATCATGACAACACGAGGGCTAAAATGCTATTCTAATGAAATAATTAGGGCTAATAAAACGGGTGACACGATTAATATACACGTGGTGAGGGGGCTTGAATTCTGGACAACTTGATTGTGCTTAACTGAAACTTGATGGAGAGAACAATAATTGATTGACATGGTTAATTGCAAACTATCAACACCTGGGCTTACCTTCGGGGTAGGCTTTGAGATATATTATAGTTGTGTTGTGTTTAACTAATATCGCATATAATTGCCTTGTAGCTATAAAGAAAGCTGATGAGCTATGTGAGGTTAGGTTAGTGTTAGGTTATCTTCTTCCAATGTCAATGATGTCATTGCTACCTTGGTCATAACCGATTCTTTTTACATTTCTCGAACTTGAGAGTTGTTTATGAACATTCCTGAAAAAAATAAGATATAGTTCTGGTGCTTCTAAATAGAATATTCGAATAAACTGAATTAACAGTTTTTTATAGAGCTTTTTGATGCGGAGGATTCATTTTGAGAAAGACTTCCAGATGAATTTGCAGTCATCAAATTCGTGTGGAAGTGATTGAACAAAGTTAATGATTTCATCTGATGTTTTACTAGACAGTAATTGAAATTTTAGCTATACTGGTTGGCCTAAAAATCATATCCGATGTTCCAATATCAATTTATTTCAGCTAAAACAAATAGAGAAAAGATGGAGAAATGTATTTCAAAACAGAGAAGAATCAACATCAGAGAGAGTGAAATGATACAACAGGTTGAACGTTATATTCCAATATTTATAAAAGATGTATAGAATTAAGCGACATAATCTTTGTATTCCATGCAGACAACATTTGAAATAAGTTGATTAAAGAGAACAAAATAAAAATAGGACCCAATTTAATATTATTTTGAATGAATTATCAGTGTTCTGGATATTTAAACAGTTGCTAGTTTATATACGATCTTTTTGTCTATATTATTCTAAATTATATTGGCGTATGGTCTTAGAATCCATACGAACATTATTTTTGATATTGGAGATTTCCTTACACTCTCCACTTTTAAAATAAGTAATTATACATTTTCACGGAACGTGAACACTTTGACAGTACAACAAATTGTTGATGATTTTGTTAATAGCTTATTTCGTTTTTTTTTGTTTCCAGAAATCCCAATGAGCATCACAAACAGGAACCAGTTTTGGCTGCATCAAGGGAGCGAAACAGATTTCGTTCCATTGTATGGGATGAGTACGATTCAGTCCATCAGAAGTACTTGGAGATCGGTAAGTTTACTTCATACAGCAAAAATTGTAAATGTAAAAATGTAGAGGCTATCTCAACTTTTTTCAAAAAGAATCTTTGAAACAAAGGAAGAATCTACAGACATTTTTAAGTTGATTCGTATTTTAATATTACCGTGATATAAAAGATCTGTATAAAACTAACCTGAAGATTGCAGCATGCATGCATTGAGACTTGAAATAAAAAAATGTTTGTGATCTGGAAACCAGACACCGGAATGATCTAAAAATGGTTCCGTTTATATTAATCATTCACTGGGTAAATTATATTACGAAAACTTAGAAGGTGATGTCAGATTTCAAGACTTGAGGGATAATGTTTTGGAAATACAGTTAATTTTCAGATTGATTCCTTCTTCGAGGATTGAATTGCGCAATCAATCTTCTTCTTCATATTATACCGGGTGTGCTAAAACATATTTGTATAAAGCTTTAACTTTTCTCAACAACAGAAGTCAGTTCGTGAGGGCTGATACGTCGAAGTATTCTTGCAAGCCAATTGAATATGGAGTGCCTCAAGGTTCAGTACTGGGCCCTATTTTGTTTCTGCTGTTTATCAATGACCTTGCTAGTCTGCTCATTAGCTGTGAAATCTGCCTCTTTTTGGACGATACTAGTTTCACTTAGCAGTATGACTCACTGCCAGGATTACTTTAAAAAATTTTAAATATTTACTCTTCCTTCCCTATTCATATTTGAATCTGTATGCTTAATACGCACGCACGTATCTTCTATTCCAGAGAGGCCATCTCACAACTCCGCTTAGTAATACTAAGCATTATCTTATCTGCCAACCCCTCGCTCAGAGTTGGTTAAAAGCTCTATACTGTACAATACAAAAAAATGCACAATCATCTACTATGTCCATAAGATCTTTTTCTAATTTTCGCAAGGTTTTGAAATCATACTTACTGGAGAGAGCCTTGTATGCAGCGACTTCTTTGATAAAATTTATTAATACTTAATATTAAGCTTCTTACACCCACTGGTTTAGTGAATATTATTTGATGTTTGATATCCTAAGGGTCTTTTGCAATGTATTATCATCTGTCACATGAAATTAAATCTATAACGGCTTTTCTCACATTTCGCCAAACTTAAATACCTACTAGAAAAGGCCTTTTATGCAGTTAACGACTTTTTTCACTAAGGCACGTTTCTGCTCAGCTCACACACTGGTTTATTGTTTGTACATAATTTGTTTTTTTGTGATTTAGTTAGTGTCTACCTTCTGACTGAATATAAAGCTGTATATTAACTTACCTTCGGACCGTATATACTGCTGTATATCACATTCTTATCCTCATTATCTTAGATTTTGACATCTTTATATTTTTATAAATTAATTTCATTTTAATTTAATTTTTTGTTTGCGTATTGTTTAATTTTGATATTTTTATTTTTCTTTGTCTACAAAATTTATATTTTTTTTAACAATAAAGCATTTCTCTCTCTCACTCTTTTTTTTCAAACAGGGCGGTATAATTGAACATATTTTTATATTGTAGAATGTTTAAAATAATATAGTTATAATCATTTTCTACTAATATTCGCCATAATCCCGTAAACGCCAGACTATGCACTAATATCCCACCTTGCAAAATATCGATATCGGAACCTTTTCTTTAATCAAATTTAATCTCTCTTGCCTAACTTGTTTTTCTGCGCTCCCATCCGTAAATAGGATTAATAATGTCTGTGTGACGAGTTGAAACTTGTTTATAACAGATTACAAGAGAAGAAGAAGATGGGGTGTGAAAAAAACACAGGGGAGAGCACAAGAGACAGCAGAAGAAAAACAAAAAAAAAACAAAACAACGGTCAAACAAATAAAGCTTTGCCAGGGTGTAAGTGACAGGCGGCGATATAAATTCTAGATGAGAATGTTTGTGTGGTTGTTGTTGTTTCGATCTGGTTGTGCTCCGACTCACGTAGTGATTTGGCAATCTGAACATGAAATGAAATTAGAGAAGGTGTTAATTGAAAGATGGACACTTTGTTGTTACATTATTCAAGATGTTTCAGGTAACAATTGAAAGTATTTATGACAAGCCAGTAACTACTGGCAGAGATAGTATACTACTGCTGGCAGCTTTTCCTAGTGGTCTCTGTTCGGAATAAGCTTCGCCATCTACCTACTATAAAAAACGTGAGAAAAAATCTATCATCTATTCACAAGATTTGTATTTTCGAGAGGGGTTGTGCACCATCCTACACATTTCGAAAGTTACGAGATTTTGATTTTATTATCTGTATACAGGGTGATAAAATATCTCCGTAATTGTAGGAGCTACAAAAAATGTTTGTACAAAAGCTCTAGAGGCTGTCCAGAAACTTAAATTATTCCTCAACATAAATATTATTAAATTTATCTGACCATTCAAATAATATGGTGCTATTAAGATTTATGGCCACTTTTCTAAAAAACGAGGTACCGGGTGATTTTCCATAATCTCCACCACCTTTAACTTTTTTGTTTTTTACTTTGGAAAAAAATGTTGAATATAAAAGTTGTAGGATGTATTCTAGTCTATTTGCAAGGCATATATTTGTTTACACAGGGTGTCACATAAACAAATGCCAAAGTAAAGTTACGTTTTTTTTAAGGAACACACTGTATATTCTCTACGGGGAATTTTAGATTCGTTTTATGAATAATGTTTCTATACCTATCTTCAACTGTTTAAGAAGTATTAATAATTGAAAATCCAAATATTGGCTAACCAAAACTGACACAAAGTGACAAGTGGCAGTAAACTTTATCAAGATATTCAAAAAGTATCGCTGTAACTTGTTATGAGGAATGCCAAATTTGTTAAGAGTGAAACAAATAATTTTAAGTTCATTAATTCGAAATATCCATAATACCGCTACAACGCAACGAGACTTGGCTCGAGAAAATCCAAGAATGCACATTTCTTGCAAGAAAAACCATTAAAAGGATATTGAATAGTAGCTAATAATAACGAAGATGCGCTACTCAATATATTACTTTATGTGCAAGTGAATCAAAATTTATCCATTCAAGGCATATTCAAAAAAAAAATTTCAAGAATGGAACTTTTATGATACCTCATATGCAAAAGTTCAGAAAGCTGGATACAAGCATTCCAAGATCAGACCAATCCCAAAATTGACACAAACGCACAGAGAAAATAGAGTAGAATATCGCCGCCGCATTCTGGAAAGAATTAATGATGATCCAAATTTTTCAAGAAACATCCTATGGACGGACGAGTCCTTCTTTGCGACGAATGGCATGATAAATAGAAAAAATACTAGGTATTGGGCTTCAGCAAACCCATTCTGTAACAAAGAGCTTAGATTTCAAGGGCGCCATAATAGATAACAACATTATTGGACCTAATTTTTTTTAAAACCAAAACTTAAATGGGGACTCATATTTGAACTTTCTCGATAACGAACTCGAAGATGTTCTCGACGAATTGAACTTAGGAAAGAAACATTGTGTTCCAGCACGACGGAGCCCCACCCCGTATTACCTTAATAAATCACATGAACCAACGTTTCAAAATATGGATTGGTAGTAAAAATGCATCACTTAACTGGCTAGCTAACAATCCAGAACTCCAATCTCCAATGGGCGCGTTTCTATGGGGATATTTAAGAAATCGCATTT
Organism: Crioceris asparagi; assembly: GCA_958507055.1. Classification (NCBI taxonomy): domain Eukaryota; kingdom Metazoa; phylum Arthropoda; class Insecta; order Coleoptera; family Chrysomelidae; genus Crioceris; species Crioceris asparagi. The sequence goes on from OY293829.1 coordinate 80,587,061, forward strand.
ACCAAAATCATATTGAGAATATAGAACATCTACAACAACTAATTAGGAATGAAATAAATTATCTGAATGAGCTATCATTCTGATTTTATAACAGGATCTTTAAAGAAATTCCAACGAACAATCATCAAATGCATTGAGCAAGATGGGGGCCCTGTGGGACAGCTAAATATTTAACAAAAACAACATTTCTTATATAAGTTAGTTAATTTGTATTATTATTTATATTTGTATTATTATTTAATTTTCAGTTTTAATTAATTGTCAATTATTAATATTTCTAAAACAGTTGCAGATAGGTATAGGACATTATACAAAAAACGTACCTAGAATTCTCCGTAGAGTTCAAGAATGCTATAATATACAGGGCGTCCCATTTAAAAAAGGTAACTTTGCTTTGGCATTTGTTTATTTATAATACATCCTACAACTTTTAAATTTAAATTTTTTTCTTTGTAAAGTGAAACATAAAAAAGTTAAAGCGAGCGGATATTATAGAAAATCCCAATGTACATTTGACGCTTTATATCTTTTCAACACGGACGTACAGTATCAGTTTTATTTTTCGCCAAATTAGTTTGAAACGTTCTTTTCTCTTGAACGATCTTCGTATCTATCAGGATTCTAGGTCAGTCCAAACATTGACTTCCAGTTTGTTCGACTTTCACACTGAAACTAATTACTTAAATAAATAAATAAATAAATAACGTTTATTGACAATTTGAGAAATCACATTTTTGTCAACAAACAACAATATTAAAACCTACGAGACTAAAAAGTCTGTTTGTAGGGTAATTATAAATAACATATCTTAAATCAATTAATAGCTAATTGGTAAGAAACAAAGCATTACAAATAAATAAAAGTATGGAAAATAATATGTAGATATAAGTTCTATCACCTTTGAATAATGTTTCTGATGAATTCTCTAGAGTTACTTCTTAAGAAATTATCAAACTCATTTTTAAATTTTGTGATTGTACTTATATTTTTTATAATTTTGGGTAAATAATTATATGCTTTTGGTACATACAATTTTTTTGACCTATATTTTTATTTTTAAATGGTATAACAATGGTTTGCTTCTGTCTAGTGAGATGACAGTGAGAAACAATATTGTGCTCTTTTTTATTCTTAAATTGATCTATTACAAGAATTTTGAAATAAATTTGTATTGGATCAAAAATATTAATTTCTTTATATAATAAATTACTTGGATATCTGCTATTTTTCTTCAATATTATTTTTAAACAACGTTTTTGTAAAATTTCAATTGGTTTTAAATGCGTCTTAGAAATTCCCCCCCAACCAATTAAACCATATTCAAGATGTGGTTTGAATAGACTGAATTACAACATTTTCATATATTTATAATCCAATAAATTTGATAGAATTTTGATTTTAAATAATATTTTTCATAATTTAGCACCTAGGTATGTTATGTGTCTTTCCCATTTGAGATGACTATCTAAAATAATACCAAGATATTTAATTTCCTGTTTTGAGTAAATAATTATTTCTAAATTTATTGAGATTTCATTAAATTCCGGAATATTTTTACCAGAACTACAGAAAGGAAGAAAAACTGTTTTATTAAAATTAATTGAAAGAAGATTTGTGTTCAGCCAGTTTATAATATTGATGAAATCAATTTCAATCTCAAGTTTTAAATGTTTCCAATTTTCGTTTTCATAATAAATGACAGTGTCATCAGCAAAGGAAATAATTTTACTAGTAGTTTCTATTGAAAAAAAGTTATTAATATATATAATAAAAAGTAATGGACCCAAAACAGTTCCTTGAGGTACACCACACGGTATAATTTGTGCTTCACTTATTGTACCATTTAGTTTAACTTCTTGTTTTCTATTTAATAAATAGGAACGAATAAGATCGTGAGCTTAGTCCCGTATTCCAATTTGCTCTAATTTTTTAAGTAATAATTTGTAATTGACTGTATCAAATGCTTTTACTAAATCTAAAAAAAATACCTTGTGATGGTTTTCTATTATCAATTGAATTATAAATCAGATAGGTTAAATCTTCTATTGCATCTTGGGTTGATTTTTTATTTCTAAAACCATTTCTCATATTGGAGAGTAATTTATGCATTTCTAAAAAATGATAAATTCTATTTTTAAGTATTTTTTCTAAAAATCATAGAATCATAATGAATATTACATACATAATCAGTCTGATGTCAAATTCAAAATCTGTCTGAAGTCACAATTGCTCAATACATTCTAATCTTGGCACCATTTAAATGCGCGGTAAAGGAATGCGTAATAATAAAAAGTCCAGACGTTTTGCTACGAAAAACACAACTCTTTCCTTTGTAAAATGAGAAAGCTTTTCATATCTGAACCTGTGAGCCTTCCAAATGGATACGCACACCTTTTTTATTTGCCAGAGAAAAAATCTATTATGGAATTTATAAAGACACATTTTTCTATACAAATTTCACGGTTGTAGACGAATTAACTTCGAATCTTTTTATTTCCATTCGAGCGAAATACTGCGAGATACATTTTTGTGATATAAAGCTCGCTGTCGAAAAAACAAAATAAAAAAAAAAGTTGAACTAGCTTATATATTACACATAACTCTTGTTTTCCCATCAGGAAAGTTTCTCGCTGGCTAGGTAGGTAGCTCATAGAATTTTCCTCAGTGACTTAATAAAAATACACTTTCAAACTGTAGCGAACCATACCCCTATATATATATATATAAGCACGGAATACACAGAAAATAATAATTCCAATACGACTACTACATCGAGTACGAGAGAAAGTAAACTGATGAAAACTTTTTCGATGGTAAAGTAAACCGATTACATCGAACTTTCGTCGAATGGTTTTTGTTATTACCCATCAAACGATATAATGGCTATTTTTAAAAGTATTGAGAGTGAGCTACGAAAGTTTTAGCAGATGTATGTATGTGTTTCATAAGCGCGCAAACAGTTTCCGATGAAAGTTTTCAGTTGTTGTTGATGGTATTTACGATACTTTTAGGTCGGGTTTCTGTAGCGCGCGCTTTATCAGATAAAGCCTGATCACTAACAAATAACTAATAATTAATAGAAGCCTGATTGGTGTTGTTTAATACCAATATCTGGGCGAGCGAGATTTACTCGGGTAACACAGGATTTAGCTCAAATACCTCATCATTAACAAGTTTTAAAATAAATATGAATGTGAAACATACCAGAAGTCAACTGTATCACCAATTGCCTTCTCGATCCCCAAACCCCATATCGCAATCAGTGGAGCCATTCCCGAAATAGCTAATGTGGACCTCGAGGGTGACACCTATTAAAATATTAAACAATCACCAATCGATTTCTCATACCAGAACTCAGCTGTATCACCAATCGACTCCCAAACTTCATATTGAAATTTGTATCGCAATCTGCGGAGCCATTCCCGAAATAGCCGCCGAACCATTCAAGTAAAAAGTTTATCGACCTCGAGGTTGACACTATCTCGTTTTGTCAACCACTTATATAGATAATCAGACAAGTCAGAACCTTTTCTATATACCAAATTTGATCAAAATCCTTAGAGCCGTTTCCCAGAAAAAGTATAGTAATAAATACGAGAAATTCGCAAAAGAAAACATTGAATCTGAAATGATGTTTGTACCATTATCAAACAGATTCCCAAAACTCCCATTAAAAATATAACTTTACCTTTCCTACGGCTACCTTGTACTATCAACAAGCATTTTATTCCAAATTTGTTTAACTTAGCATTTTATTTTTCCTGCAAACTAGAAATCAAATTACACCACCACAATTTTTTCAGTTTATCTTCTTCTGTTATCTTCGAAAATAAAAGGGCGGTAAAACCGAACTATTTTGAAATATATTAATATCTCTTTCTTTCCAAAATAATTATGAAAAAATAAAATCATCATGCTGCCCCTCAAATTGTTACACGAACTAATTCACTGAAATAATTAAGTTATATAAAACACAGTAAATCTATCCTCTGTGTTATGTAATAACTCATGAGATAGCTTTATTCTCCAGTTGAAATGAGCAGGAAACGTTTTAAATAGTGACGTTAACGCTAATAAATGTGTTTCCCGAATGGTCAATGGTAGGTAGATAGTATAGGAAAATCCCGGGGCGTCCAGAAACCTTTTAGTCGTACACATTGAACTCCACACACTCCATAGTCGTCCTATAAGTTTTTTGTGCTTCGTAGAAAGTTCCTGAGACATAGGAATACAAAATAATATAAACTTGTTCTGTTACTATTAGACCTTGTAATGATAAATAAGTAGAACAGATAAGATACTGCAATTGATTATTAAATCATAGATTATCTTCATGATTCTTTTTATCTCTTTTTTATCTTTTAGATTATCTAATATACCAACATAACTTGGTTATTTGGTATTTCATTAGTGAGTTTATTATGGTATGAAATAACATCACATAATATGAGAATTGTTAGAAATTTTGGAGTAATTCTATAGTGGAACACATTTTAGAAAACTCACATGTTCCGACACTGGCAGAGAAGCAAAGTCAAGTCGCAAGTGGTGGCCCTAATGTATTTTTAACACATGCACTCAGGACTATGGTGTCCTTCCACCAACAACCTACCTTACTCTATCCAGACTTTTAGTTGTTTGGGGTTGAAAACTTTATGGAATTCACTACTAGACCGGACGCTATTTATTTACCAGACAAGTACGTCCGCTTTCTGATTCACAGAGCGCAAAGTAAGATCCACTAGGTATATCTACTTCACAACTCCAACAACATGCACGGCCACAGTATCAACGTTTTTGTATGAATATAGTTGAGGATGAAAGTTTGCTGATGACTTATTGAAGTAGATGAGATAAAGAGAATGCTTCCAAAGTGACAAAATTTAGATAATATTCTCACTATATTCTAAGTTTTATAGTAGGCATTTCTAGTGCTTCCTCAATATCGATAAGTTTGTTGGAAGCATAACTTTTCACATGTAAATTAAAATTTTAAAATTTCTATCCCTTACCAAGAGCGTTTATCATAAGGTTTGAGTTACTAATGCAAAAATTATGTCCTGCTTTTCGATGTAAGCATCAAATAATTCATAATTTTCGTGAATCCATATTTTATTCTGAGAAATTGTGCCCTTATAAATTAACTAAATAATTAACTAACTAAAATAACTAATGACATTTCTAATTGATGGTCATGAAATCTTTTCTGTTCATAGTTAGATTCTTCTAAACTCACGAATTTCGCCCTGGCGATGAGAATAAACATTCACGAAAGCTCGGCTTAATACAAAGAATTTTATTTACTAAGCGACTGCATTTCCAACAAAAATCTCTCATATAACCGAATTAATATTATATTGAGTTTTTCAGTGATTTATCTGTCAAATTTAGTGCTGGTTTTTATAAGTATACGATATATTTTCATTATGGTAAAAATCAACTTTTACGCTACTCTACGCTACTATAGTATCTGTATAAGGAAAGTATTGTAAGCGTGTGAAATTCTCGGCATCGAGATTTTTACAAATGTTGACGTTTCAGAGTTTTCTAAGTCTAATAAACATATTTTCAGCCATGGGTCTGCCTGTCTGCCCGTCCGTCTGGCTGCCTGTCTATGACAGCATTATCTCGGGAACGGATCGGTGTATTTTGTTGCTTTCTTTTTTATTTTATTTGATACTAATATCACTCGCCGGTGGCACTGAATGAGAATCCTGTATACACTGGGTGTTGATCTATAGCCATGAACGTGATATGCTCAAGACTGTAGTGCGTAAACGGCTCTAAGGATTTTGATTAAACTTGTCTACAGTATTCTTCTGAGAGCCCTTCACCACCTACATACAGCGCCATCTCTGAGAAAAATCACAAGAAAAGTTATGCTTGAATAAAATTCCAGATTTTCCACATGTTTCTTCAAATTCTGGCTGAAATATTTCATGACCTTTGTTGTTTGTCTTGAAATGTTGAAGAAAATGCACGATAGCGCGATTTGACCAGAGGATTGTTACTTTCCCACCGCTATTATCGTCGCTATGTAAGGAAAGTATTGTAATAGAGTAAAATGTTTCATTCACTGGAATTTGCCTGCGAGCGGTAGGAAGGTCGTGTGAGTGTACACACCAGATTTTTTTGTTAGTATATTGAACAAAATATGGAAAATCCAAGGAATTATAAAAAAAGTTAATTGGAAATAGTACAAATAGCACTACTTATGTAAGAAAATCTTATTCTTGTTAAAATGTTCTTATTGCATATTTTAATCAAATTTGAATTGTTAATTAAATTCTCAGCATGGCTATGAAGATTTCTCTTGTGACCAGTAATAATTTTATATCCAACTGAATTACATTTCCACTTCAACTACCCTATCTACCTCTTTGAATTAAAATGTCACGCAAACCGGGTTAGTTTGCTCCACTTGAAGTACTTAATGTTGAAAAAGGCTGTCGTCTTCTGTCACGACCACAGTCTTACGTAAAGGGCTGGAGACTCATGGATATATGAAAGTTGAGAATTGCTTTACTGGTCACTTGTCACTACTTGTCCTTGGTTGTAATTGATTTTCTACAAGGACATAAAAGATACTAGACTGCTAGTCACCTGGTTCATACGATTCCTGTGACAAGTATACAAACAAAACAAAGATGCTGTAAGAACGAGTAGAGCCCATACACCGAGGGTTCATTTCATTTCATAAATAAAAATTTACATTCCAGGAATCTGTTTTATTTCCAATATTACATAGTATTGTTATTATACTATCATATTATTATTTGATCTTTTTTACAAAAAAAAAAAAACAGGACTTGAACTCACGACCATTTTATTAGCGCACGTCAACTTTATCATTTCGCCAAGCTTACCTTCTAGCGAATGCATTAACTTATGTTTCCACTATTAAGTGCATAAACACTTCACTTATGAAGCTTCATTATATTTGGTACTGTGCTATGATGTGATTCGGTTTTCTTTGTAGGTTGAGCTAAATACATAATGGTCGTTCTCATGCAAGAATTATTTTCAACTACATGTTTATTAGAGTTTAATTTATATTCGTGCAAACTTTATATCAAACCATAGGACACAGTAAATCAGTTTCATATATTATTTTGAAATAGAGCAGGTTTTGCATAAATATTGATGTCCTTGAAAAATTATCTTACCTAGGCATTATTACCGTCATAGTTGGTTTATTCTCATCCTACGCTACTGTTACATATTTCAGATAAAGTAAATAGAATTTCTATATAAAATTTACTCGAATCTAGTAAATTTAGATAACGTGTCCTGGATGTTTTTGAATTACGTCTAAATTACGAATATTGTAACATATATTTTATTTTAAACAACTTATCATATTGTTATACTTTATATAACAAGATACAATGATACTATGAAGCATTCTATTGGGGTCAAGAATAATTCCCTATCCAACAATTAATTAGTAGTTAAATATGCTCTTCCTCGACTATCCAACTAACCAGGTCAAATGTGCTTTGTTCCCGAGAGTGCCTGAATAAAGGATAAAAAGGTTGTATTATGTTAAACTATTTAGAAATCCCAGATAAGTCTCTTCATTGTAATTTCTATTCTAAATATAAACTTAGTTTGTGTTATTTTTTTAAACGCTGTTAAGTAGTCAAATGAGTAGAAACAAATTTCTCGAAATTTGGAATGCTTATTATTCTCGATCATTCGTATTTATAAACACGGAGACATCCTCCTGAGAACTATTGGCTACAACTTTAAGAATCTTAAAACATGAATAAATGTTCAATAATTAGTTTCACTTTCTAATGTGATATTTAAAACGGAAGTTTTATTTTTTGACTCTTCAAGAATGTATAACATTGAACCAAGGGCTGTATTAGTAGATGAAAAATGGTGACACATCAAGATTTTTACTTAGAGATAGTAAATTTTATTACTCTAGCCTAAGGGCAAGTACTATAAAATATTCCATATTATAGATTTTCTCTAGAATGGAGGACGACGGGCCAATTTTAAAAATCTATTTTCCAACGTCGTCGTTTATTTTCATATATGGCCGAGGAATGAAGTGTCTGGAACGTTCCTCTTCGTTCGTCGGACATCAATATTCAAAGTTTGTCCTGGTATCCTCTGGGATCATTTATTATGTGTGAGTGTGTGTCCTGGAGCGTTCGTTTCTTATTCTTCTCCATTTTAACTGCAGCCAATTTAGTCAGAAAAGGGGAAAACCCCGCCAGCGATTATATAGCTCACTTATTCGAAAATGGTATTAGTGGGGTCGATTTTCTGATTTGTGAGCTTCTTCTGTCTTCAATGAATCAAAAGTCCAGCACTGGCTTATCGACCGGTTGAGTCTGGGACAAAACAGGAAGAATATGAGAAAGAGAGAGATGAAGATTAAGCCTTCTTTACATGGCTAATGACTACCAAATCGTTGTAAGTAAAATTTCTCAAAAACTACACAATAATTAAAACTCTTCATTCAAAAAAATCTGTAATATTCATTAAACTATTCCAGTTACTGCTGGTTCTTATAGGCGAAATATTGTTTTCTGCCCTTCACTTCAAAAAAGGAGAGGGTATACAATTCGGTTGTTTGTTTGCTTTTTTTTATGTACGTTTGTTCGCGCGTTTTGCTTAGTAAACGTACTCAGATTTTAATGATTTTTGGAAATGGTGTCATTTTTAGAAAAACTTAAAGTCTTCTTCCCTCAAAAAACCGCCCCCGAAGAGGGTGGAGGGGACAATTTTTCTCGAAAAGTGAAAATCGGAGATGGCACAATTAAAGATGGGACCATATCCGGAAGCGTTTGAATTGAACATTTTTTCAAATGATATACGGTTTTCGAGGTACAGCAATTTATGTCTGAAATATATGTATTTTCGCTATGTGAAGGTAGTAATTTTTCTCGAAAATTGAAAATATGAGACGGACAAATTAACGAGGAGATGAAATATAGCTACATTTGAATTGAATTTTTTTTCTGAAGAATTACGGTTTTCGAGTTACAGCAGTAAAGTCTGAAGTATGTACATTTTGCTGCGCGAGTTTTGTGATCTCTGAATAATAACAAATACAAGCTAGGAATAAATGTACAGTGCATCCCATTTTGGTTGAGACAGCCGGGTATCTCGGTTGTTATTGAAGATAGAACCCTGTGGTATTGCGGTCCTGTATCACTTTTTTTGTGAAACTCAAGATGGCTTAAACAGAAGTCAGAAGAAGTCACAGGGCGGGAAAATTTACACTTTTTGGATTCCATACAGATCTACGAAGTTTCTTGGCGATAATGTCAAATTGAAAACATCCCCTAGAGAATTTTATGCAGACGCAATTTGGATAATGGATATACGACTCAAACTTATGATTTTTTCAATGGAACACCCTGTATTTTATTATCTTATTAAGTTTCTTATTTTTTTCCTTCAAAATGATATATAATATATGAACATAAAGTTCCTAAAAATGCTACAAGATTACTAGAACGTTGAATTTTAATAGTGGGCTATGGTTCTTCAAACAAAAAAGTTACAATTGTTGGAATATTACTTGTAGTAAATGACACACTTCTTCAATACGATTTAATGCATTTACAGTTATTAAGAGCCGTCTTTGTAAATTCTGGAATAAGTTTTTTGTTTTGTTAATGAATTAGCATTGGTATTGTTTTTATTTCTTTCAAGGAAAATTAACAAGTAATATTCTGTCAAGAGGAACTTTTTTATATGAAGAAGCCATAGCCCACTATTAAAATTCAAATTTCTAGTGATTTTTGAGCATTTATAAAAACTTTTTGTTCATATATTATATATCATTTTGAAGGAAAAAAATAAGGAATTTAATAAAATAATAAAATAAAGGGAGTTCCATTGAAAACACTCATAAGTTTGTGTCGTATATCCATTACCATACCCCGATGAAAAAAAAAATGCTTGCGCCACTGGATTCTGCATACAATTTTCAATTTGACATTATCGCTGAGAACATTCGTAGATCTGTGGGGAGTCCAAAAGGTGTGAATTTTCGAAAACGCTTAGTAACTTATAAACAAAAAAAGTTAGGCAAAATCTGTTTAGGCCATCTTAAGTTTCTCAAAAAAGTTCTATCTTCAACAAAAATCGAGATACCTGGCTGTCTGGCTGTCTCAACCAAAATGGGATGCACGGTACATCGAATGGATTTATACTATCTTCTTTGGTATTGGTGAACGTTCAACCATTTTCATATATAATGTTACATTGAAAAGGGTGAAATAAATATTTCATAGAAAAAAAATTGGTGCACTGAAAAATACAGAATAATGTTAATTCTACCTTATATTTTTCAGTAAACCAACTAATAATTTTATAAGAAATATTTATCTGATACAATTGTCTACTACAAAAAATGTCAATTTTATCAAGATGCAGATTTTCTTTTTCTGTGAAATGTTGTTTATCATTTCGTCGCATTCATTCGTACCTAATTCATGAATTATGGAATTGACTGATGATTGCTGCTTCACCATGTAATGGATCCTTTAGTGATACCTATCTACGACTGTGGAATATTCATCGACTTTTTGCCGCCGGTAATTAAGATGGGCAGTGAGCTGCTGAATTTTAATAACCAGTTAATCTCTTTTATACAAATAATAGAATAACCGTCAAATTTCTTATGTATGTACATAGAATTTTGTGCTTTATTTGAATATCATCTAAAATTATAATCCTCAATGTTGACATAGAGAGTTGGTTATGCTGCAATATTAATATGATAGGTTTAGCGGATGTGAAGCTGTGCTTTTTATGCAAAATTTTGTCTGTAAATAACAAAAAATCTTAATTGAAGGTGTTTGTTTAATTATTCCAAATTAACATAGCAATGTTAGTCGGAAGTTTTCTGTTAGTAGATTGGGTCTTTTCAACTCTATGGAACAATAACTTTTCAGTAGGAAGTTATTCTGATTACTTGAAACTGTAATTTTGTGTCGTGTATTAATATTTTATTTTTATTTTTTGAGATAAAGATAAGACCAAAATCTGTGAAGTATCTTTTTGTTAGGTAGATGAAAAACTGCCCAAAACTGATATTCCACTTACGTTGATTAAATTTGGAATAAGAGTCAATTGTAAAAATATGAATGACTCTAGTCAACAGTAGATAATATAGGTAATACAATTACCTTGCCAATTACCAACGATAGCAACAACAACATATGAAGATCGTGAATAATATCAATCAAGCAGTTTTTGTGTCAAAGCTTGTTAAGTTAAATCTTTGTAAGTTTATTTTTGTGTGGAATTACGTTTGGATTAAATATAGGTAACTTTCTAAACCTTGTTCTGACTAAATTACGGACTTACACTCTCTTTCCTAAGTTCTTATTTTTGTGTCCCCAATGTCTCAGTATATGTTTCTCAATTTATACTGCGATTATGTTCCATATGGCTAAACATTTTTTCTTCGATATGTTCTTTCAGTCATGATTTAAAAAAGTTCTCCACTGGAACATTACCCGCAATTTTTGATCCTTGATCCTAGCTTAAATCAATCCGTATCCCTCTCAATTTTTTTATTGAGGTTTCAAAGACGTATTCACCTTAAAAATGTGCCTAAATCGCCTGCTGTTGTTGATGTTGATGCCAAAAGTTTTCAATCTAACTACAACGACACAACTCCAAAGTTACCAGTACAAATAGAATTAATATTATTTTGTATTTTTCAGTGCATCAACAAACAAAGTGGGTCCAATTTTTTCTGATTACATACATTCAAGAATGTCGGTCGACTTTGTTAGTTTCGTAGTTCCCATGAGAGTAAAAGTAAATATCAGGCATGCTTATGTCGTGCGACCTTTTCTTTGAATAATAATGTAATCAAGAATAACCCACAAAGTACAGGACTCTGCTGGAATATATCGTACGCTGGAATGAAAGCTATATGTATTAAAAGACGTATTTTAATCTATCTATTTGAATCTATCTCTTTAATCTTCCAGTATTAATCTCAAGGTTTAAGCGGATGTTGAACATTTGAAAGCAGCTTTATGACTTGAATTTTGCAAACAAGACATCTGAAAATAGTTTGCAAATTTTAAATGGATATGAAAAGACTGTATAGTACGATTTAGTTGTACAAGTGGTGGACTTGTTTTATAATTATGTACAGTAATTTATTGATAAATATGTAATGTATATTTAACTCCAATTCATATTATTTATAATAATAATAATAATAATAAATATGCTTTATTGCCAAAAAACTAAATCTTTTTTATAAAGCTTAAGTTGTGCATAAAATTAAAAACTTTTTTCAAATCGCGTGATACAATGTTATGCAAGTCACAAATCTTCCAGAGTATGGTGGTGTCATCTGCAAAAACTTTCCAGAAATATTAATATTGGTGATATCATTTATATGTAGAAGGAAAAGGATAGGACCCAACACAGATGCTTGTGGAACTCCTGATTTAATTTTCCCAGTTTCTGAAAACTTCGTTGTTTTTACCGTTTGCTTTCTCCTTTTAGATAAGCTTCAAACCATTTGAAGGTCGATCCTCTGCATCTATAATGTTGGAGCTTATTCAGCAGTATGTTGTGATCGATACAGTCAAATGCCTTCGACAGGTCACAAGACACTGCAGCTGTCATTTCACCGGCATTTATCACGGAATAAACTTAATACAAAAATGAGAATATTGCATCGTGTGTAGGTATTTTTATTATTCTGAAAACCGAACTGACTGTCACCAATTATATTGGCTCACAGAATTAGAATCATGATGTCTTATATACATTTCAGTTGAGAAATTGCCTATTGAGGTTAAGTACTAGCTAGAAAAATGATTTGGAAACTTGACAATAATTCTGTTCCTCTCTGTATCTGGGGTACCAATGTGTTGTTGTTACGCCTCGACCCGTTTCTGAGCTCGATAAAACTTTTTGTTCGGTTCATGTATTGTAAGCTTGGGGGGATGAAATGTGATACTAATTTAAGAGAGAAATAATGTAAGCATGTCGATAACGAACCAACCCTGCATCGATCATGATATAAACCTGCTACATTCTCTGCGATTCGATCAAAGGGGCAAAGATTATGTAACGTATAGGTTTGTACACTCTCATATTTCAAACACTTTGGGGCAATTTAAAATAGTCGATATTCAACATGTACTTGATGTTATATCGAGCCATCAAAATAATCAGAGTCATTCGAAATAGGCTATTGGCAAAATAAGAACGTCACTTTGCTAGATTCAGATGGGACTTAGATATAATGTCATAAGCAATGGGTGTGTTCAGTTGATCAGTTGAATAAATGAATCTATATGCTTTTTATGTTGAAGTAATGTCATAAGTTCTTATGAATAAAAGAAGATAATTGCACTATAAAAATATGTGTATACATATGGGTTGGCAACTTGAGATTTGGTCTGCTTTCCTAAAATATTCTTATTCCTCCAACTGTAGAGAGTGTTTACAATCTCAATTTGAGTTGAGTTTTTATAAATTCAGTATCAATTTTTTGGATAAAAAATACTGCTGTTGAAATTTGCGTTAAAGTTATAAATTATTATAGAAAATTTGATTTCTAAATTTGGATGTAATTTAAAAAAATAATGGTTTGAAAAACTAAAAAGAAAACACACTTTAATAGCAATCCAAACAAAGAAGTATAAAATAAATATAATATCATTTAAATGTGAAAAAGCGTGGGGTGCTTGATATCCATTGATATAAATGTTTTATGTTGATAGATATTGATATAACAGATTCATTCTAAAATTAATTTAGAAAGCACCCCACGCTTTTTTACATTAAAATGATATTCTATTTATTTTATAATTTTTAGTACGGTTTGCTATTACAGCTATGCATGAATGTACGGAGTGAGATATAAACAATCAGAGTCATATCGGTATACGCGAACGGTACGGAACCCTCAACTAAATAGTTCCACTCTTAAACTCCATCGAAAATCCTCCAACACACAGTCATATCGAAAATTCCACAAAAATCCATCTATAATGCTCCGAGTGGTATAGGTAAGAGAGCCTTCATCAAAAATTCCTACTCGCACATAAACACCATCTCATATCCTACCAACTTACATGCATATCGAAAATTCCACGAGAATCCATCCATAGAGCTCAGAGATATAGGTATGGTACCTCCCATCAAGGAGCCCCACTCGCACATACATAACATGAAATTATTGTATTGTCATCGATCCTTTAAAAGTATACAAAATTTCAAGTCGATCCGATATTTTTTAGTAGGCGAAAATCGTGTCCAAACATTACGTTATTTACATATATACATACATACACCTACCAAGCTAATAAAAGCGTGTTAACTCAAAAAATGACCAAAATTAAGAAAACACCCTATATCTAGGTATACACAACAAATCTATCCTAATATATATATATATATATATGACATATCTTACTTTGTTTATTTTAATGTACTGAAGTTGAAAGCAAAAATTAACTACTTGAACCATAATTTTTGCTCTAAAGTGTTTTTTTTTCTGTTGAATGTTTTTTTTATAATGTGAGTGTAAGTAACCGTTGTAAAATAAATTTTGTAAAGTGAATGTTGTAGAATAAATGCGGTAAAATAAATATTGTAAAATAAATTTTGATAAATTTTGTAAAATAAACTTTGTAGATTTTTTTTCCTTCTAACTTCTATTTTGTCTAACGTCTCCAAAACATTAACACACCCAAAACATTAACACTCATAACACTAACAAAATTCTTTTTTGGACTGGGGTAGTGCTAGTATGGAATATTTAGAATCACCTTCGTGTCGTCTATCCACCGTTGATTGTTTTCCGCTTCCAATGGGACACCCTGTAGGTATATTTGTTTTCAATTTTCTACAAGAGATGATGTGATTTTTTCATAGTTATAATATCACGAACCATTACTGCACTTGAGAATCATTTCCATACACAGAATAAATATTTAATTATCTCCATCACACTCAAAGCATCCGTCATTTGAATGTCAAATATTTACAATAATATAAATGTGATTGTTTCGTGTATATGCATCAGTCCGCCTCTCCCAGCTACTAATTAATCCTGCCAATAATTTAATGACGCCATTAGGCATGCTCATTCCATGCCAACAATAAGCACAAAATAAATAGTACCTACTGAATTGTCCTGTACTGTACAATTATTCTCCTGCTATTTATTCTGTTTATTTATTACTCTGCATCAACTTTCCAATAAGTATTTATTTGTTTAAAGTATTATTATTTGTACAAAAGCAGTAGCGTTACACCTGTATCTCTACAATGTGCCCCAAATCTCAGCTGAATGGTAAATATTTGATAGCTGTTAAGTAGGCTATAGGGAGGAAAGATTTCACATGTGGACATGTCTTCCTCAATGTAAATCTAACATTAGATACCGGTATTGAAAATATTATAAGATTGTGCTAATGCTATGATTCCTTCATTAATTTGGCCGTCCCATGTTTTCGATTCTAGAAAGAATTCGCCCCGTCCACATGGCAAAAATATATTTCAGACATTACCAATGCTGTAATTCAAAATCCTATAACTTTGTAAATTACGTTGCTTGAAATGGGTTCATCTTTAATTTTCTCGTCTCCTTTTTTCGAAATGAATTCGCCTTTCTCCATACCCTTTGGGTGAAGTATTTTGTGGGTTCAGGGCATGTTGAATTTCGATGTCGAATCCTGAAAATCGAAGCACGTTTACTAAGCACAATGTGCTAACAGGAAATGGGTCAAATTGTATACCACCTCCGTATGGGAAGTCGGTCAAAAAGCATGTTTTTCGTCTAAATACCGTATAAGAATGTGTTTTTATGAATATGGGTTTGCTCAACAGGCTGGTCTCATTAAAGGTGATAGATATAAAGATAAATTAAAGAAACCACGTATTAAGTTGTCAATAATTCATTTTAGTATATTATTGTAATTGACAATTTTAATGACAGACTTCATTGATGGATGCTAGTTTGATATAAATTATTTTCATTCTGTGTTAATCTTAACTCAGCTTTGCTTTAATTTGAATTAATTTTATGGCCTTAGAAAATGTCAAGCGTCAAGGTAATGAGAAATATGAAATATATCAATAAAAAAATCCTGCGGAGCAGTTAATTTTTCTAATGTAGTCAAGATATTAGCTTGGATCAAAAAACAGGAAATCAAAATTATTCAAATGAAAGGCCACTTAGGAGCGTTGGGAAAAAACAGATAATAAGCTTAAAATTAGAAAAAATCTGTCTCCTATAGAGTAGTTTTTCCTGAAGGGTCTAGATCCATACGTTGAAATATAGAGAAATAATCTTCATTGCAAAGAATCTCTATTTTCAACATTAGGAGAAAACATATCAACGCAACTGTAGTTCCCAGAGGTGAGAGTGGAACCTTGTGGAACCTCGCACTTCTGTCTACAGAAGCGTTATTTACAGAAAAATGTCGGATTTTCAAGGTCACGTAATAGTTCTTCCTGATTAATTTTAAAATAAGGCTTGAAATTAATGAGATATTATACATAATACATTTCTAGTTCAGTTCCCAGAATCAATACATTTGTTTGAAAATCTACTCTTCTTCAAGAATCTTTATTTTAGGTTTAACTTACGTCAATAGTTTTTTTTCATCTACAAAAGAAAATACAGCTCTTTATTCTGGAATTTTAATTTGTCTATAGCTTAGTGCACAAATGAAATGCTTGCTCAATTTTTCTAGATATAAACTTTCAGAACAAATTTGTTCAAGCGATTTATTCAGTAAACATCTATATCTTTATAATATCTGTTACACAGGGGAACTTTCTGTGTCAAATGTCGTAGGACACACACTTTTAATAACTTCATCTTAAAAAAGTCGGCCCTAGTTTTTTCTGATATTATGAAAACAGGTTTGATACGTTAATGTGAACCCGTTGATGTTTTTGAATAATAATCAACTCTTTTTATTCAACTTTGCAATATTTAAATATTAAGTTAGAAAGGCTTGTGTGCTATTTCTAAGGTATATGGTCAATATACATCAAATAATCTATTGACTATAAGTATATACCTACACACTCCATCTACCGAAGTCTGTCAAAAATAGAAAACATTATAGGATACATATATTTTTATATATTAGTTTTTTGAACATATTTCAAATCATAACAACCGGCCTCAAGCTCCTCAAGATTATGAAATTGGTCACAAATAGATCTTACAGAAGGTATCGTGTGACCTATATTTATTTCCACAAAAATGAAGCTTAAAATCGTAGTATAACCATATCAAAAATACTTTTAACAACATTTAAATCTTAGCGCAAAATATATTTTTTGGAAGTTGATCCTTTTTTCGATGAAAAATAAACTGCTCTTGATATTTTGGCCAACGGTTAAAAAGGTGGTCTATTTGGTAGACGCTGGTCGCCTAACCAAGATGTATGTGGTTCAAGCTCAACTACAATTACAATTTCATATTAATAACTTTCTCCTTGGGCCTTGACTTCCTCTATCCCATTTTACTGTACAATATATAATGATAATTGCCTCCAAAAGTGGAGGTACGTACGCTTTGGAAAATCCATGAAGGTAAGCATTTTGGAATAAAATGATCAATTCCGTATGCGAACGCACCAGAGCCGCACCCATCAACCATTTCTATTCTGGCAAGTGAAGGTCAGAACAGAATCTCTCTAATAAATTGATTGATTACCTCATATATATATATATATATATAGTGGTGAATAGACTCATTTATCTTTGTATCGGCGTTGAGGGGTGTTCGTTACAAATGATCTGGTCAAGACGAAGACTACGACGAGGAAGAAGGAGGGCAGGAGGGGTGGGGGCAATGACAGATAGTGTTGATCGATAAGGCGGAGACATACGATATTAGTTTCTTGGCTCTTTCTTTTTGTGACGCATTCCCAAATGATGATTCATCAAGACCAACAGAAAACAAATTTCAAACAAAACAAGCGCGAGACATAAATTAGTCAGTTTGGCAGCCCTGCATCTTGGAACAAACCAAATGTAGTGACTTTTCACTCAATATTGTAATATGTGAACAATATTTTGATAGAGCGAGTACAAGCCAGGTTTGGATTTATTTTTAAAATTTTGGCGGATGCGCACAATGCAATTTTTCGTTCTGATATTGACTTTGCTCTTTTAAATTGTATTTTTTTTACATCTGGAAAAATTGAGGCAGACATTTGAAATAGTTTGATATATTTGGAATATGATTTGATTTACTACGGGAAAATTCATATTTAGAGAAGCCAATCATCAACTATGTTTGGGGATTGTTACATTCCTATTGCTACCCTTAGAGCTATGTTGCAATGTAAAATTGTCACCGTCAAGGAATGGCCCAGGGTTCAAAAAAACAGCACATATTCAGCCATTGATCTGTCTGCTTGTCCGCTTGTCTTCTTTTAATTTTCTTACCCCTACCCCATGTAGCCTTATCAGAGAATTATTTGTAATCAGTGTAAAATTTATGGTGTCCGGTATTCAATAGATATTCAAGTTATACTGAGATGGATGTACGTCTTGATTGTGAGATCAATAATAACTTATGGGTCAATAGTCTGGCATGCCTAGGCAAGCAAGGACACAACAAGGAAAGCCTTCGATAGAATACAAAGGTTGGCCTGTTATTGTATCAGCGGAGCTATGAGACCGTCCCCATCTAGGGCATTGGAGATTATCACAGTTCTTACTTTGATAGATAGACTAGCCCATGAGGCCGTTCTAAGATTAGCCTGGAAAGGTACCGGAAAAGAGGAAATTAGGAATCGGAGAGCTTGGTCTTCTCTGACCAAATACATCCCATCCCCCAACCTTCCCAGTGACGAGAAGATAAGGAAAATTAGCATCAAGAAAGTTTTTACTACGATGCTAAGTAGAAAAGAAGATTGGGAAAGGGAGCTCACAATTCAAGCTCTCAAAAATAATGCCATTAAATGGTACACAGATGGTTCTAAAACCACTACAGGAAAATGCTCACTATCGTTAGGCAAAAGTGCTTGCAATTCGAAAATGTGTGGAAATGAACCTAGAAAGAAACTATCAGAAATTTGATATGGTTATACATTCTGACAATCAGGCTTTGATTAAGACACCGAGCTCTCATATCATCAAATCTGGGATGATATGGGAGTGCCGGAGAAAACTCAACGAATTAGGCAAGAAAAACAATGTCTGTTTAGTCTGGATACCCGGCCACTCGGTAATCAAAGGAAATGAAGCGGCAAATACACTTGTCAGAAAAGGAGCACGAACTCCTTTCATTGCCCCAGAACCTTTCTGTGGTACAGGTAAATGTTCCTACAAGAAAGAGTTTCAGGAGAAGGAAAAATCCGAAAGAGAAACACTCTGGCGGAATCTCCCTGAGTTGGATTATTCCAAAAAGTTTCATGGGAGCTTTAATACTGCAAGATCTAAGAAGTATCTGGATCTTAGCAAGAATAAGCTACATCTCATCACTGGATTTCATAATGGATATTGTCGCCTCCGGAAACACATAACGAGAATGGGTCTAGCAGAGAACGACGAGTGCAGATTCTGTGGGGAGAAGGAGGAAACTCCGGATCACCTGGTGACAGAGTGCTTCGCCATTGCTAGCCAACGCAAAAATGCTTTGGACAAGAGACATCCAGAAATGAGGAAGTAACACCCTTGAAGCCATCCCAGATTATGGTTTTCATTAGAACCCTGGAAATGGAGAGCGAGCTGTAGACTACGTAATGGCGAGAACAGATCTGATGGGGACACAATAGACCTCAAGGTCGCAGTGCAATGAAAACCCCTCAAATCTACAATCTACAATCAAGTTTCATAGGTTCCTGAATCAATAAAATGTACTTTGAGCACTTGATCTGTTTGTTTGTCTTTAGCAAGATCATATTGGGAATAGTTGGGTCGATTTTTTCGCTTGGTAAAGACTTTGAGCTTACTCTTTCTTTAAATATTTCCATTGCACTCTGAGAGAAAGCATTCTTTCTACAAAAGCTCAACATTATCAAAAATATTCTCTTGAATTATGTCTTAATATGAAGCTACTTTTCAAATGTTTCTTTATCTTTCAATACCTGCTTTTTCTTTCTTCAATAAATCTAGTCTTCTAGAACCCTAACAAATGTAAGTCAAAAGTTATAAATCATTTTTTTCCCCACATCAAACTACCAATGAAAATGTTAAATTCACACACTTTAGTGAGTAATCTAATAATTGATAATCCATTTATTTCTCTGTATGTCAAAATCAATTTACTTACGGCTATTAGACCATGATCATTTGTCAGTCAGTAATTCACCCAAACTCAAATATATGCAGCAGGTACAATTTAAAGCTCCATATACTCTTTTGATGTGTCAATTCCGTCAATGTATTCACAAACCTACCTATCTACTAGATCAATCAATTTATAAACAGACCAACCAACCCATTTGATGGAGAAAAAAAAATCAACAAACAAGCAGAACTCCACACTAATTCATTGGGTTCACGCCGTACAGATACAATGTAATTACGTGACCACCGCCAATTTAAAGGGTAGAAATAATTTATTATTTGCCCATTTAATTCAGGAAATCCATCGGGAAATGAATGGGGTAGTACACATGATGGGGGAAAGATGTGCGCCTTAACTCTTGAGGTAATTGTTTGAAGATAATCTTTGGAACATCTTTTTCATTCGGTGCAATTTAAGGGAATTTATTGCCTTAATCTTTTCATGGCATGCATTAGGTACTAGTGTAACATGGTTTCAATTACTGTGAGCTTATTTGTGGTTTATTGTCCATATAAATCAGTTTTATAAGAGTGGTGTCGATATTTGTAGAACTTTTTCATTGCTGTTCACTTGATTGTTGTGCAATTATTTTTCGAATATCACTATTTCTTCTCAAGGTATTCTATACCTAATTAATAATAAGGTACAAGACAACTTAAACAACTATCTGAATATCTAAATATATTAAAGTAGTCATGTTTTCTATCAAAATTTGCATGGTTCACATTTTAATTTGAAAGCCTACCCAAACGTTATTTCTTCGAAACTATGATTAAAGATTGGTATATATATATAAAAAGTTTGAAGGAAGAAACTCATACGCATCCTATCGAATAACTCACATATTACGTTTTGAATCTTGTCCTAATAAATTTTATGTTAACTTTGCATCCTTAATTCATCGAGATGTTTACTACATTTTCTTATATCTTCGATCACCGAAGTAAAGCAGCGCAGATTGAGGCAAGAGTTTGGATGAGTAACCAGCAGTGAATGTTCATCACTCTCATAGCAATGCAGTGAGAAATGGTAGAGAGAATATTTTTCTAGTGCATCTTCTCTGGAAGGATATCTATCTTAAGATTCATCTCGAAAATAGTTAGGAAGTTCGAAGTTCATGTTGTCCTCTTGCCTTTATAGAAGTCACCTATGCTGGAGTGACTATTTATCATCGTGTATGTGAATTGAAAAAAAAAACATTCAAAGTTTGCTCCTAAAGCTTTTTAATTATTATGCTGATCCTTATTTTCTACTTGAAACATTTATCATAAAAAAATGTGTTATCCAATTCCAGAGACGAGCAAAAAAAAAGCTTGAACCCCTCCCCAACCCACAGTCAAATTAACTTTGTCTGCTGGAAGAGCTAAATATTTATTTTCCTCCAAGAAAAAGACTGTGCCTAACAGAAGAAAAAACACCTTTGATGTATTCTCGCCGCCTAGATAAATACAACGCTCACGACTTTAAGATATTATAGCTGGGTTGACACACTCCGAAAAGAAAAAATGAACTGGATCTGCAAATAACGGCGCCGTCTTTGGCCCATTTCCAAATAACCGCGTCGTTAATGGGTAACAAATCAACCGTGAAATGACATTTACCTACCCTCTACACTGTGGACCAGGTTAAAGCTCCCAAATTTTAAGTCACAAATAAATTTGTATCCTATATAGATAGCTATTTCATTTTTGAAAGGCTTATAGGTTGGCGTATTAATATTGGGATAGATGAGTTTGGTCAATGTTTTTTAGAATGAAGCGGATTTAAAGAGTTTTTCCAAGACGCTAGCTACATTTAACGTCGTTTCAAAAAGCTCAGTTGTATCTAAAATGGAACTGATTAAATTCTTCTGCAGCCAAACACTGCCATCATCTGCTAATCGCTGTGAGAAATTATACGAGAAAACAAATGATAAGAAAGCATTTCCATTGCTGTTTTCCTTCATAATTGGTGCTTGTTTCTCAATTTATTTATTTCTTACATAGTAGAATAATAACTACAAAGTCATGGACTCTATTATTCACAAAAATTCAAAAAATCTCGAGAGTTATGAGAAACAAGGCTCAGGATCCAGAAGGCATTCAATACAGT
The DNA here is from genome assembly GCA_958507055.1 of Crioceris asparagi. NCBI lineage: Eukaryota > Metazoa > Arthropoda > Insecta > Coleoptera > Chrysomelidae > Crioceris > Crioceris asparagi. The sequence goes on from OY293829.1 coordinate 80,609,430, forward strand.
CCACCACAAGCTATAGAGGTATTAGCAGAAATATTTAACGATTGTGTTCAAGGAAGAAAGGAGAAAGGAGAAATGTCAAAAAAAATATAGGGGCTTAAGTGTGATGACTTCTAAACTAGAAGAAGAATTCAACAATTAGGGGCTGGAAATAAATGTTGATAAGACGGAATATCTTGTTGTAGACGTAGACGGTCAAAATTTGGATATTTTTTGGAGAAAATATAAAGAGCTGCAATGAATTTCGGCACCAAGGATCTATTTTCATTAAGGAACCATCAAATTGTCGGTTAGGATATTGAGTCAATCAAGGCTGGACTGCCATTAATCAGCTCAATCGTTTTTGGTGGAGTAAAGGGATTCAGCGTGCCAATAAGAACAAAATTGTTGCAATGAGACGAATCGAGATTTAAACGTGTATAGCTAACACAAATATCAAAGATAAAATGAACATGGAAGACAATATAATAGATAGAATAGAAACAATGCCACAAAATAGAAGTCCAATTAAAATATGGAATTAAACAACAAGTGACAGGCACCGGTGGAAGAGAAGAACAGGACGTATATGAATAAAAGGAGTTGATGAGGCTATAAGGAGTAGAAAACTACAATTGAATTATATCCAAGATAGGGAGAAGTTGCGTTTTTATTTTGATTTATGGATCTTTTTTATAAAAAAAACTCGGAATAATCACAGCTCTAAGGATCTTTTTGTTATCTTCATTGGTTGAAAATTTGAGAAGCACCATGTTTAAAAATCCAAAATAGTGATATTTAATCTAATTTAGTTTTTTGCCTCATGTCTCTAAAATGAGTAGGTATTTATGGGACACCGGGTAGATACTCTCCATTTGCACAATTTTCCAGATCCTTCGACCATTTAACTTATTTTGCGCCATGTCATCCTCGTGTCTGCCTTTAAGATACTTTTTGTCATGAATATTTTAAATCTTATTATTCCTTAACACCGGTTTTTGCTTATGGGCACTCGTGCCGTCGCCTTCTAAGGTTTTTAGCTCTAATCCCACCATGAAAATTTATTAGATGCTGCATTATCTCTCTTCTTTTTGACTGTTCTTCTTCAAGAGGAAATTTGGCTTTGTAGCGTATAATCAATTATAAATGACTCGATGATGCAAACTAAATTCTACATGATTAATCGTTTGATGGGCTAATGTTTATTTATGAAGCTAAACAAGCCATATGCTTTAACAAAAACCGCTTTGGGAATAAAGTTACTCTTGACCTTATCTCAGAGATATATAAAAAACGCCAAGACACGTCATCTTTAATCCCAATTATACACATATGGACATACGGTATAAAATTATGAGGATGTCTCAGCAAATCGAATTTGAATATCGTCCAACGATTCCAATCAGTTATTAAAAATAATTAATATGTGTCCATATACGCCCTTCCTATATTGAGGAAAAATGCAGAAAGAGAAGATATTTTAAGAGACGAATAATTCTAATGTTTAATATAGACAAAGTAAAATCTAATTATAACAGCAGCAAGATATCCATTCTAGTATTAACTTGATTTCTTGAAACAATACTAGTGGTCAAGGATATAATAATTGCATATAATTTTTGGCAATTTAGTTCTATTACCTCAGTTGCAAGCTTGTACAAAAGTGCATTAGCGTGCGTTGTTTGCCTAATTCCTATTAGTAACAGTTCAAAAAACACAATGACAGCTAGCTATCTATTTCAGAATACAAAGCATTGCAAAGTTTTCACTTAACTCCCGAAATATTACTTTACCCTTATGACAAAATGAAGAAAATACAGTCCTTCCACAAAACTGACTTCAAATTCGACATGTTTTGCATTGCAAAACCCTTCGTTGTAAATGCGTTAATCCGTTATCAAAAGTATTAAAATTTCTTGAAATGACATCAAGTGCGCATTTAAATTAGTCCCTCAAAATAATTACATTACTTTGTAAACAATATTCACAATATTTAAATTTGCGCTTGACGTTGCGTTGTTATCCACGAATAAAAAAATCTGACAGTCCTGACTCGTTGATTTTACATTGCATTTGCGTTCGTTATGCAACACACAATACATTTCTACCACGTTAACCATATTTTTTTACGCATTACACCAAAATTTTAATTTTGTGCACTACTTCACTAAATCAACTTTCACTATGCCAAATTTTATACTCCTCCGTGCACGTCTTATGCTTTAAAAATCGTCAAGAATCACGTATTTATATACAGAGTGTCCGATTAGTGCGGCAAACTGGAATTACGTCTCTATTTCCAGTTACTTTAAAATGATTTAAATATAAAAGTTGTAGGGGAACACAAGCCCCACATTCTGAAATTATTTGGGACTATACAGGGTGTCCCACAAAAAAAAACAGCACAAAGTTGCGTTCTTTTATATGAATCACCCTATATGTTTCGACATTTTTGAATTTCATATAAAATAACGAGTAAAAAGGTGTGTCACCTGTCAGTGTTTCAATTGTTTGCAATTGTTTGATTTAAAATCGACATTTCAGACTCTTTGAAAGCTATTCCGGTCAAAACGGTAAAAGATAGAGAAAAAATAAATTTCACCTTGCTATTTTATTTGTTTGAGACCTAACTGATAGTGGTTTTATAAATGGTACAAAATAGTACCATATTTTGGTACCAACCATTTCTGAGAACGCTATTCAATAGAAACGAAAAACCTAAGTAGGACTATAACTATTTTTTTTAATCTTTTACCATTTTGGCACAAATAACCGTCAAAGGGACTAAGCTATCGATTTTTCATTGTTAATAACTCCTAAGCAAACGAATGAATGTTGACAATTGATTCAGCATTGTACTCGTTATTCTATGCATAGAACAGAAATGTAGAAATATATAGGATGATTCATTTAAAAAATATATAAGTATATTAAGTATATATAGCTCTTATATTGAGATGATCCAGTATTCTCATGCTACTAACTTGCTGCGCAACATAACAGATTGTGCAAACATAAATAAACATACACCGAAGATGATCCTCTCTCCTATGCCAACATGTTTGCCATACAATGAAAACATAAAAGTTGTATATTATAGAATAATAAGGCTGAGCCTGGTAGGAAATAAGGTCAAGTTTTGCTCATTTTCAAAAGAAACACACCCATACAAGCTCGAATGCATATGCAAACAAGTTTTATGAAATGAATATAAAAAAAATAGGTAGGTATTGCGCGATTTTACATTGAAAAGCTTTTTACGATGTTTTGTTTGCAATTTCTGCGCTTCGAAACAATGTTGCTAGATAGGTATATACTATATAATATATAATCGATAGGCAGAGCAGCATGCAATAAGGGTCACAGACATAAAATAGTTGGGGTTTGGGTTAACATGTCTGGTTATGTTGATTCATGTTTCTCTATAATAGAAGCTCGAGAATAGATAGCATAGTATAGCAGAAAAGTTTTGAGAACTTATTTGAACTGCTTAAAGAGTTCTCTAGTTTCATGATGGTATATGGCTTCAAATATTAAACGAATCTCTTGATATAAAAGTGTTCAATTTGTAAGATAACTGAAATTACTTCTTTTTCAATTTTGCTATGTAACCATTTCAAGTTTTGCGAAAATTCGGTCATTACACATATTTCTTTTATTAATGATTCTGAAACTTTGTGGTAAAAAAAATTAAACCGTGTTTTAAATTTTTTTTAGAAATTTTAATTTAAGAGCAGAGAAAAGTTCAAAAATACCAAAAATTTCATTGTTTCAAAACGTGTGCCTTTTAGCGCCCTTTGACGTCACTGTTCCTGCTCCTCTGGCATTTTCTGATCTTATGTATTTTATCATTATTATTTCAATTTTAAAAGATCCCAAAGATTCTAGTTGCCTAAAGCAGGATTTTGTAGTTCTCATGAAGAAGAAAAATTCTATACTACCGTCACGATATCAGGTACATATATTTAAAACATAAAAAACTCTGCTCTTAACATTAAATTTTGACTGATTAACTAATATAATTCTCAGCTGCGACCCTTGCGACAGAATAAGTACTGCCAACAGAAGTGAAAACTTAAAACAAAAGAATATCTAAATTATCGATTTTTTCTAATTTCTTAAATGAAATTGGTTTGCACATCTATTGCCACTCTGAGCAATAATTATTTACATCTTTATACAGTTTATTAATTAATCAAACATATGATGGACTGCACAAGCTCAATACAAAATATCAATTTTGTATTAGGATTTACATAGATTTTAATGAACTTTATTTTTTATTATTAGCTGTATTATCATCGTTATTTTCAACAATACTTAGTTCATTTGTAATTTTAATCATTTAATTTTATTCTAAAATTGATTTATTGATTTAGGCTTATGGTAACTGAAGTAAGAAATATTTTTTTAGACTCGAATTTATCTAATTATTGTCTAAAAATTGCATCGAACTCGTTTTATATTTTTTATTACCTAATTTTCGTTCATCAGACATAGTCAAAACCAATGCTTCACTAAGAAATTCAGTTCAGTTCAGTGGTAGATTTTTTATCATCTTCAAAGTTGATATTGAAGTCCCCACATAATATCATCGGATTATCGTCAAATTGTTCAACAAATCTTTTTTCGAATAGGTATGTCAGAACCTTCTTTCGTAGAAATCATGAAATTTTGATATTAAATATGAAAAATTCTTAGTAAATACCAACAAACCCTTCTATCAGGGCATTATGTAATATTCATTGCAGGATGTATTGCAGATATCAAATATTCGAAAAATAAATAATATAAAAATTTTCAACGCAAATGTCACTAACAGTCTTGGAAATATTCGACAATAAATACTTTGATTTTGTCATTTATTTTTCTACATAAATATATCAAGCTCTCACTATTATACTGCACAGTGATTCTACAATTAATCAATTCAAATAATGATTATCGAAAACACAATTAAAACAATGCACAGCAAAGTCTATCTAAGGGACATTGGTATTAGCAGAGAAGAGAGACGTGTATATAATATGTGTATAATAACATATACACTGGCCGATGTACTATGTGCAATACGTCACAAGGATGTCAAGGTCATCGGTGTCGCGAACCTATAAGTTTATCCCCTTCAAAAAAGCAGTCAACAATGCTTAAGCAGCTTTCATTAAAAAATTAATTACTTTTCACTAGCTACTTGTAGGAAACTTTAGAGGTAAGATTTACAAACTAACCTACTTTTAGTGCTAAAAAGGCTTTTTGCCTTATTTTCTCTACAAATGTGGTCAAAGATCAAGTCGCAACCAAACTGCTGATTTCATCTACTGCCAGAAATATCTGCTCTTCAATTTGAAATATCCATCTCGGTTGTCATTTAAAAATTGTGCTCCAAATTACTTGTCTTATAAATCGACGCTATAACTCTCTGTGACAGAAAGATATTTAATAGCATCAATTAGAGGAAAAATAAACTTTTGCGGGCCCTGCTGCTTTCTGGGTTCTTGTATCGAAATGTTTCTTTCTCCAGACAGCAGCTGCAGCCATCGATTTCATATTAGACTGTCTCTCTTTAGACCAATTTGGTGTGGTAGTGGTCTGGTAGGAGTATATAGGAGAAGGATCGATTCACCGTACAGACAGACAGACAGACATGCAGCCCGAGTTCGAGCTTAATATCGTTTATATGCCAGTTATGATCAATGAGCACCACGATGCGCTATGCTACAAGAGGGATCTCTATCTCTGGATATGATTTATATCTATCTATATCTATATAATTCTCTATTTCGACGATTGGCGGCGCAGCACTTGGAGAAGTTTCTCCGAGATCGATTATATTTCTGAAAGCTCCAAGTAATTTATTGTAGGTTTGGGAGTTTTTGAAAATTGAAACCAATTATAGTTTGTCTTTTGAGTTACTCACTTACTCTTTGGCTCTCAAATGAAATCGAATCAAATAGAGAAATCATCTGATCCGGTCGTGTGATCAGTTCATTTGGGCGTAGTTTACTTTTCTTCTTGCTTCTTCTCAGACATATTATGCATTGAAGCAGGTAGTAAAATGCTTTGAGAAGAATGTTCTAGATATATTTAATCAAAATCGTTAGAGACGTTTCACGCAACAATCTTGAGCGGAACAGAGATTCTAGCTACTGTCTAAGAACTGGTTAGGAAGGATGCCCAAACTGCGTCAGAATCTCACAAAACTAACTAGCTACCGACTTCATCAGATCAAGAAGGTCCATTATTACAGCCATTCAAACTATTCTCATAACATCATTGCATTTTTCTTCTGCTAAGTAAGCAGACAGGCCCATTTGTAAGAAAGGGGGTTCAAAAATGTTGAAGTGACTACTTAAGAGAAGCGGTCTCTGATCTGTATTAAGTTCCCAGTAGAAAGTAATTCAGCCAAAACCGACATTTCCAGATGTCGGTGAAACTTTGCGTCAGGTACACGTTTCAAGTGGCTCTAGAAATGGAGATAATTTCTTTAATCCGATAAAATGCCAAGGTATTCTTTAAATGTTAGTAACCAATTTAAATTTATCTTAAAAAAACTGCTGTCAATAAAAACTCATTTAGAATAAATAATTTCTTTTGACTTGGCCCCATGTTTTTTGTCTGTTTTCAAATGGATTTTTTTACAACTTTTCCACAAGGTTTTTCTGTCTACGATACAGTTAAAGCATTTGTGCTGCCCACCCCTTTCCCATCAACCAATAATTTCGGTATAAATAGTTTACCGTTGTACTTAAGTCTATAGCATTATCATCATATAAGTTGTAGTCTGAACCAAAGCAAGAGTAAACAAGTTTATTCAACATTCTGGCTACATGCGATTTCTTGCTAAAGATAGAAAACACTTTAAATTGTTGTTAGTGTAAATGTTTCCAGCAAGTTACATCTTCTTATAGATGAGTAACATCGAATAACAAAACTTGTAGCAAACTCGTATCAACAATTGACAGGCGAAGGCGGGCTTAATTGAGATTTGCCCGCACTCTATTTACAGAACTGCAGTAGAATAAATTCGTACTCATCAATTATTGTAAGTAGTATCCAAGTTATCCTTGTTAGTTTGTTGGATTTTTCTAGTTTGTGAGTATTATCCTCGCTAAAACAGTAATCAATTCTTCTTCTCCGACATATATACAGGATATCTGTGATTGATGTTTTCCTATTGGGCCAAGTCTTTCTTGAACTTGGCGATTTTTTGACCGACTTCCAAAAAGGAGGAGATATACAATTCGGTTGTATGTTTGCGTTTTTTTTATATATGGCTGTTGGCGTGTTTGCAAACGTACTCCGATTTTAATGATTTTTTGATTCATTTTGAGGAAGCGAATTGAGAAATTGTCCCATATTTAGAAAAACTCAAATCTGAAATCTCTTTTCTCCAAAAACCGTCGCGAATGAGATTAACGGGGTGAATTTTCTCGAAAATTGAAAATCTGTAATGGCGGAACTGAAGATAGGACCTCATTCAGAAACTTTTGAATTGATTATTTTATTAAAAGAATTATGGTTCCTGAGTTACAGCAGTGGTTGACATATCTGAATAATAAGTACAAGCGAAGAATAAGTATACGGGTTATCGATTTTTTTTTTGTATAATAATAAAATGCTTGATAAAAAATTTACACCTAAATTCATTCTCATCCATTGATGTGGAATTTCAACAATAGGTGAAGTAGAAGTTTAGGTATATCAACAAAAATCTAATTAAACTTGACCTTCAGGATCGTATAACTTATTATGCGTACGTAAGCTTGCTTGGATCAACTCATTTCAATCTCAGAAATAAATGGAAAAAAGGTGATTATCTTTCTGGATCCCCCTGTATATATATATATATATGTACATACACACCATTAGAGAACAGTAGGCAGTATAATGTTGTACATCGGTACGTTTTTCTGCTTGTTAAATCCAATTAAAATCATCGACATGGCAATTCGACATCTTTGAGAACAAAAATTCCTCTCATTATATTCAAAGTCTGGAATGGAATAATAAGGTTAATTTCAATTGCTTTTTCTTGACTGCCATATAGCATGATATGAGAAATATAAAATACTTTATGAGAATATCATCGACGAACTCTTTATGAAAGAATGATTTTGTCGTAGGTATATTTCTTGGAAAGATAACGAGTCAATTCCAATATTGAGTAGATGATATTTCATTGTAAGAAACAATTTTGAATAAAGAACATATATCGAGAGATCCGACAAAAAAGTCATTCGAAGTGTACCATGTACAGGGTCTTTCCTCATAATTAAACAGCTCCTGCTGGTTTTATTATACGAGGTGAAAAAAAAAATAATACGAAAGTTCTGAATCATCAGGAAAAATAATTATTGCATATACAGGATGAATCACAAACTTCTGGTGAACCAAACGTGCCTTTGTTTATCGGAACGTCCTGTATATTATGTTCCAGGATAGTAGCGCTCAAAATCCTCTCTTCGAATAAATATAGTTTACCCATATTTGTTTCAGTAGTTTTTGATATATTTAGTATTAAAGCCAATAATATTTTTTTTTAATTTAAAATAATAGTATATTGCATTATCCAGAACTCTATAATAACATGCAAACAAACAAATAAACTGTTATCAAAAAAGGGTTATAATCTGGTAACATAATGTAAGTAACCCGAAAATTATAAATTATCTAGGTATATAACCACCGTTGTTATTAATGCATTTTCTATAATCATCATCCAATTTATTAATATAGTTAAGAATAAAATGGGATTTCTCTTGATTTAAGATATTTATGGAATTTGTTATTTTACTCGTTAAATCGGGACTAAGGCACTTGATTTTAATCCTTAAGCCTTAAAATAATCGATTGCAAGTAACGGAAAAGCTATTTAGATTTAATGTCAGGTATTTTTTAATGGGCCTTAAAAATTAATGTTTTGATTACAGAATTGCCTCTTATATCACTTATTTTTTCGTATACGTAATTTAAATTTTAGAAGAGAAATAAAAAAAATGTATCTTAACATTTGGAATATGAATGAACTCTTGAAAATTTTACATGTTATTTAATATCGGCCAACCAATTTCAACTGAATCATATACAAGTAAATCACTTATTTTAAATAGAGCACCTTGTAGTTTTGTACGTAAATCTATCTTATTTTTCGTTTGATATAACATGATTCGAACTCAAATATATGAACGTGACCTATAATGTCATTATTTATTTAGAACAGTTATTGTCATTCCAATTAAGTGATTTAGCTTGTTAAGTTTCATTAAAAGCAAGATTTTCTTATCAATGCTTGCTTGATTAATTTACTCAATAGCACAGTAAAAATAGACCGAAAAAACGGTAATTATTATTATTGTAAAGTACAAAAGTAAGTGACACAACTAATACAAACTGTTTCTTTATAAATCTCATAGAGACGTTCATTGACAATAAGGAACTCGAAATGATAATAAAATAGCATTTCAGAATACTTATTTGGCAAGAAAACAATTTGTGAATATCAAACATCTCTCAAGTTTTATACATATCCTAATAAGTATTTGATATTACTGAAAAAAATTATAACCCGCCATAATTTTTCTATGTAGCATTTCATCACCGTCGAAAAATGTCATTCTATGGCATTGATGAAGTGCAACAATTCATTCAAATTAAAAATAATTTACTTCAAAAAGTTTGCGCATGTTATATGTGCACTATTCTGTCGTAATCAAAAAAATGTGACATAATTTCCAAATAATATAGTCTATTCCAAAAGGATTTATGAACAAGCTGATGAAATATTATATTCAAACTCTCTAAAATATGAATAATGTAACCACAGGAGCAGAATTTTGCGAGATAAAAATATGTTATGTCATTGTATGTGTGTGTGTGAGAGATAAAAAATATATGGCCCTGCCACTTTTATGGAAATAAGTCAAGCCAACAGAACAGAAATGAACTGAAAAAAAACATATATATATATAATGTGACCGTTTTGATAAAATGCTATTTTATACGCTTGAGATTATTATCACGTACCGTAAAACAACAATGTGGAAAGAGTGAAGTTTATGCTCTATTTTGTAACACCATTTCCAGTCTTGCACTCTCTCCCCCACTCTCTCTCTCTGAATATATACATGGTGAGTCAAAAAGAATGGCAAGAAAAAGCACAATCAAATCACACAAGCTATTTTGCTCTAGCATCTAAAAGAGGCTTTCAGAAACATTAAACCGATTACATTAATGAATTCACGTCTCCACATGCGCGAATTATCGGCCATAGAACACCGGCCTCTGTCAAGCTTATTTAGAAGCAGTGTTCTTTGGTAAAAGCACATACATGTCATAGAACATAAAGAAATTGATAGAAACGTTCACAGACAGCCATTAGCATGGAATTATTTGGGCATAGGCAGAGTAGATTCTGTTCAAAAGTGTAAAATTTCAAATGAAAGTGGTCATTGAAACATCCCGCCGCGCATGCGGAGAACAATCTTCGCTTAATGCAATCGGACTATAGTTCTGCATTTTGAATCAGCTACGCAAAATATTACGTTATATTAGGCTTACTTTAAAATTTACTTAACTAATTATAACTATGATGCAAGTGCATTTGACTTTTGTTGTACCTATTATTTGCTGCTGACTTTCTGGTAACATTTCTTAGGAACAAAACATAGTTTGGACAGAGACAACCATGAGACGGTCGACTCAATACTACATTTTTGATTCCCAAGAATTCACTGGTCCAAATTTTCCAGCGACCACGTCTTAGATGGCACTCGCATCAAGGATTATAAAAATCGCTGGAATAAATCATGTCATTTGATAATACTAATAAGTAGAAAATGGCTGTAGTACATTTATATTGAATAAAAGTATATTTTTTTAAAACAATTATAGTAGATCAAAATTACAAAAAACAAAGTTTATGGATAATTTTGGTTAGCAGAGTTTGTGCATATTATTAAATCATTTTCTAACTATTTTGAACTTCTACTGGTCTCTGGTTCAGTTGCATATTATCAGCTTTACCTACAGTTGCTGGAAATGCAGGCATGATGTTCTATTCATCTGAAGTTCTACTCGAAAACAAATATTCTAGTTATTGAGTTGTTTATCTATCTTAAATGCCAATATGGCTCTTACCTACGTAAGTTAAGGTGTTAATAAGAGTAGTACGTGTGATGTCGGTAGAATGTAGATGATGATTCCGTCAGCGCCAGGTAGGTATACAATGTCATCTGCATAATTTTAACTGAAATACTTGCAGTTATCCATCATCTAAATTGATGCCTACCTGAAGATAAATTTGATTTCATCATTTGCACATAATTATATTTTCAAAGTATTTTTTATAACCTCACAATAATAAGCAACGTAGCTCTTCCAAAGACTAACATTACTTTAAACGAGTATATCATAGACAATTTTTTGTAACAACCTCAGTAAAAGTATAACATTTAACAAATGCTGTCAGTGTCATTGTTATAAATAAATCATTTTTAATACAAATGCCAAAAGAAAACATTGTCGTAAGGTGTTCTTCGATGTTTGTAGAAAAATATTTAGTAAACTTAATTGTATTTTGAGACTCATTATTCCTACACTGATAACTTTTCCCTGAGTAGTTATGTAAGGAGAATAATACAATAGAACGATTTTGTTGTTTACTTTTTTGTAGGGTAATGATACCGTTCGTCTATGACACATAATGAGCATCCCGCTTGCACTGGTCGCTCCTTGTATAATAATTTTTCAGTTAACATTTCAGTCAAAAGTCTATCATTCAAGTTGCTCTTGCATAATATAGTCCCTTTTTTATTTCCCAATGCTGATAACTTGCTTAAATTTACCTGTAATATTTCTGAATTTCCCAGTTGTTCTCAAGTAATATTTCAACTCCCCGGAGACAACAGAAGCATGACTGTTCATGAATACATATTTTCATTTTATTTTGTTTAAGCAAGGCTTGGGAAATCTTGGAAATGACAAAAGAAGCTGAGAAAAAATCAATGCTATGAAAAGTGTGCGCGAATTTCTTGGGGGACTAAAATCTTTCACACTCTCTTACACCGGCTAAAGCTTCGAAGCTTTGTTTGTCTCCGGGGTTGTGTCACCTCGAAAACCTGCTCTAATGCTGGAATTATTCTCATTCCTGTTATGAGGTCCAGCAATCTCAAACATTTTCCTGTGAATGTATTATTTTTTTGTCTTTTTGGTGATTGCTTTTTCTTCACAACTTTACACAATCTCTCTCGATCCCTGTCATTGTAATTCTTTCTGTTCTGTCAAGGACATGAAATCCTTGGATATTCCCTTATTTCTTAGATATAACATAGGGAATATGTCAAGGGTCTGAAAGCTTTGTTCTCTTGCTCGGTTACCTGTGAATTGGTTTTGTTGTCTCTCTTATTGGTGTCTTCTTATTTTTAGTGTTCCTATTTGTTGCATAAATGTTTTATGGACTTCATTGTTTTTATAATCTTTCCATGTTAAAATTGACTTTCCATCTGAAAGGACACCGCATATTCTTGAGGTAAGTGCAAACTTGAACTGCAAATGATATTTTTGTTCAAATCCGGTTTGATTTGTTGATATAGTTGCATGCAGCAAATAAAAATAGTATAAAAAAAATTATGTTTATTATAAAATATAAGTTATGAATTTCAAAATTTGTTTGAGTTGATGACTGTCGAACTATGTTACTTTTATTATAAAGTTTCAATAATATGGGTTTGCACCTTATAAGATTGAATTAAATCTCTGTCGATTTATTGAGTTTGTTTCATTAAAATATTTCTTATTATGTTTATTGAATTTTAAAGTTTGTCTGAAAAACAAAACAAACGTTTTAATTTGTTGCGGTGAACTACGGAACTAGCCACTATTACCCAGCACAATCGGACAGATACCGATCGCAGTGCACAATGAAAATGTTTGTTTAATTTTCAACCAAACTTTAAAATTCAACAAAAATAAGATAATCTATTTTCAGAAAAAAAATTTAATGAAACTAACAGAATATATCTTCCGACATTTAAACCTACTAAATGTGCTCACAAGATTTGATCAAACTAAAAATTAAGAGTAACATTTTGAAACAAATTTCGAAATTCAGCACCACAAACAAACTTTAAAATTCATAACTTATATTTTAAAGAATCATATTAACAAAATAAAATGAATAAATCCGTAGAGATTTCACCTTCTAAATTTGCACACGCAAATTAAACAAAGGAAGAATTTCCACAAACATTTTAAAACAATCTTAAAAATTCAGATGCATTAACTATTTTGTTTATTATTTCTGTGTAATGTTTTCATCAAACAAACTGAAAAATTTGGCAGACTAAAATATATTATTGAACACATAATGCAAAGATTTATTTGTAACATTCAAATAAATAAACTGAAAAGTGAAGATAAAATGTTGACGTTAACATTAAATAGACATGAATTTCGAAGTTTGTTTTAAAATGTTCGTGTGAATTCTTCGTTTGTTTAATTTGCATGTACAAATTTAGAAGCTGAAATCCAGTCCATTTTGTTAAAATGATTCTTATAAAATATAAGTTATGAATTTCAAAGTTTGTTTGTGTTGTTGAATTTCGAAGTTTCTTTCAAAATTTTACTGCTAATTTCTAGTTTGATCAAATTTTGTGGACACATTTAGTAAATCTAAATGTCAGCAGATATATTTTCTTAGTTTCATTAACATGTCTTTCTGAAAATAGATTATTTTGTTTTGTTGAATTTTGAAGATTGTTTGAAAAACGAAACAAACATTTTAATTGGGCGCTGCAATCGGCTTCTGTCCGATTGTGCTGGGTAATAGTGGCCAGTTCCGTAGTTCACCGCACCAAATTAAAACTTTTGTTTCATTTTTCAGACAAACTTTAAAATTCAATAAATATAATGAAAAATATTTTAATGAAACAGACTCAATAAATCGACAGAGATTTAATTTAAACTTGCAAATGTGCAAACCAATATTATTGAAACTTTATAATAGAAGTCATATAAAAGTTTGATTAATTACAAAAAATGTAGGTACCTACTAACTATAAGACTCTTACAATTTCTGAAAAATATGTTTAGAGTGAGAATTCTCTATAGTTTATAGATATTCAGACACAAGATCACAAAAATATTATAGGAAAATACTTGCATAACTTCCAGATGAAAGCCACAAGGTCCACAAGTTACTAAGATAATTTTGCCCATGATGGTCGTAATATAATCTAAGGACAATTTAGTAGAATCTTGTTGAACGTATATTTCAATATAAAGATAATTTTGAAGAAAACTTGATTAAGATTAGACTGTGTGTCGCGATCATTGATTATTTCTCAGAAATGTTACTGGAGAAAATTTTGAACGTACCTTCTCTTAGAGCTTTAGCAAATAATGTAGTAGTCTTTCATTGTCCCAAATAAAATCCTGCACTTTAAAGACACAGCCAACTATATAGCCTGTACTTACAAAAAAGGAACTTCTTAGCATGGCTAATTAATTTTATACAGTCACTTGAATCGGCGATGTGAATGCATTAAAATTATAAAGGCAAAAAGGCAATTAATTAAAAATTCTCCTTATTCCTTTTCGCATGACGGCCATGATATCCGAGTTGGCCGCCATGTTGTAACCGGAAACATCCTACTAGGCGAGCGCCTTATCCTGCTGCACTTGGTAGGTAATTAATGTCATCGTGTCCTGTCCTTACTTGACATTTGTTGTACCATATAAAATGTCCAGAAAAGCATATTATAGCCCAGTATCTACAGGGTGATATTTTAGTGCGTCCACGGTCGATAACTCCGCTATTACAGAAAAAAAAAATCACAAAATATCTAGGCACTCTCAATTTTCATATTTTGAGAATAATTAGAGATATACAGGATGTCCTAGAACATGGTGACAGATCATTCATATGTTTTTTTCTAAATGGAACACCCTATATTTTATATAAATATAAATATATATATAAATATAAATTTCTAATTAATTTCAAAATATGGAAATTGAGAGTACCTACATCTTTTGTGAAAAATTTTTTCATTTATTCCCCTAAGAACGAATTTATCGACCGTGGACATACTAAAAACTCACCCTGTATGTACCTACTTTCAACAATGAAAAAATGTCGTTTAAGTAAAATTAATAAAATGCGCTTCAAATTCTACCTTTGTTGTCATGTTTAAAAATTTACATCTCTACCGACTTAGCATTAAAAATGGCGGACAAAAGCCACTTTGAGATGACTTGTACTGGGCTAATAATATCACACAGTTGTTAAGAGCTGCGAGACGACTCAAAATAATCCTACATCTTCTTCCTTCATCCCTGCCACCATTCAGGCCAGGCCAAGCTTCCCGTGGGTGGGTGGGTCATAAATCTGCAGCACTCTGTGTGAGAGTGAGAGAGAAAGAGATCTTTCACGTACCATCGCTCTTTATCATTGTCTTTGCTGTCTGTCTGTGTGTGTGTACATTGGAGAAGATTTTTCGGGCTGGCGCTCAGTTCAAATTCATTGCGCCCCGCACTCCTCTGTGGTCGGACGCGAGTTACGAATTATATGCGCCCCGACAAGCGTCTCTTGTGGGTTGCATTTGGCTAAAATGCTTCAAATATTATGTGTACGCCACCATCACCATAGCGAAATGTCTAGCACACATATATAAAAGAGCTAAGCTGGCTCTGGCTTTCTTATCGGATTTATGCGATACAAGCTGGCTGAATTTGAATTTAGTTTTATCCACTGAAAATTTGCAGTGGAGGATTGGTGAGGCGTAAGGGTGATAAAAAGGTTCTTACAAAAACTAGCAATGACTTGCTGTACTGAGATATGCAGAATAATATTTATTATTATACAAGCTCATAATTATTGATTTCACTATTTCGGAAGTATCGAGGAAAATCCTTTTTCAATAATTCTGAAAGGAAGGGTCCTACGAGAAAACTCTATGGAATATTTCAGTTTTATGTTTTTGTTCAAACTATAACCGCCAATCAAATATCTGCCAACACTTCTGGGACACCCGGTATATTTACAACATATTGCCAAATATTCCAAAATCACTCCCGTCCAAGAATTTTTATGCGGAAATTGTAGATGAAAATTTTCAAATCATAGATAATCGGAGATAAACAACTTTAAATTCTACTATGGTATCGATAACCAGCTTAGTATCGATGATATCATTCGTTACGGTAATAGTATCATACTAAAACAAGTACTGAACTTGAAGATGGAAGATAAAATGAAACAGAAACAAAAATAGGAGAGTTTCGAAGATATTAAGAAAAATGCAACATTCGCCCTCTTACCTTGGAAACGACGGAGCGTATAATTTAGAAAAAACAAAGATTACGGGCCTTTATTCAAACACCTTATAAGAAAGTCCTAAGTATGGCACCCTTTCTGCTAGAGTCGAACTTGCCTCTTGCCCCCTATGTCGGTACAAAGTGGTCCATTAATCAAGGACGTCGGCTATATTTCAGGATCCGTTAATCGAACGTCCCTGAGAATTTTTCTCTACCGCTAGAGGGCGTAACTCACACCGAGATGTAGAAAATACTGTTTTAATCACTTATCCCAAGTTAACCTATATTGAAAATATTATTTTTGTACCCTACTGTCAAATAACGGGTGGGGAAGGGGCAAATGTTGGTTTGATAAAAACTAAATAACTTTTGCTTGGTATGACATATTTTGATTAACTTTATTTCATTTTGAAGCGTTTTTTGGGCGTTTCTAATAGAGTAATAACATTTTTAATTCAATTATTTTCCGAGTCGGTAGATGGCGCTTTATGACAAAGTTGCAGATTCTTATGATTTTTTCGAAAATTTCAAATGCAATGGTATTTTAATTTTTCAACAGGAAGAAATAGCGTGACAAATTACAGTTACTGGTGAAAACCGCAACCCAATATGATTTTTTATTATTCAAAAATTGTTTGTAACCTTCATTTTTACATAACAAAATGAGAGAACATAGTAATTTTTATTAAAGCTACCTATATTTTATATATCCCACTTTAACAATAACTTATGTTGCTCTAGATGGTGTAATTTAAGTTAAGTGTAATTAAATGAGAATTAAACACAAATAACTACCCATATCATGTTACAGCTTTGTCTTGCGCAGGACGGTCGACACTTTGAGCACTTAAGGTGTCACTAATATTTTTTTTATTTCAGTTCAGTTAAAAAAATGTAAATTAACTGACTAAGGAAAATAATATGCCAAAGGTTTTGTTTTCGCAAAGAAAGATATATTTTATTTGCGCCTCTTTTGTTTTGCTTCTGTCATGTCAAGGCCTATCGACAGTCCTACTTATTATATTTTTCTTGTAAAGCATTAGGTTGTTGTTAAAGTTATTTGTGTTTATTTCTCATTTAATTACATCAAACTAAAATTACCTCATCTAGAGCGACATAGGTAATAGATATTTTTTGTTATTATTAAAGCAGGCTATATAAAATACACAAACTATAATAAAAAAATACTGATACTCAAAGAGTTCTCTAATTTGGTCACGTAAAAATGAAGGTTTAAATATATTTTTAAATACGTCTAAAAGGAATCAACATATTGAGTTTCGGTTTTCACCAATAACTGTAATTTTTGACGATTTTTCTTCCTAATGAAAAATGAAAATACCATTGCATTTGAAATTTTCCAGAAAATCATAAAAATCTGCGACTTTGTCATAAAGCGCCATTTACCGACTATTATTTTGGCCGATTTACCTCTATACATCTTTTCTCTCACGGTCGTCCGATTAACGGATCCTGAGATATAGCCGGCGTCCTTTATTATTGGACCACCCAGTATGTATTTCGTTTCATTTAAAATTACATTAATTTTCCACTATATTTTTTATTTGATCTAATGCTTCGGTATCACATGTCTTGTGATATTGCTAAATAAACGACACAAATGAATATTGCTCATATTTTCAGGCATAAAGAGAAATCTCCTTGAAACAAAAATAAAAAATAATGCCAGGAAAACGATAGACGGTTGTTGTGAGAATTGATTTTGTAATAAATAATATCAGGTACAGTACCTATATAACATAAAACATCTGAATACGTCCAAGAGGAAATACAACAGCAACCTTCCGCAGTTCATAAATCACCAATCTCGGTATCGATAGAGTATTACATCATCAGTATTGCCATACTGGAATGATGAATCGTCTCTATTTAATATAGATGAGTTCGAGAATTATGTTAGAGTACAGGATCCTGATGATTTCATAGGGACATTATTGGTATATCTTTAACTGAGAGAGTTAGAATGAAGATTATGTTAGAGAAAAGCTGCATACTTCAGACCTCTTCAATATTCCGATTTGTAAACTGGAGAAATAACAGTTACTGAAAAAACTGAGTATCGACGATTACATTTTCATTTATTTTCTGATTTAATACTCGGAAAAAAAGCTGAAATTTTACTTAAGCCAGTAATGATAATAAAACTACCATTTTCTGCAGGAATATGAGCTTAAATTTATATTCATTTAACAACAAGAATCATAATATTATATATGTCTCATGGTAAAGTGATATATCTGGATGATATATGAAACTCAATAATACAAATACTAGTTTACAACAATTACATTGATCTCACTATCTGTCTCGTTCTAGCTAGTTGAATGCTAGCTCTAGCCTGGGGTATCATCATTTGGTGGTAATCGAGAATCGAGATAGTATAAATGAGCAGTTGGGAATTCGCCATAATAGGATTTATGTTATGACTGTTTTGTAGGAGTCAATATTAGATATGAATATTACCAATAAACAATTAATTGTTTCATTGAAAAACAAGATATAGATGACAACTACCATGAATAAGAACAAATGGGCATCAAAAGATTATGCAGCTAAATTTTCTGGAAGATATGTGCTTGTAATGTAAATCTAACAGTTTCTTTTGATTTTGTTTCAAATTCATTGCAAAATAAAGGTTGCTCTATGCAGGTGCGTTATTATAAAAGCCGATACTATCGCTTAGGCTTGATTAAGTATAGTGTGTACAAAAATTAACATAACTAGCTGATGTTACGATTCCTGATATACCTATTTACATGTTTCGAAAAATATATTGAATATACTATTATTACTATTATCGATATATGCAAAATGCTTATTCGAATACTTCAAAATGGCTGCTTAAAAAAAGCCGAAATCTCAGTTTTCTCGGTTTAGTTGCTTGTGAACAAAATTATTTTCAGTAGTTGCATATTCATTCTGAGTCTACAGGTCAAAACTTTTCCAACGGTACAAAAGTCACCCTCGATAAAATTTCTAGACGTTTTCTATCTTTGGATTTCCTTGAAACGTTGAAATTGCATTTTTGTCTATCGGTATCTCAACATCCTGAATGAATTCAAATTATATTTGCTTACAAATCGAACTACAATCGAAATTAAATTATCTTCATCACCAAATTGATATCAGAAACTTTGTGACCAGCGTTTTGGTTCAGACCCGGTTTTTTATTTGATAGAATATCCCTACATACGATCAAATTTTGAACCAACAAATAGTTAATAAACCGCCCAAACTGCTGAACGCATGTCTTCCTGGACAAAGGTACCTAACATTTGCGGTACATCTATGAACTGTGCATCTGAATTGGCTTCACTACATCGTTATTAACTCACTTGATCTATAATAATAATAATAATAATACTACACAGGCACTGTGGTTGGCTTGATAGCATTTAGGATATTATTCTCCTATGAAACGTGTTGTATTAGTAGGATTCCTACATGATAGGTAGGTAATTGTGATTTCGACATTCTACAGTTGCTATGAGATATCCATCCAGGAAATGCTTTATTCTATGACAACATTGTATATAAAGATAGCAATATAAACCTCGAAAGCGATTAGTATCATGACAAAACAATTATTGTAACTAACACACGTCCTGTACTAACATAAAGACTATTATGGTAACACCCCCCACGTCAATAATGGTGCTATAGAAATCGAAATCGAATAGAATGCCGCTGATGTTGTCATCTTGATTGGCGAAATACGTGCCAGATGAGAAAAGTAGCATATATTTCAGTCTAAGATTAGCCCTGACAAACAAACAGACAGACAAACATTTTTAAATTGCTGGATTGGGTTTAGTTGACATGCAAGTAACCAATAAAATCAACAAAATAATCTACTCCAAAATCACAGACAGACAGTCCTAGTTTTATTTGTATCTATGTGTGATATTGTTTCTCAATTAGAAGATTGGAGATTGGAGACTGGAAGATCAGGTAGAAATTCTGAATTTTGTTCAGTCTCCTCAAAAAAAAACGCCTCAGTCTTAGTTTATTTTCATTAATATGCAACATCATTAGCAAAGTGAACTACTACTAAGCTCTCAACAGAACCATCGAACCGCAGACGTTGCTAAAAGAAAAATATTCATTCGTTATTTTCTCTATTAATGCAAAACTCAGATGGCTCATAGCTGCCGGCCATCAGAACTTGGGAAGCCTTGAAATGAAACAAAAACTCCAATCAACTTGATACCCATCTACGAGCTTCTTTTATCCGCTATGTCTTCCTTTTCGTCCATTTTGTTAGATACAGTATGTCTCAAAATATGCATTCTATGCCATATTCTGACGTGAATTTGTCTCTAAATTTGCTTCCATAGGCAAGGATGGCAATTCTAAAAGCTGATGAAAACACAATTGGGGGATACAGTTCAGTGTGTTAAAGATCTCTATATGAGCTAGTGAAGCGGTGCTGGGAACGTAAGAAAACGTTGCCAACATAAATAAAACATGGATATCCAATAAACTTATCAGAGCTCTGAAATGATTATAACATAAATGTAATACGCTTAAAGAGAAAATCATCCGTTACATATTCACGTAAAACACCTGGCCGTATTCGTTTGATCTTTTGATTTTATTGAGACACCCTGTACATACTCAATCGCATCAATCATTTGTTGCTGCTGTTTGTTTTGTGAACTTGTTTATTATCGATTTAGAGCTGAAGGGTACTTAAGGTGGATGAATTACCATTGTTTGTCTGTTTCGTTGGTCGATGCTGTTATGGGAATACGATTCCTCCGAAACATTGTTGTTTTCCCATGACAATCAACCAGCCATACGTTATCTTTTGCTTCCCATTCTTTGCCCATCCAAATAAACTATCAAGGGATCCGACGAGACGAGGATGAGGAGTTTGAAATGCTCCTGCTGGCCAGCGCGGTTTCGCATTTATGATTGTTGATCTCGAGAGGCAGTGTACTGGGTGTTGGGGGCAGTTTTTATCAGCGGAAATCGATGATATACGGTGATGAATGGTTGGTGAGTGTGTGGATGTTTTTGCAATTGTAGAACAATAGATACGTACATCATCTGACCCTAAAAAAAATATATGTTGATGTTTGTTTCATTGTTGTGAACAAAGTTTTCATTCTGTGTTGACAATCAAGCGCCGGTTCCAAAACAGAGTAAAAACAAAAAAAACTATTGAATCAATCTCATATTATTAAGGATTTCGTACTTTGAAGCTAAAATGCAAGCCTAATGTTGTTGCTTCTCTATCCGTCAGTCACCTTATGCTTTCGAATGTACAAAAGGTCGAAATAAGATTCCTTCTTCTAGAAGACAGTCACTTAAATGTTACAGTAACGTTTAGAGTTAGATTTGAAGTGCGTTAGCCTGCAGTTTTTCACAGTTGCAACGGTAGATCTATGATAAAGTTACTAATGACGTTAGGAGTTTTACTGTACCTGATATAAATGATTTACCTTATAAAATCAAGGTTAATAGAACATTATTTACTGATAGCCTCTACTGAATTCAATATTCATGTGTAATTGAAGACAAAATAAGCATTAACCTACTCTTTCTTTGCAGGCATGAAGCCACGCATGAAAAATCACTTCCGCGCCCACCAGCTAAGCGTATGGCTACGCCTCATCCCAGAACTACATCGAGCCGGCATGGAAGACGTTGTCGCCAGACATAACCTGTTTCGCAATCACAACAGCGCCGATCTGTACGATGGCGCAGTTCGACCAGATCCGCTATCACGTGTCAGCTACTACGATCCCACCGTGGAGTTGATCAGGCGACGCCCAAACTCCAGCTTGAACAGTCTGGACACTCCTACCACCATTGAGACTTTGGTGACGACTTGTGTGAATGTTGTGAATGCACCTGGTTCAGCCAACTACAATCCGCAGCTATTTCAGAACAGTAACAATGCCACCGATCCACTGGCAAGCTTAGAAGCTGCTGGGTATGCTGCGTACAGTACTGCGTTGAGTGTTACTATTGCTATTGGGTGTTCCTTGTTGATTTTGAATGTGTTAATATTTGCTGGAGTTTATTATCAACGTGATAAGACTAGAATGGAGGTGAAGAACTTGCAGCAACAACAGAATAGGAACCAAGCGACATTTGAGACCATATCAAAGCACCAACATTATCACCATATGAGTCACAGTCAAAGTTCTAGTGTTATGGTGGACGTTGAACAAGACACGTCTGCAATGATCTTGGCTGCAAATGCTCAACACCAAGAAAACATGCATATGAACAAAATGCAACAGCATCTGTGTCCCACCAGTATGTCGAATACGGGAACCCTTAAAGCTCCTCCTCCTAGTCCTAATGTAATGATGTCAACGCAGCAAAATTGTATGACGCTACCAAAGAATGCTTCGATACACATGCACAGCTATCAGGGTGTTGGGGGCCATCCAGGTTGCATGACACTGCCCCCCAAAAATTCTGCCCTCATGAACAATACCGCCTGCATTATAGCCGAGATGCAGCAACAAGGTTTGGTCCAGCCACCAAATGGGAATGCAACGATGCCCTTGACTGTGCCCAAGCCGCCCCCACCACCAAGATCAAAGAGCCCAGATAAGCAACATCAACAGCAACAACCACAACAGTACCATCATAATAATCATCCAGGGAAAGGCGGAGGAAATGGGGGCGGTAATATGCGTGGAGTGCCGCATGCGGCAATGAGTGAAATGCGCGTGTGATAGTAAAATGACTGATGATGATGACTGATGTTCATGGATTGTTGTGCTCAAAGGTAATCTTCTGTTTTCGTCCCTTAAATATATTATACATATATACTGAAATATATATTGTAAGCAGAGTGGTCTTGATATCCTGTTCATGTTTGTCAAAACAGTATTAAGTAAGCTGTCGTAAGTTATTGCGAACACTCGTAAGAAAAAACAAGGAGTACTTATCAAGTAGAAGCAGAGAAAAGCACTTTGATAAAACGATTTTTTATACTGCAAGGTGTGTGTATTTGATTTTATTTCAAACATTTTGGCACTTGGATAGAAACATTCATTGAATCTAATGATGCTGTTATTACTAGAGCGAACATTAAAGGTTTTTCGAACTCCAATAATTTTATCATTCTGACTAATAGCTTCTTCAATTATTTTCACAATTTTTATTCATATGGGACATTTAGCCAGACGATTTTACTAACTATTGAGATTACATTTGCCAGGAAAAAAAACCGGGGGTTGATTTAACAGGTACTTGGGTTAGAGACAAGATAGAATACTTGGAAGACTTCACTGACGTAGAGTCTACTTTAAGCTGTCTTTGGTAACACCTTCAAGTTAGAGAAGTAGCATGTGCTCAGATAACAATACGACATTCAAAGAAGAAGAGATTCACTGCAGAAACTACACAAGAATCTTGGTAAACAGGAAAAATACTGGAAACAGAAGCGACGAAAGTGGTAAGGACTCCTATTGATCGAGAAAGAATCAGAAGCAATTAAAACTGAAATGAACACATTAACCGTATGACCAGCGACAAATTGATATCATCAGAGTCGACACACGAAGAGAGCAATGGAAAACTCTGTTAAAGATGTAGGTAGTGATAATCTCGAAATCAACTTGGAACTGGAAAGGAAATGAAGGAGAACAAGTAATTTACTTGCATCTGGAAGAATATAAGGTACAACATTTATAAATATTGTTCATCAAAGCTAGGATGT
The DNA here is from genome assembly GCA_958507055.1 of Crioceris asparagi. NCBI lineage: Eukaryota > Metazoa > Arthropoda > Insecta > Coleoptera > Chrysomelidae > Crioceris > Crioceris asparagi. The sequence goes on from OY293829.1 coordinate 80,633,428, forward strand.
CAGTTCCCGGAAGCACTGATGACCAGAAATATTTATAAGGAAAGTCCATATCTAAACTACACTGACCGCAAAACACCACCTGTACTACCAAAATATTGAACGAAACCTTGCTCGGTCTTCAGTTGATCCGTCGTTCCCAGGTAGCTGATATCACTGTCCATATCTTTCTATTATATCTTCTTAGTACTATTTCTCAGTGATAGTACTAACTCAATTCCAAAGATTTGCAAAATCGTCTTGTAAAAACCTCTGCCTGGTGGACTAAAAATATTACTTGTCCAATCCACTCACCACAATCTAAAAAGAAAAATATATTCTAATCTTATCCAGTGCGGCTATCTATCATGATTCAAAGAGTAGTTGAGCATTGGAAATGATTCTAATTGTGTAATTAAACAAATAAAACCATTTACTGAAGAATACAAGAATAGACAAGACAGAAATATTAAGAGATTGATACTAGTATTGGAATTTAGGAAATTTTAACAGTACGCAATAGCTATTAAAATTGTATTTGTGATCACTTTCACATAATTTTCTAGACCATTCTGCAAGAGACTTTATAAATCTTCTTTTTTTTTCTGTTGTATTTATTCACCGGCCTACGAATTGGCCTAGATAGTTTATATATTGTGTACATAGATTAAAAATTTGTGACTACAAGTAGATAAAATTCATTATTATAAACATTGTTTCAATTTGCGAATGAAAAACCCTCAAGGGTTCTATACACGTAACAAATATTCAAGAAACCATTGGGCAGGTCAGTCATACTCAGTGAGACTGTATAGAACAATAATTTTTTGTTAATATATAGTGTATAATCCTGGTACAAAACGTTGTAATAGACGTCTAATATTCTTGCGAAGCGGTTCAATATAATTGTTGATCTTGAAATAATTGATGCTTGAATAGTAACATGAGGGCTTTTCCACAATTTCATGTCATTGATATCATTTTTTATATTTTAAAAATGCACTGTATATTCCATTGAATATTTAAATATATGTATTGTTAAATAATTGATTAAACTTTCACTAATTATTCTATATATTATATGGTTGTTGTCAAAGATGATTTATTGTTGTTTTTTTTTGTTTTTTGAAAAATAATACCTATTTTATATTAGTGGAAATTTCTATTTCACAATCAACTGCACAATATCAATAAAGACGAAGAAGATCTATTTATACATATATATGTTATTATATCATAAAAAATAAATTGTTAACTATTGTAAATTGTAATTCTAAAATTATAATATATAATTATATAAAACCAATCTTCTTCTTTATATGATATTTTGTGTTTTTATCAATTTAAATTATTTAAATGATCCATCCTTGCCAAAATGTGTACGCCGAACAACTGTTTTTCTTTTGAATTTTTTCTCACTATATATATAAATAAATATAAAAATGAATATATTATATCTAAGTCTCTGCGATTGAATTAAAGGAAACACATATTATGGACAATCTTCCTCAAGAAAAAAAGGGATACATATACCTACAAATATAAAATAAGAAGAAAACTGTAGTTCAGTTTCAAATTTCAACGAAAACTAAAAACAATTTAGGGAAAATTATAGTGAAAGAAAAAATACACAATTATTGATACTTTTGTTATACTATATGCAGCGATTTATAGAAAATTGTAAATACACCACCAAAAAAATACTGATTTATTATTACTCCTGTTATTTTCGGTGAATTTTGAAACCCACAGGAGAATGAGACAAAGTGAAAATCCATGTCTATATTAGATGGAAAATTTTATGTAATATGTAAGTAATATTTATATGGATGATATTATATCTTCTGAAAATCTGCATCTCTGTAGAATAGATTTTTATATAATATAGTCATGGATTTTCCAACATCTCCCTAAAACTGTCTGGAATTATGTGACACACCCATTCATTATCTAAATAAATATTATTTCAAATGAAATAAGAACTTTTATTTTTATTAATCACTAACATTTCTATAAAAAAGCATACAATGCCTAACAAAAAAAGAATATGAGGATAAAGTAGTTTATCCTACAAGTAGGTGTGTAGAATGACGAATATCTGACATCATCATGATATTGCAACATAAAGAGTGTGATATGTCGTTACGAGCCATGGGCGAGTAGTGACAACCACTCGAGTCCGATACCGAACGAATTCTTTTGAAAAAGAACAAAAATTGTGAAAAATATCACCACATCAGTCAAGGTATATGTTAGATTTACAAGAACGAGTGCGGTTGGTATTGTGTTGCTACGTGCCATGGGCGAGTAGTGACTACAAAGTTGAGTAAAAATGAGAAGAAAAAAACAGCCAAGTACTTGTCGGACTAGCACACTAGTATCAAGTGAAAGGGCTTGTCTAGTAGAATATAGCTCTTTATGTGATTACTGAAATTGTATGGCCTCAGTTTCGTCGAACCCAAATGTACCAAACAGATGCACTGTCAGTTCGGATCGACTTTGAAAGAGACGGCGTACACCTTATTCATCATAAACCCATTCAGTTCCCAGCAAAGTAGTTCAAGTATGGGACAGCTAAAAGAAGGATGTTTACCTTAATTTTGTCATGGGCTTCCACTGTCCACAAAATTCAAGGCAGCACTCTAGATCATGCGGTTGCGTATTTAGGCTCAAAATTATTTAAGGAAAGAAAAGCACAGGTGGCTCTGAGTCGAGTAAAGTCTTAGGAAGGATTAGGTATGTATTGAGGAGTTATATTGCAACAAATTGTCAGGAAACGAACCTTGTAATAATGAGGCACTAAATGATGGTGAGAAGTATTAAATTGCAGAATTAAAAACTAAAAACTTGAAAATAAAGTTAGTACGTGAGAATAGAAAATATCTAAAAAGCATTTATAATGTTATAGCCTTTGACTTGATAGAAATTCCACGTGATTCTATTTTTTTATCTGACTAATGCCCTAGATTGATGAGGAGAGTAGTGTGACTGGTACCGAAGATCTACCAAATTAATTTTTAAATAACAATGATGAAACACAGCCACCTAGTCTTTTTAATAATTAAAAAATCAACAGCTGAACCTAATACCTGCACCAGTTTCAATTTAATTTAAATTTATTTTTAATTTCAAACACTTCTAGCTCGGATAGCGTTCCGGATATATGTTCATTAGACATTTATGACTTGAAATCAACACAGCAACACACTCCCAAACTATGGCAGTCATGTCGTGGGACACCCTGTATATTAAGTAACATTCAAGTGAATGAGAATAAAGATTCTTATAAAAACAACCTAAACTTAGCTTCAAGCTAGTAAAAATTACCAGTCACTCTGATCCATCCTAGCCATTATCAATTTCGGTCCAAAATTCCAAGCTTTACGATCCTCTTTTTCACTTTAGCTCTCATCAAAAAAAAAAAGAAACGAGTCTCTACTATAAAAGAACAGATAAAATAACTAGGGTGGTATGGTGATTGGGTGGTGAAATGCAGCCTTATTAAGAATGCAGCTTGCATACCAAGTAGCTATAGGTAGTGATTCTTTTTCTGGAAACTTTACAAATATATATATATATATATATATATATATATATATATATATATATATATATATATATATATATATATATTCGTATATCTCACGCATTTGTAGACACACGCCTTTGCATTCGAATCGTACAAATAACATTCCGAACAAAAGGGGTGAGAACGACTGAAACGACTCCTTACTCTCCCACTCCATCCACATTCAATCGGTCCATTTCCATAGATATTGGTTTCTTGTATAAGAGTGAAAAAAAAAGAATGTTTAGCTAACAGTCTGTAAAACGGCGAACGCTATCGATGGAATACATTTATCAGTCTTGGCCCGACCACAGAATCCATATCATATCATGAAGCGGTGGTGGTGGAACAGCATTCTTTCATAAGATGACAAAATAACGTTCCGATATTGTAGGCACTAGATTTTCAGAAATATATTTAGTACATATGTTTCTTTCTCCTTTGACTATTTGTCTGCATATTAATAATTAAAGTAGCAAATAAATACAAGAAGTTATAAATAATCATCGTAATTTTGAAGCTTTCAGATTTTATGGAATTGAGTGCCTTCAATTTCCGATCTCATTCACTAACGTTTGTTGATTGGATCATCAACATTTCTAGCTTTTCATTAATTAAAGTGTCCGTTCAAGATGTAACGAAAATCTGAAAGAAAATATACTCCAGTTTGCAAACTGTAGTCACTAAATTTCAAGAAATTTTAAAGCGACAAGGGTAATGCCAGATATTTCGTTATTTAATATTTTATTAAATACTACCTCAATGATTAATATGCAGCCATATTATACAAGGTCAATGTGACAAATAATCATAAAAGGATCCGCAGAGGAGCACTGAAATGTCACTCAATCATTTCTGAGAATTTAGTGCCGACAATTCCCGAACTCGACTATGGGAATTTATCTCCTGTTCTGCTAAGTATAAGATGAAGAAAATTATCTGCAGTATTAACAATCAGTCTTAGTTTTGTTTGTTCGTCAAAAGCGGCAGTTTTAGCGAAAAATTAAACATATCCCTGAACTAAAATGGTTTATCTTAGCTACTTGCATAAAAATTATATATTTACTTATTGATGATACTCTGGAAAAAAGTATTTTCTTGAATGACATCTATTACAAATAATAACGGTAACTTGAAAATTCAGAAATATTAGGCAAATTAGAACAAAATTTTAAAATCAATCAACTATATTCACATGTGAAATTTTTGAAAAAAAAAATAGTTTTTATTGGGCATTTAAGATTTAAACCGTACCGATGAGTACCTACTATTGCTATCCTTTTCTCGATTTTAACTATACTTATGTATATGTGTTTGCCAGCAACAGCAATTCCATAACAAATTACTGTTTGTCTACCACAACGCAAAATTAAACTTTAAATTAACAATAACGTCTGACAATTGCGACATAACCATAGACGATCTTTCAGAAAGTACCTATATACCAGAGAACGAGACGTATATATACGCTCCATGCTCGTGCGTAATTCCAGTGACGGATTCCATTGTCGTTCCATGTCGACAAAATAATGTCTTGGTTGAATGAGATAATTATAATTACCAATATTGGATCACACTTGGAGCTTAACAGGCGGCGAGATGTCTGCGATCTAAGTACGATTTCGAAATTTCAAGTCTCTAGACCGTATGGGGCCTGAGAAATCGCTGCGGAATCCATTGATACAAGAACCGAAAGTAATAAAAACTATTTAATAAACAAAACTAGCTCAGTACGAAGTATGATACTAGGACTCTCGGGTATGATATAAACATTACCATAGTAACAAAAAAAAGTTTATACGGTTCTTTATGAATAGGACCTGATATCTTTGATCAACTTCATAAAAAGAAAAAGGTATACAATTATTCAATTGCCTGTTTGCTTCTTTAATTTTCTTGGTATTTCTTGCATAAAAACATGAATCCATATTCCCAACAAAGCTTATCCCAAAACAGAATGTCAATTATTGCAAGATTACCTCGAATTGGCACTTAGGTTTTTTGTTGAGTAAAATAATCTCTTATTATATATTTATTTATATATTTTTTTGGCTAGTAGTTCCAGAGATAAGTAGGAAGAATTGTCAAATGTTATTTAAATACATCAATAGTCTGTATACATATTAAACTTGAGCTTCTTTTATCAATAAAATCGGATAAGATAAGCTCTTTTAGCCTGTAAAAATTCTGGTTTTCTGAGTTCGACTTCATAAGAAATTCAAAGTTGCTAACGTTTGAACTCAAAAATATATGAAATATCTAGCTTTCAGTCGTCCTCATGATATGGCTAAAAGTCAATGTAATATTGTTCGGCCGCTTCATGATATCGGTGATTCCACGATCGGGCCATGACACATTAAATACTACAACAGTGTTCTATAAAAAAAGATTCAGTGTTTTTTGTGTGAATATATTTGTGTAAAAAGTTGTTTGTCGTTTTTTTTGTAGCTACCTTTTTTCTGTTGATTCTTTCTGCGTGTATCTATATGTAAACAAAATGATGGCTCATTTGTTGCAGCTAATTTGCCAGAATCGTTTAAAGTATAAAAGATGAATTATCTACAGAGTATTGGAAATTTTAAGAATATTCTTGTCCAGAAATGGAAGAGGAGGTATACAATGGGACCATATATTTGTTTGTGCGTTTTTTCTATTCGAAAGAGGAATGGTCCTATTAGAAAAATAGCATGAGCTTCACCACAAAAAATCTCCTCCTGAAACGATAAAATCCATGAAGGGACTATATTCGGAAGCCTTTGAATTGGACATTTTTCGAAAATGATTTCCTAATTGGACACCCTGGAGTGTTTTTTTATTTGATTTAGTTGGCAATCAAATTGTTTAATGGATAACAATTTAGAGAGCTATGACTGACTTTTTAGGTGAAAATCGCTCTTCCTCTTGCAGATCATTCTAGTGTTTGTCTGTTTTCTGTCACAGCCTATTTTCTCAGAATCTACAAAATTTTGTACCTATATTTTTCTCCATATATTTGATACAGATATTTGTAGTATTTGGTATCATCCATATAGTATGAAAAGTCATTGAAAGAAGTAGCATTGCCATATCAGGAGAAAATCTTCGGCTATTCAACGCATTTTCAAACTGTTTTGGACTTTACTTTACAGTGATGAATGAAATATTGGGCAAAGACTTACCAAATTATCAGATATTCCTTTGTAATGAATGAAAGCTTAAGAAAAAAAAATTTATTCATATACAAATCGTTTACATTAGAAAATCCTAAAACACTTAAAAAATACTGTGACTTTTAAATACTGCTTAAAATAATCATTTAAAAATTATTACCAACCTAAGCTAAAAAAATCTAGATTCGAGAAATTACTATAATTAAGTGAATTGAATTCTCATTCTAAGTAATAAATTATTTAACCTCTTTTATCAAATCAAGGTACATTTTTATTTGGTGTAATAAAAAATAATGGTGCTTTAAATGGAAAATTAAAAATAAAATAATAAATCTGTCGAAGAGATCATGCTAATAAATAAAGCTAAACTAATAAATTAGATTTTTTTCACTACAGTACCAGTATCGGACTCTTCCGAAGGTGTTGAATCCGAACTGGAAGACTCTTTGTTCAGACTTGTGTTTGATGTCTTCACGAACATGGGAATCTGTGATTTTTTCACAGGCTTCATCGGCTTAGAGTCTGCTGGCTCGTTTTTGTTCTCAATTCTGGATTCTTTCACATTTTCATCAGTCTTATTAATATCTTTTGGTTCTTTCAGTTCAAAGTGCGCATGTGGCTGATTGTCTGGCACTACAACCCTAGGGATATTTTTGTTCAATCTCTCCTCGCTTGGTTTCTTTGCCAATGTGGGCTTCACCACAATTTTCGGATCCCTCTTAACTGGTGCATTTGATTTATTTGTATTATTTCTCAGTTTCTCATAAATCGGTTGACTACTTATCTGTCCACTGCTACCACTAGTTTTTGGTATCAATGGTCCAATGTACAGGGTGTTGCAAACCAGCGGTTCGTCATCAACAACTTCTTCAGTCAAAGCAGGTTCTGAAATGTATATGGGCAGTGAATCTGATTTAGATTGTTTTGTGAGAGTTGAAGATCGAGGTGGTGGAGCTGGTGGAATTTTGGTGTAGCTTTTACCGACTGGTGAATTCGGTTGTGACAATGAATTATTAGACTCTGGTATTGGCAAAAACAACCCATGAGCTGGCATCGACCTACGCTTATGCATCAGCGTCTCTCTACCAGGATGATCTGGTAATACTTTGGGAAAGTTTCTTCTCTTTATCGTCATCAATGACTCTTCTGGAGTCAGAGCAACATGAGCTCCTGATACATTCTCATCTTTCGATGTAACATTCACATCTGCAGCTGGTTCAAATGTCTTCATTCGCCGCATCTGTGCATAGTCCACGTCCTGAACAGGATCAGACTTTGAATGCTTGTGGTCTATCTTTATAATGGTTGGTTGAACATCGGCCAAGTTCAGATGAATGCTCGTTGTACTTTTCCGTAACTCATTCGAGTGATCTACTATTCTCGGTGAAAAGTCTTCCATTGTGAAGGATCTTCGCAACGGTAACTCACAGTCTGGTCGCAAATTTGGATAATCCAATGACTTTGTAAGTTCTATTGGTCTTTGAGCCAGTACGCTTGGTCCTCTTGTGGCAGGAGTTGCATCAATTCCCACAGATACTTTAGCTGGTTTCAGTTTTGGTCTTGTTATGGTCGATGTTTTCATTTCCAACATTTTTGCTGTTCCTGTTTCAACTGGACTGACTGGACGTGTTGGGCTTCTTCCTAATGTTGAATCCTTCTCCATGTCCAAGGGTATTGGGATATTATGCAATGTTGTTTTGGTGTTTGATGTGTCATTGGATCGCCCAGGCCTGCGAAAAAACTTTGGGCTGTATTTATGAACAATTTCTTGAGCAATCCAGTCCCTTACTTTGGTATGGGCATCGATTGTGCTATTTGACATTTGTCTGGATAATTTGGGTTTTGAACTGGAATCTCCTTTTACGGCTGCATAGGTTTCATCGCTTTTCGAGGATTTACTTATCATGCGAACTATGTTACAACCATTCAACAGAAATGCTTCCTCATCTTTTTGACGTTTTGCGTCGTCAATTGTTTCAACAGCTTCTTCCACTTTGGTGGTTACGGGACACTTCTTCTTCTTTTTGTAACATTTGAGGTAGATTATAATAAATAGAATTATATTGATAATTAAAAAAATACTACCAACTATTGTGAACACATTTACTGAAGTACTTTGACGCACTTCTTTTGGAGGAGAATCCAAAATAGTTCCATAGACATCTTTGTCGTAGTTGCCAGGTCTTTCAGCTGTTGAAGAGACCACAGTGCCGAAGACGACTTCTTTTTGTATTTTTCCAGGTGCTGGTTTTCGATAGGGTTTGTCGAAATTCTCAAAGTTGCGCATATTGGTTGGAGCCCTTGTAGCCCAGGGTAAAGGGTTATGACGAACTGCTGGTGGTGGGGGTCGTGCAGGAGGATTTCTTGATGGTATCACATAGATGGGTGGCTTCCTTGAGGTAGGTCTGAAGGAGTTTTCAAATGTATGGTTCTCGGCTATTTTTGGGAAGACATCGTTCCAGTACTTGATTTCTCTACCTCTGTAATGTTGGTGGACTTGTGGTGGAATATCTGAAACGTATTTGATACGTGTAGAAGAAGTTTATGTCATGCTTAACTATCTCAATGACAATAGGATACTTTCTGGATAATAAAGCAAAGAAGTATTTGTAATTAAGAATATCATAAGAGCTTGTTCACTTGAATAGAATTATTATAATAGTGTTTGAAACTAAAACTATTTTTCGTATTAGTAACTGATGAGATCCAATGAATTAAGTGACATACTTCATAATATTAAAGGTGGTTGTGTTATTTGGAAAACATTCATAAAATCTCTTGATGCTCAATTTTTTTAGGGTCCCAGTTGAGGTCCTAGTAAGACATAATTTAAACTTAGACTGTAATGGACATAAATTTTTATCTCGAAAACGGTGTCTTCGAATTGAAATGTCTTAAAGAGAAAATTATGTACTTTGAATTTTTACCTAAAAGAAGGTACCATTGTTCTGCTGGCGTAAATTCTCTCCACTCGACATCGAACTGAACCCATGATGCTGGACTCATATTGAAATAGATATTCTTGCGTGGCATATTGGGATTTCTGTAGAATATATGTTGACAATGTCATATGTTTATTAGAAACATTTTTTAATTAACAAAAGAAGAGTATTAGATTGTTGAAGGTAAGAAAATTTACTACCAATTTATTGAGTTCTACTTTAACTTGGAAATTGTTTATAGTATTTGCTATCTAGATCATAAGAATCTCAATTTTATTCAACATATATGTAATTTCTTTTATCAAAACTATATTTAAATCTATTTTTCAAAAACCGTCATGTTCAAAAATTAGAACAGTTTAAATGTACGGTTGTATTTAATATTGAGTTTTAGGAAGAATAATTAATGAACAGAAATTCAAAAAATGAGAAGGAGAATTAAAATAATTTAATTAAATCATATCTACGCAGGATAGTGCAAAATTGAAAAAAGTCACAAAGAATGATTGATCTAATATATCATCAATCAACTCTTTAAATACACAGAACAGACTCTCCCGAAAAATGTCAATCATCATCAGAATGAACTGAATCAAATCATAATCACTCAATCACTCACACACAAAATCACTTACCCAGTATTGGCAAAGTTGCTGACATAAGTCATAATTATCTCTGAGAAGAGACGCTCCTCTTCCGTATACGAGTCGACGAAATGGAACTTGGGCCCACCTAAGGGGATGCCAAAGATATAAGGCAGCTCATCGCCATTGCAGCTCTTGGTGCTCTATAAAACATTTTGAGTGTGAGGATTTTAATTTTAGTCTGCCGAAACTGGAAGGGATCTATTTATATTTATATCTCAACATAAGAGTATATGTATTATGTATAGTGTGTGAACTAGATATAATCGATGGCAAAGATTCGACGAGTGATCGGTCAACAGCCTGATGCAACGGTTTTTTTGTCTGTTTTTTAATTCTTGTAATAGTTCAGTCAAAATGAGCCATTAAGATATGGCAAGAATAGCATGAGCCATAAGAACCAAAACATGGAAAAATGAATACATATCGATGAACACAGTAAAAATAAAAAAAGTATGTTGGACGGCATGCATTGACTATGTACTAAGGAAATGTACTCAGGAGCCGATGAATACGTAAAGATATTTAAGCGAGAGAGAAAGATTTAGTGAGATAGTTTCGAGAAGCAAGAATCAGAAGCGGAGAACCAAAATCAAGACCACTCTGAAAAATTGAAAGATGGAGAAATTAAAACGAAAATAGGGGATACAAGCCATGGGCTTCAGATTGCTTCTGAAAAAGCGGAAGAATGAAACTTTTACCTTTTTAACTACGGACTAAGGCCGCACATCAACGGCTAAGATAAGGTAAAACTGTAAACTGTTACCAGTAACAGGTTTACGCTTGAAGATTCCAACTTTGTTGGCGAAACAATTGTCGGGTGACAATAATTGATAAAGTTGTTGGTGTGTTGAGGTATTTCTCTATTTTTATATTGTTATATTCTATTATTACTATTTAAGTATTCTGAATTTGTTATATTTTCTTTTTATCTACACCTATATTATTTTAATTTAAAATTTAAAATGATTGTCTTGTGAAAGTTTGACCTGCAAATTGTACTTTTAATATTGCCCTTGTTTTATTTTCTGAATAAACAAAGCGTTACAACAGAAAAGTATATGATCTACTTGAGCGGCTCCTTTCAGATGAATCTACTAATAATTATTGTAAAATCAGCCCGCATATGGATGCGCCTACTTTTCATATTCACTTCAAAAAGAGGGAACTATACGGGCCTTAATGCACCATGTTTTTCTTGAAAGCATATCATTTCTATATAATATTGACTGTGTTTATACAGAGTAGCATGGAACGTTTACTTAACAATTGGACCATTATTATTTGTCGAGCCGCTAATGATGAGCAAACATCTTCTCTTCGCATTTCCGTTATTATCGATTTCGCTGAGATCGCGCATTAGCAGCAGACTGTATTTACTTTGTGGATATATATATATATATATATATATATATATATATATATATATATATATATATATATATATATGGCTGCTGCTTTGAAAGCTTCCAGGAATTCACAAGGGAAAAGTAAATAGACATTTTTATTTGGATTGCATTTGCAATAGCGATGAGATCTAGGGATCACTCGGTACAAATGAAGCAGAGTTTTATCACCGAAATTTTTATAGCAAAATTCAATTTTAATATGTTGTGTCCACTCACACGACTTTTCGACGTTTCAGAGATTCTTGAGTCTAACAAAAAAACGCTCTGTCTGTCTGTCGTTCTCAAGATTATTTCAGGATCAGAAGAGTCAAACATTCTAACTATTTATTCATTTTCCGGCTAAACGCTTCCTCATTCCTCCATAATGAATGATGTTTATATTCGAAGCAAGTAGCAATGACGCCCCTAATGCTTGCAGAGCAAAGTGAGCAGAATGCAATATAAATGCTCATAGCACAAATTATGTGCTAATTAAGTGCTGTATTCCGAAATAACTGCTCTTATAGTTTTTTGGAAAATGGCTGGCTTGCTAGCTTCAGATCTAAATCATTTTTCAAAAAAGTTAATGATTTCGGAATACAGCACTTAATTAGCTCTACAAAGCAAAAAAGATTTCCTCAAAAACTGGATTTCTAGAAGCAAAGCGGTCAGTTTAGAAAAAAAATAAGAGCAAATAATTTTGAAATACAGCACTTAATTAACTCTTAATTAGCTTTAAAAGCACACAAAAGATGATTTCTAAAAGCAGAGCAGCATATGAAAGGAATTGATTTTGGGGTTCAACATTTAATTAGCACCTGATTAGCCCTATAAGCACTAAAAAAGATCTACTCAAAAAAATTGATTTCTAAATGCAAAGCAGTCGTTTTTCAAAATCTGTTGGAGCAATTAATTTCAGAATGCACCTCTTAATTAGCACTTAACTAGCCCTAGCCCTAGCTTTAGTCTAAGGCTAGCAAGGCAGCAATTTTACAAAATAATATAATAGCAAATAGTTTCCGAATAAAGTACTTAATTAGCTCTACAAGCAACAAAAAGAATTTTCTCTAAATAGTTGATTTCTAAAAGCGAAGCAACCATTTTCCAAAAACTATAGGAACAAATAATTTCGAAATCCAGCACTCAATTAGCACCTAATGTACGCTTCAAGCATCAAATATGTGGTTTAGATTCTGCTCACTTTGCTCTGCTAGACAGAAGGACAATATATAAATCCTATTTTCCAGCTCATTATCTAGACGTATTGTCCTTTGAACGTGGCCCTGGACTACTGGACTCTTTCCCATTATATAGGGTGTATCATTGATAATGGTAAATATTCTAACTGGAGAATCTTGCATTCAGAATATACATATTTACCTAAATCACATAAACATATTATATCAATCTTAGAAAATTAGCAGGATGTTTTAATTGAAAATAAAATATTACTTGTGTCTAGTACTTACTACTTATATATTTTGAATACCCATCGAATGGGGTTTGGTCATACCTTGTCTATTAAATTTTAACGTCATAAACATACGTGTTCGATCAGATCGGCTGATTGTTATTTGACGTTTGTTATTGTTCTCTTTGACGTTTAATGTCAAACATTTCTTGCCTTGTCAATATTTTCGTCTAAGCGCCACTTAACTAATATGTTAGTATTGCAGTGTCAGTGTTTTGAGGTTAGGTATTAAAATATAATTCAAACTATTTACGACATGCGTAAAATGATAGATGACGTCAGGAATCGTGACGAAACCCCATTCGATGGGTATTCAAACTGTAGTGTTATCAATGTCATTCTTGTCGGAAAGTGTCGGGGCACTATACAACATACTGATATTTCCTGTCAAATATGCAAGGTATACCAGAAATAGTTTTGAAGTAGATATTACCGGACACAAATCAGATGCGAGTTTTCCAAATAAACACCCTAAAATTCTCCAGTTAAATTATCAATGATACACCTTGTATAACGTATCCCAAATAAAACGAGTGTTGCGATCCCGGAAGGCAGCGCCTGGTGCGAGACAGTGGACACCACACCTGCTCGAATAAATATGTGTGCCACACCTGGATCATATCAAGATACTGGAATATGGGAATACGGGATACACTAACTACTACGGCGGTGCATAGTTGTTACCTTCGCCCGGTCGAGTCTTCGATTGATTCTCATTTTCCCAGCTTGGTAAACTAGTTGCATTTATTTCTTGTTCCAAGACTTTCTTGGTAAATTTTGTCTTATAGTTTGTTATACGCCATAGTACCTTAAGTCATTAATATTTTCAACGTTACGTCTTATTTAAATGTTCTTTTGTACAAAATACAAATATTTTTATGTAACTTTAGTTTAACATTTAAGAATTGCTGAGTAGGTGAAGACCAATTATTTTCTGATCAAATCAGTATTTTCATTCCTCTATTTTTTTCAGAATGTGTCTAAATTACGTAAGATATCTGTAGTGGCTTCATATTATTTTCAGAGAGCTCTTGATCCATCAAGTTATTTTTGAGTAATCCTGATTATTTACTCAAAAAGCCTTTTTTGATAAATCTATTAGATAGGTAACATAAAATAACATAAAACTTAAAATAAATGTAAATTTCTTAGAAAAGTATAGATTTTTGAAAAAGTTGACAATACAGTTTGTTTCACGAATGATGGCGATTGCCTGTAATTATTCACGAGCTACGTACATCACGCTATATTTCTCATTGCATCTTGTTATCATGAAATTTCCAAATACGTTTGACTATCTATTATGTTTCTGTATTATTGCTTATTTAACCAAGAGATATTTTTTCCTACCTAAGAAAAATTGAAATACCATATCTTATCTGGAAATAGTCACGCCACTGATTTACACCCCTCGTTTGAATTGATCCTTGTGTCGTGTTTTCAAAGCAGAAGCCATCATTCGTGATATAAACTATATTTATCTGAAAGAATAATTTGTGATGTTACAAAATAGTGTCTGTCTGTAAAATCATAATGATAAAAGAGAAATCTGAGAATTAATGAAGCAACTTTGACATAAAATTCTTTTTAGCTATATTTTCTTACTCTCTTTGTTTGGACGTGCCAACATCCCACTCTAAGGTTAGCATTTATGAACATGCTTAAAATCACCTTTTTCTTGGAAGCTATAAACGATTCATTCAGTATCTTCAAATTATTATGTAGACCTTAGCTAAAAGGCTTATTTTTTTGAACATTCATGAAATGAATTTGTAGAGAAGAATATGATTTTCAGATGAATAGAGTTTAGGAAGGATCAGCTTCTCAGATGCAGCCGTTTCATGGATGCTGCTAACCGGTACCATAGAAGCTGAAGAACCTGTGCCAATAAATACTGTTCCAATGTATAAGAGAACCTAATTGATGTTGAAGAGCTAAGGATCACTTGATGACAAACTATGGTGTACCTCAGGGCACAGTTCTTGGACCGATTCTGTTTAACTTGTATATTAATGATATTAACTGTTATGTCAAACTTTGCAAAATAAATTTGTTCACCGATGACACAATGATTTATTTAACTGGTAAAAAATTTAAATGTATGTTTGCTTGTTTCAACTGCGATATCAAGTCACCATTTGCAACTGGCTTGTATTTCAAAACATCGGGGAAATACATATATTTCAGAATTCAGCACTGCTGTAACATGGAAACTTATGTTTCTTTTATTTCTAATTCAAACGGCCGGAAATGGTCCCTTCTATAATTTTATCTTCTCAAATTTTCGATTTTCGGAATAGATTGTCCACTCTAACCCCTTTAGGAGAAGTTTTTGGGATCTGAGATAATAGAATAAAAATATTGAATGTACCAGTGATAGTTTTCAAGAAAAGGTTGAAGACAGACAGATCGCTGTCACGTCAAAAACAAATCGAATCTGTAAACAGCATAAATTTCAGTGTTTTTTTTCAAATAACAAGCAATCCACGATCCAAATTAATTACCCCAAAACCCCTTATGCCACTCAAGGCACTCAAACAGTACATATTTTACTCTATACTAAAAAGGCCTCCTATTCCATTTCCCATCAGATGACAAATTGTCTCCATCCTTCTTCAAGGACACTTTTTCTACACCGCATCCACGTGAAACGTAGGCGGCGAACAATAGACAGACGGATAGACACACAGAAGCACAATAATTCCGAACACATCAATCCAACTAAGAGACGACGCGACCATCTGACATAATGATCAATAGGAAACCCTCGTTCACAGTAGCGGGAACAGACAGACAGGACAGATTTACTCTCTATCGTGCTCTTGCTCCATATACCTTTCTATTCCCTCAGGCAGATGGGGGCGTACTTTATTCTCATCTCTCCTAATTCCCCACCTCCAGTATACCCACCCATCTTCTCCGAAATGGTCAAAGGTAATTTCGCTTGACTCGAATTTTGGTCTAAGAATAATATTGAGTTATATGGGTGTTTGATTCTTTTAAGTTCTATCAGTTCGGAATCCCCCCCCCTGTGCTGTCAATGTTGCTAATCAGCGCATACACTTAGAATGCATAAGATGATGATAATGGTGATGATGATTCGTTCTATGAATTAAGATTGTGAAGTCAGGTAGAATAGAGCATTGAAAGGGTGATTTTTGGACAAAAATGTTTCCATGATGGTTTTATCGCACGAAAGACATGTCAGGAGTATATTATTGTATTTGGTATGCTAGGTCTTTTTTTCGCATTTGCCATGCAAAGTCTTTTTTTAAACCATAAGCAATGTAATACAAAAAGATGTTTTTCCGATTAGAACATTAAAGCTTTGAGAAACCAGAGAAAGCCAATGCATCTAAGAACGTGATATAAAAACGAAATATAGGAAACAGATGGTTCTTGACCAAAATTGATTTCTTGAATGAAAATAATAAAAAGGTCAAGGTGTACTCCGAACAACCATTCTATCAGATCAGGGGGTTCTAAGGTTTGCCTTACCACGCATCCTCAGTATTAAATATCTGACATATTGTAGTTGATAACTAATCTAAATACTTCACAAAGTAACAAAAACATGGAGACATGAATAGCTAATATAATCACCATTATAATAAAAAAAGTATTTCAACATTCAGTGATTCCAATATCCGGCTGCTGGATATCTATCCTTTGTCCATATCCAGCCAAAGAACTACCTCTTTCCTCCCATATATTGATTTCAATTCATTATATAACAGTATTCACAAAAAAGAAAATCTTATGTCTCATGAAAACAAATTCCTACTTAAATCTAATTTCTCTGAAAGTATAGTTTTAATCTCACTATTAAATGAACAAAATTGTTTGTGAACTTCTTAATACTATATCCTGCTGAAATTGGGAAAACAGCAGTAATGAAACATTTCTTGCTTTATTATTCATTAGTTCTAATGTGTTAACTTTTAAATTACCTCCATACATCCGGCGATTTGTGTCACTGCTTTTTTGACCGACGACCTCCGAACGGAGAAGGTATACAATTCGACGGTAAACTTTTTTTTGGTTCGTACGCGCGTTTTACATACTAAATGTAGTCCGATTTTGATGATTTTTGATTCATTTGAAAGAGGAGACTTGAAAAATGGAACCACATTCATAAAAACATAAAACCGAAATCTCCTTCCGTTCGAACACCGCCCCCCAAGGGATTCAATTTTCTCGAAAATCCAAAATTCGAGATGGCAGAATTACAGATAACAAAATAATCGGTAACGTTTAAATTGAATATTCCTTTAAAAAAGGTACGGTTTTCCAGGTGTTAAAATCTCACATATGTGTAATTTTGCTATGTGGAAGGCGCGATTTCTTTCAAAAACTGGAAATCTGAAGGTACCACATGAATGACAAGAATATTTGTAGTTACTGCGGTGGTAAAATGGTTAAATCTAAAATACTTATGCGTATTTCTCTCGCGATGTTCTGAGATCTCAATAATAACTACAAGCAAGGAATATACGAGGATAATAGGATAAGTATTATCTTCATTGGTATTAGTGAACGTTCAACGATTTTCGTGACTAATGTTACACCCAAAAGTGTGAAATAAATATTTTTGTCAAAAAATGGATTGACGTTATTAGTTGCTGGTGCACTCAAAAATACGAAAGAATATTAATTCTATTGGTACTGGTTTGTGAAGTTGGTGCCAAAAGTTATCACTCTAACTGCAACTGCACAACTTCAAAAGTATCAACACCAAAAGAATTAATATTATTTCTTTTTAAATAGTTTTTGTTACTTTCGGTTCTTGTATCAATGGACTCTGCAGCGATTTCTCAGGCCCCATACGGTCTAGAGACTTGAAATTTCGTATTCGTACTTAGATCGCAGACATCTCGCCGCCTGTTAAGTTCCAAGTGTGATCCAATATTGATAAATTATATTATCTCATTCAAGCAAGATCAAACTCTTTCTTTGACATGGAACGACAATGTCGGACAATGGGATCCGTCACTGGAATTACGCACGAGCTACTCTATGGTTATGTCGCGCGTTTTACTGTTATCTGTCGCAATAATTGTCAGATGTTGATAATACTAATTTAAAATTTAATTTTGTGTTGTGGTAGACAAATAGTAATTTGTTATGGAATTGCTGTTGCTGGCAATATATAAGTATAGTTCAAATCAAAAAAAGGAGAGATAGCAATAGCACTCATCGGTAGGGTTCAAATCTTAAATGCCTAATAAAAACTATTTTTAATTTTTCTCAAACAATTCACTTGCTTTATTATAATTAATTTTCTCATTTTTGGTCTTGTAAAGTAAAGATATAATCAATATAGTCGATTGTTTAGTATATCGTATGTGGATGTAGATAATTCTAATTTCGTATGATTGCATTCCTCGTATCCTTGTCATCTAATCTAAAGCACCTCCATTACATGGATAATCTGCAGGATACGAAGACGAGGTGCAGTTTCTAATGAAACTTATTACAGAAACAAGCTATCGATTATCGAAAAAAATAACATTCTGTCTTAAAGCTACATGTATTCAACAATAGTTAGAGGATTAGAACCGTGCAGGTATGCGACAGGGATATGTACTCTCACCTTACTTGCTCGCAATCTGTATGCCGAGTATATTCAAATCATGTCTAGAGGGAGTGAATTCAAAATGACAAAATATCAAGCAATCCAAAAAAAAAAAATCATTCGCAGTAGGCATTTGAAATTGGGAGCCTGTCTTCACTTGAATCGTCTGCAATTTCATCTATATTGATTGAAACATCACTTGCCTCTTTTAGCTTCCTATGCGTGCTTAGCAAAGATATCTTTTCATTTTCAAAGGCCTGCTGGGGATGAGTTTTTTTGTATCGCTCGATGAAAGAGTTATTACCGCTAGTATGGTTAATACCCTCGAGGCAAACCGATTGTTTTTTACAGCTAGACCGCAAACTCAACGATACTTTTAATCACTGAAGAACGCATGGAAATATTTGGGTTCATCAACATAACACTAGAACTCCAAAGGGCTGCGAAACTTTCAAAAAAGCATGTGATTGGATGCATCAGATAGTTCGGTTCTAGTTTCGATTGAAATTTCATAGGTATTTAGATATAATAACTCCTATGCAAAATCAGCAACGATTCCACTCTATAAAAAAGCTTATATGACTCCATTATAGTCAGCAATGTCCATCCAATAAGTTAATTATTATTGATGAGAGTGTTGATCGACGAACGAAATGATTTACGAGCAAATTCAACACAACGGAAATAAACACAACTTCCAAACAACCAACAATCAGCGGCGGAAGCAGCTGGGCTAGAGCCCAGAGCCCAGAGAGGACTCCCAGATGGACAATTATGATTGTGTGTTCCTCTTGATGGACCGTGAGAATTGCAGCAGCAGCATTCGATGGAGAAAGAGAGAGAGAGAGAGAAACAGAAGATGTGCAATAGTAGCTTTAATAGTTTGGGAGACGAAGGCGCGAGCCTGGTGCCTGTATAGAGTAAGGTGTAGAGACTGCACCTATTTGATTTATTGCATTGATATGTCCAATTATGCAGTGGCAATCCAGCCAGAACAAGTGAGGTCGGAAGTGAAGTTATGTAGAGATTACTAACAATCAGAAGAAAAAAATCATCTCAGTCAGGGCAACTTGACAATTTATGAACATGAGCACAGGACAATGAACTGCAAGTGTAAAAAAATAATATTCGACTTGAATGTATCGAACAATTCACATAGTATTGGACTCTCTAGATCCGGCTTTATTTCATGTAATATTTTGTTATATACCTCAAACGATAGAGTTTTAACATTTTGTGTTCTTTTTAATTTTAATTTGGTCGATTTAATAAAGTTTTAATAATATTACCGGTCACTCTATACGCTCCTAGCTAACAGGCCACCCTGTATATGGGGGGTAGTTAATTTACAATAAACTTCTCCTTTTTACGCCGAGAATACGAGACAATGGTGCGTATTAGAACATCATCAATTGCCCTTTTGATAACATTCATACATTTGTTATAGTAAAATAACAAAGGGGGTATCGAATGCTTTTAATATTTTTACAAATCGAACAGTCTATGAACTAAGCAGGCCATCGTCTCCCGGACTGTAGGTAAGAGCAGTAGAAAATCAACTATTTATTGTGCAAGTTCATGCAGCTCTGGATAACTAGCTCCCTCTCCTGTAGATATCTTTTGCCGCTCCTGTTCTAT
This sequence comes from Crioceris asparagi, assembly GCA_958507055.1. Taxonomy (NCBI): domain Eukaryota; kingdom Metazoa; phylum Arthropoda; class Insecta; order Coleoptera; family Chrysomelidae; genus Crioceris; species Crioceris asparagi. The sequence continues at coordinate 80,653,779 of OY293829.1, forward strand.
CGCCACTCAAGGGAAACCGGTTTACAACTATTATTGCTCCATCATAACAAGATGGAATTCCTCCACAAAGTTGTTGTTGTGTCATGTTTGGAAATTGGAAATTGTGTGTTGGACGTCTTGCACTTGATGATAATAACTACCTGGATTATACAGGTGTCAAAGTTATCGATGGATAGCTTTTGGGTCTCGATAATGTTGATAGATACGAATACAATTCGATGGTTACTTTTTTTTCAGTGAAAGTGCAAAGTTTCGCCGAAACAAAATGATTAAATAAATATTCAATACTCACTATATACTCCTTGGACTTTGTCCTATATGAAAATACATAAAAGTATGATTGTACGTTCATGGTAGAATGAAATTTGCCAGTTTGTGTTATGGGTGCAACGTAGAGGGCATCTGAGAGTATATCGAGCAGTTCATCTCTTGTCCTTATAGCCAAATCATCTTCATGGCTGCCTGAAAATAACAAATTGAAGCAGCAGGAATTAGGTGATGGGACTATTCAGCAAATAGGTATTCAAAATTCTTGAAATAGTTGAGAATCCGTTTGGGGAATAGAAAAATGTAATAGGTCTGTAGTTATCGTGATGGTGAGCTTAGGATAAGTTAAAATCATCATGAATAAGGAATATTTTGCTGTTTTTACATAACAAGATATGATGGCACAAATGCAAACTGAAACTCTGGAGATAAGGTCATTGCTGGAAATGGTAAAGTATGTTTCAATTATCCCAAAAAAAAGTATGTCGGTAAGAGCAGACTTTTGATTTTATGTTGATGTATCTGGATCTGGACTGTACATCATCTGCAATTGTAAGGTTGTTAAAAACAAAGTGATCTTTATGTTGATCTAAAACGAAGGACTTTTCAAAGACTGATTTGAATTTATAAGTTAGCCGTCTTCTCGAAACCTGAGATACAAAGGAGTTTTGCACCGAGAAAGCCTTCAGAATTCGAAATATTCTCAAGGCATTTGATAGCTGTATCTGTATCTATTCACAAGAATTTCTCGATATACATATTTATTTATATTACCTGCATATTCATCAAAGATCTCCTCCTCCTTTTCTGAAAATCCATACTCAGATAATGTTCTCAACAAACACAATTCCGGTTTTATCTCACATTTTGATCGTATATACTTTCTCAGCTCCTGATTACGTTCCTTCTCCAGCATACCCTGTGTCAGAGCAACTGCATCCAGGAAATTGATGCTTTCTATTTCAGACACACCATACATCAATTCAAATCTGAAAAAATATAATAATTCATTACTTAATGCATCAAAAGATGTCATAGAAAAAAAATTAAATACTATAGTGCGCGTTTCAAACTGAGAATGCCGGGTGGAGTATTATGGAGAGCATAGTCAACCATCAGATCCTAGCTCAGGCAAATTTTACCGCTAGGTTTTGAATCTAATCTCAACATCTTTATGTTCCGTAATATATACTATTGAGCTATGAATTTCAAAATTACAGAAGAAAATATTACAGACAAACTTAAAGACGGGCAACACTGTGTGACATTTAAGGCCCGGTCACACTGCATTTTCATTGTGAAACATGGTATAGACATGGACATTCCTACCATGGGAATCAAATATCTATACCCGTATGCCTTGGCAACCTGTAATCTTATCTAAATATACAGGGTGGTCGGAATTATATTGAAGAAACTTTAACAGCGTATACAGCAGATAAAAATAATTAAAAATGTTCATATCAACTTAACTCCAAAAACGCTTCGTTTTGGAGATACGGGGTGGTGAAATATTGCAAAAGAAACTTTTTTCTTATTTTTCTAGATTTTGCTTTCAAACTTGGTATTATTGACACTTAAAAACAAATATATAGCGTGATTAATTTGTTTTTGTTTTACCATTAGCGTTCGTGAGACCGTTTTAATTATTTTAAATATTAAGAAAAGGTTGTACGCCAATGGTTTATCGTAATTTTGTTGATAAGTTTAGATATCCTGGTCAGTTCTAAATAAAAATGGTCTCAACAGTCTTTTCGCTAAAACGAACCGTTTTAGAGAAAGAAATACTTTTTGTTTGCATCGGTACCTAATAAGTAAGTATCAACCTAACAACTAAAAATAAATAATTATGGTACTAATCAAAATATTAATGAATTATATGCGCTGTTCAAAATGCATACCATTTTTTTCTATGCATTTACAACATTTCCTTTGTACCGAACTCTCGGCCGCCTTGATTTGATGTTGATTATTTTGAAGAGTTTGACAAGTATTTTGAATTCAAACTACAAATTCTTCCTTCCTGCTATGTATTAATGTTTTTAATAATATTTTTTTATTTTTAATTTATTTTTATTTGTTGGTAATATTAATATTAAATTCACAAGTTATTTTTATAATTTCTGGATATGTTATGTAAATGAAAACGAATTGAAATAGCGCCAATTATCCTATTTTAATTTGCATGCCTCAGTCATTAGGCGCACATGCAAACAAAAAGTATTTCTTTCTCGAAAACGGTTCGTTTTAGCGAAATAAGCGAAAAGACTAAAAATACCAATTTTGTTTAGAAATGAGAGCTTATCAACAAAATTACGATAAACCACAGGCGTACAACCTTTTATTAATTTAAAATAATTTAAACGGTCTCACGAACGCCACTGGTGAAACAAAAACAAGTTTATCACGCTATCAATTTGTTCTTAAGTGGCAATAATACCTACTAAGTTTGAAAGCAAAATCTAGAAAAGTTTTGTTAAAACTAAGAAAAAACGATTTTTTGCAATATCTCCCAGTATCTCCAAAACGAAGCTTTTTTGGATTTAAGTTTATATGAACTATTTTAATTATTTTTATTTGCTGAATTCGCTATTAAAGTTTCTCCATTATAATTCGGACAACCCTGTATATGATATTGAAAATTCCAATTTTTATATCGAACTGTACTAGAAATCCATTCCAAGCTGAACAATGACCTGTCAAACTCAAATTGAAATAACAATTCTTAAACTAAAAGACTCTCTATGTACGGTAGATTTTTTTTCTATGACAGATCCAATTATCTAACAGGTCTTTTTTTTCGACTTGCTTAACAGAACCCGTAACAGCTCCACAAGAACAAGCCATATGTTTATAATTTTTTGCCTATAACACTCAGAGATAATGTCGCCATCTGTCAGTGAAATAATTATCTAAATTGAATCGTTAGTTCCAGAACTTACACCTTATATATAAACTAACAAATTTCACTGATTTATAATACCGAAAAGTCCAAAAAAACTCATTTGAAATATATTATTTAAATTTGGGTACAAGTCATTACTTAAATCACCTGAACTTGAAATATCACTGAGCACTTGTTGACGCAGAAATATTCTAATTATCAATATTAAAGGAAATGCATAAACCTGAACAAATTTAATGATAAATGCGATCAGAATTCTTACAATGGAACCTTTTATGACCTTTCTACCATTGCAAAAGTTATTTCCATTTCCAGACATTTGAGATTTCTCATATCCCCATTTATTCAAATATTTATGCTTCAAAATGTGCTGTTTTCATATTTATCAATTTCAACTGAATTGAGTCAAGACATATTCCCATATTCATACTTCGAATTTTTTTTTTGATATACTGGTGATTTATTTTATCTCATTACTTTTTCTTAGAAAGTTGAAACAATGCCGAAGATAAAATTCTTCAACTTTGTACTTATGATCTTATCGTGATAGCAAACCATGTATTATACTTGAGAAAAAAAAACTTTTTTTATTGTTCGATCTATTCTCGGTATTTACGTTTCTTAAGCTTGTGCTCGTTCTCCTTCCCATAACAAAGAATCTTCAAAAGTTTTTTAATATGTCTTAGACCTAAGAGAAAATTCTTCCAGGAATTTAAGGGGCTGTAAATCAATTGTTGATGTGTGCTTTGCACCCTTTTCCATTTTTTATTGGATTTATGATAAAAGGATCAAAATTGATGTGAATACTTTTGGACTTAAAGGAATTCAGAGTATTTCAAGTAATAATAAAAAATAACTTCCCAAAACAAAGTGAATCATTAAACTCGGTATAGTTGAAGCGCAAGAACAGTATAAGAATAATTGAGTCCGCAAATGCATATCATAGATGTCCAAGTTTTTTTATATATCTGACAAAAGTCCTCATTCTATTTTATTCCAGTTAATAAAATTCTGGTGCCTACAAATGGAGATAAAATTGCTTTAGCTTTGGAAGAGAGGTATTAGGGCATCGGTAAATATTGAGTATTCGACTGAAAAAACTGTAACACTCAAGAATCATTCCCCTTCCCTTATTATTTGAGCTCAAGCAGTAGATTCGTCAGGTGCCACGCTTTTCGCACGTTCAGGCTAACTATGAAAATGTTGACACTTTTCAAGAGTGGCTCTATAAAAAGGTCCGAATAGAACTTTTTTGATTAACATAATATTCCCGTGTTTTCAATTCTAGTATTCATATCTAAAAACTTAAGTCTTACAGTAGTATTCATAATCCAATTTTAGTTCGGTAATAGCTAGTACCGTTTTAAAATAAAAAACAAAACACTATCCTACCATAACTCTGACATACGAGTCATAAACCTAATTTGAGGTTAGATCTCCGTACTTAATTTAATAGCGTACTAAGGTTTCGATTATGAATACGCCTGTTATTGATTAAAAAAATATCGGTTGCTTATAAGCTGGTTAGAAGGCGATATTCGAGAAACTGTTCTGATAAATGTTCAGTCACGCTCTTATAGCAATATTATAGCTTATAGTAGGTCAACATAACCTAACCTAAGCAAACCTAACATCATTTCAGTCATGATAGCATTATTGAGCGTTTATGAATAGATAAATTTGAAGTAGGTTTATGAGTGAATCAAGTACGTAATAAGGATCTAAAGCCTATTTGAATGGATCTCTATGAATAAGGCTATATATAATTATGATTTCTTCAGATGCGGATTTGTAAATTCACTCACTTTGTGAAAAGATGATTATTATGCTCCATTGATTTTCTCGGATCGTTGCGTATCACAACCGAGTCCACAATGGGTCCAAATCTGGTGCGAAAATCGGGTGTTGTAGCTCCGCTGGCAGCCATAATTTCGTCCAATGTCTTCTTACGCAGACATTCGGCAAAGTCATCGTGTATCTGACAATTTAATGACTTGGCTACTTGATAGGTAACCTCGTTGGGGTTTCCAGCCAGTGCCCAGTCTGCGAGGGCAGTACCTCCCATAAGGATGGCTCTTTTGAATAGACCTGGGAGAAAATCGAAATAAAATAATCTCAAGAACATACCCACTCATAGATAGATCATGGATTCTTATTATGATCTCATTTCAAATACAAGACTATGAAAGAGTACAAAAATGGAGATATAATTAGAAAAATTGATTGATAGATTTAGGTAAACATCATTACCCTTTCAAAGAAGTGTTCAAGAATAAGATAATTTGCATATATTTCAAATTTTAGGGAAAGAGATGGCCGGTTATGAGTAGATAAGCTAGGAGAGTTCTGGATCGGAAGTGACCTGTCAACCACAGAACACAAACTGAGAACAGCATATTGACAGTGACACGGAACACAGTGACAGATGTGACACGGAACACAGAGTATTACCACAGAACACAAACTGAGAACAGCATATTGACAGTGACACGGAACACAGTGACAGATGTGACACGGAACACAGAGTATTTTTCCAACGGGGTTTCAAATGTTAGATTCCTACATTTCATGAGCGCCATCTAGCGGAGAGGGGATAAGTTACTGCATTTAGATTCCTACAATTCATGAGCGCCATCTAGCGGAGAGGGGAGTTACTGTATTTAGATTCCTACTTTTCATGACCGCCATTAGGGATTAATTATTTTATTGTTGAGGAAAAAAAGTTCACCATTGCGCGGGATCGAACCCACAACCACACACACCAACACGTTAACAGTCTAAGCGTTTTCCAAGCCTGCCATCTCGGTTACCCATGAATGTGAGAAAGCGATGTATATATTTTGCATTGCGGTGATAGGAGATAAGCCGCGAGCTCATAAATTGGAATGTCGATGTGTTAACACCGCTTCGACGTAAGCATGGGCGATAAGCCGTTTGGGTCTGCGCGCTCGGACAGCCCTCATCGTTTCAAGCAAACGACTCCCAAAATCGTCTTCTGCCGAAAATTTGATGGCGATTCAGTTTTTGATTCGTTTAAATCGGCCAAGATTTGATTTTCGTAAAGAATATACGAGTTGAATTGCAAATTATACTTTTTCGACACAACAGCATCATTAAAAGTGCTTAAGAAATTAGGAGTGAAAGAAAATGTGTTATGTTTAATATTGTATTTATAAAATTTGCTTTATACCTGTGTAAATGTGAGAAATCAAAGAATGTATGTTGGATGACGGTGCGTGCGCACTTACATCAGATAAGCCGCAAGCTCATAAATTGAAATGTCGATGTGTTAACATCGCTTCGACGTGAGCAAGGGCGATAAGCCGTTTGGGTGTGTGCGCTCGGACAGCCCTCATCGTTTCAAGCAAACAACTCCCAAAATCGTCTTCTGCCGAAAATTTGATGGCGATTCAGTTTTTGATTCATTTAAATCGGCCAAGATTTGATTTTCGTATAGAATATACGAGTTAAATTGCAAATTATACTTTTTCGACACAACAGCATCATTAAAAGTGCTTAAGAAATTAGGAGTGAAAGAAAATGTGTTATGTTTAATATTGTATTTATAAAATTTGCTTTATACCTGTGTAAATGTGAGAAATCAAAGAATGTATGTTGGATGACGGCGCGTGCGCACTTACATCAGATAAGACGCAAGCTCATAAATTGAAATGTCGATGTGTTAACACCGCTTCGACGTGAGCAAGGGCGATAAGCCGTTTGGGTGTGTGCGCTCGGACAACCCTCATCGTTTCAAGCAAACGACTCCCAAAATCGTCTTTTGCCGAAAATTTGATGGCGATTCAGTTTTTGATTCGTTTAAATCGGTCAAGATTTGATTTTCGTATAGAATATACGAGTTAAATTGCAAATTATGCTTATTCGACACAACAGCATCATTAAAAGTGTTTAAATAAGAAACCAGGAGTGAAAGAAAATGTGTTATTGTATCTATCAAAAATGATTTTCTGAATAAAACAACATTTTACTTAAAATTTGCTTTATTTAATAAATGATTTTATCAAACAAAATTTTTAGATAGAGTACGGAGTGATTCTTCTTGATGGCATCTCATTGCGTTGACGAAAACGTGTAGGATTTTTGAAGACCTTCTCATTCCAATCGTTTTCACTGAATTGGGTGGTAGGATTGATAGTCATATCATTGAACAATGTAAACACCTTTTGTTTTTCCTCAAAAAAGTTTAGAATATTTTTTAATTCCTCCAAACGTCGAATGTGTTGCTCCAACCTTTCTTTCAACATCATCGTAACTCTATGACTCTCATACTGAAACTGTTGTCAGACAAAAAAAACTTGTTTCTTGTCTCCCTTCCTTCTCCCCCCAAAAAAAAAAAAAAAAAAAAATCTCTCTATTGCTCATAAAGGTAAAGTATTACAAAACCATTTATACAATTCATCAACATTTCTAAGACTACAATAATAGAATTGACTGTTGCTATATTTGTGGTGCATACATGATGTAAATTCGCTGTTGTTGAACGCTGGAACAGAATGAAGAGTATATCTGAAAAATTAGAACTTAGAAAAAAAACACACCTGAATTCAAAACGTGAAAAGAAAATATTTTATTCAGTGGCCGAGCGTCGTAGACAGGGACAGAAGAAACGAGGAAAGTGAGAACGCACTACAAGCGGGGAGATCCGTTTGAAAGATAAGAGCGAGAATTAAACATGGCTGCAAATGCGTGATGAATGGAAGAGCAGGAAGTGTCTCAAAATATTTTCAATGATTCCCTCAGACTTTACATGAAAATTAAGGTGGAATTGCAGGTTTCTCAAGAAACAAAGTAGGTCACATTAAAAAAATGAGAGCTCGTAAAGAAGCACTTTATCAAAAATCCAAGTTACCATAATTACAAATGCGTTGGGAAGAAACAAATGAAAAGATATTGAAAAAAAAACGTTACACAAATCAGGGAAAACCGGTGAAAGAAGAGCGAAATACTTTCAAACTTCATAAAAAAATTTTTGGTATATAGACAAGACTGAACAATGAAATTTTATATTTCAAAAACAAATACATGTAGAATATAAAGTACATCACATATCAGTTGAAGTGCAAAATCTTTCAAACACAAGTCTGGGAGAGACATCCAATAGAATTTATTAAGAAGTAAGTCATTTAATGACAACATAGTATTAACAAAAAAGCAGTCTGGAAGTATGAAAATGAAAAGCAATATGAAAACATGTAAATTGTGTCGCTCATTATACACATTGTTTAACTTTCAACGTTTTTCATCTATGCGAGGACAATTGCTAATTTTGTTAGAACAAAGAAAAAATTAAAAATTGATGACAAGAAACGTTGAAAAAGAAGACCACCACCCAATATAATTTATTAATAACCTTGTGAAATAATGCTGGCACATGCATCGTGGTTGTGATTTGTTCCTTCTTATCAACGTTTTTGATCCATCTGTTGAGTCGTATTTTTAATGTCTTTTTAAAATTCCAATTGCTTTTCGTAATATAAGATTGAATGCTATTTGTTGTCTCGAAACATATTTCTGATGGATACATCTTTGAATCCATACAAAAAAAAAAAAAAAATAACTCGTGTTTCATTCAATTTTCTTTATTGTTTAAATCAAATAACATATTGTATAAAGCATTAGAATCAGTTTTAATCACCTCTTCACATCTCAAATAATTTGATATTTTTCAAACTTGGTGGTGAAATGATGCATCTCCTTTTCACACCAGAAATTCAACCAAATGGCATCGTTTTCACAAAAGTTGGTTAATTCAACACATACATACTTGTTTTGTTCAATGAAATTTTGAGTTTTGTATCAGAAATTCTTCAAATCCGTCTGGAGAAAAGATGATTTTCTTGTAAAACAACATCATAGACGTCAGAAGCATGCGCATTATTCACCTCAACTCAGCTGTTGTGTTTGCTTTTCAATGTCTGTCGTTTGACATAAATTTTTCTTCTTGTTTCCTCAGTACTTTTTGAACCAGACAGATCTGATGTAATTTAGATACAATTCTTAGAAAGCTCTTCCAATTGATGAACCTAACATATATTGAGGAGACATACATGAAAATTCAATGAAAGTTTGTAAATAATTTTCTTCCAAAAGCTTTTGTTCAATCGTTGGAGAAAAAAACAAGATCATTATGATGGAATTATCTTATTGTTCAAAGGCGAACACAATGAAAAACCATTTGGGTCATCTCTCTGTATCACATATAAAATTACGTATAAGTATCGAAACAAATGAAGAAAATATAGTTCAAAATATAATTTCAGAGTCAATCCAATGCAAATTGTTATGGTAGCAGTTGCACAGAGAAAATGGTTAACTCAAGGAGTGGTAGATGAAATACCAATAAAAAAGAAGAAATTCCTCACAAGCCGAAAAATGTGAACGATATATTTGTTTGTTTTAACATAGACATAGACAAAAAATGAAACTTGTCGAGCAAAATAGACAAAATGGCACGAATAGCATACAGAAAACACAAGAGACCACATTAATATCAAATTTGGACATTGCTCACATGCCGAAAAATGTGGATGTTATATTTGTTTGCATTAATACTGATTTAGATAGAAATGAAACTTGTCCAACAAAATAGACAAAATGTCGTTTGTAGGATGAAATTTGTCTTAGATTCTATCATTATAAATAGATAAGCTGTTCTCCTCAACTGTTGTAATAACAGTATGTCAAGAAGCTCTTGCTTATTACATTTTATATAAATAAAATAAGATATTAGTAAAATAGTGTTTTATTTAATATATAGGAAAAAAAAAAGATCATTCATAAAAAGAAGTTACTTTGGAAAGCAAAGTTTTCAATTCTTGCAAGAGCCCACTGCTTGGACATTGTACTCCAAACATATTCCAATTAAATTCTCCTACTTGCACAAGTTTTCGTTGAAATTCGTTGTATTTGAAGTAAGTATTCTTCTTGAAGAAATATATATGTCCATCAATATAACGAAACGCTGAAGTTAAATTGCTTGGAATATCTGGAAACTCGTATCTAGTATTACCCATAAATTTTCGAGCTCCATTTTCATTATATTCTCGATAGTCACCATTTGTCAATAAAATATAGATTTTTCCACTGTTTGTCTGAAACATAGCTTCTACTTCAACTCCTCTAGGTATATCATAAGCAATGGTTCTGATGCTACCAACGATGTTTAAATTTAGAAATTGACTAAAATAAACTTTCTTATTGCTTGCAACCATAAGATTTCCATTCGAAATTTGAAAAGCGTGATTCACTTTGGTTATTCCAGTGTTAATTAAATAATCATGATATAGATTTTCAGATTGATGAATTTTATTGTCTTTTTTATTAGCATTTATATCTATTTTCCACAAGCGATTTTCAGAAATTACGTATAATTTATGGTTGGGGAATCCTGGTGAATATGCCAAAAACATTACGTCAGGATATTTCACATCACACAAGTTAAATGTAGAGCTAATATCTTCTGGAGAAGGTTGCTGCTGTGTTGTTTTGGGTGTTGTAGTAGGCCTCGGTTTGCCATATAACCTTTGAATTGCTAATTTATCATCTTCGTGTAGACTGTTTGCTGCATCTTGATAAAACGGGTACATTATTGCATGAGTATTTAGGCTGTGACTTATTCCTAGAGAATGTCCAATCTCATGTACCAGTACCATTAACAGATTTATCCCTCCATCACCAATCATGTTTCCATCATCATCAATATATTGCCAATTTTCATCAGCTTCTATATGAACTTCAACACATGAAGCATAGGATGCAGGGGGAAACGCATGTCCTAAGACTACTCCTGGACCATCTAATGGATATGGACAGATCTCTTTACCCATGCATATGGTGCGATATTCGTGTTCTCTTTTGACAAATGCTACTAAAATATCTGGAGTGATGTTATTAACATGATCTCTCTTTATCATACTAGCAGTAGTAAGCATTTTAAATGTTAGTCCAGATGCATTTTGCCACATATTGAAAGCTTGTTGAACGACGTTTCGATATTTACCGACACCCTCGACCAAATACCAATGCAGAGTCGTTTTGTTCCATTTAGTTGAAACTACAAATTCATTATCGCTATAGTGACATCGTGGTTTTGATATTAACTCAATCGTTTCTGCATTAAGGCTGCCATCTATCGGTAAATTGTAATCTTCTTGAAACTTTGCTAGACTCTCCTCGAGAGATGTATTTGTATTATTTTGAATATAACCATACTTTTGCAAATATTTCTGTGCATCAGGTAGAGTTAGGTTCGATGACGCGATATGTACCAGCAATAGCAAGGAAACGAATACCTTCATTGTCAACTCGTTAATAATTGAATTATCAAGGTGATAATGAATATATTTTGGTGGAGATATGAAATAAAACAAAAAAAGTTTATTTCACAGTCTATGTTAGATGTATATTCAAATTCATTATCTAAAAAATTCTGTATAATATCTGAACTATAATAAAAGAGATATTCCCTTAAGGTATTAGTATACATACAATCGATTGAGGATGCTTCACAAAATCCATAAAGAAGGTCTAAAACACTCAAATTTACATTATCTAACCAATTTCTTACAATATTAAATAAATTTCGATAAAATTCGTTGAAATTGAGGCATTCCAACATAGCAAGTCAATTTGAAATCACATGCATCTGTACATTTAAAATGGCTGCAATGTCTTCTTCATATAGATTCATGCCGACATTGAACTTGGAAATATACAAGAGGTTCGTATAGGTACCATACTGATATTGAGTCACTTTCACAAAGTCTCCACATTTTGTTTCTATAGGATCAGCAGCATAATCTTCGTTGTCTTCGACATTTTGTTGTATTTCTTGTAGCAAGGTGATGATTGAATCCCACTCGTAGGTGGAGAATGAAATTTCCCAAGGTGTAGACCTTCGCTTCAGAATAACGCATGCACTAAAATCTCTTGTAGGACTCAGACCACATCGCACCTCGTAGTTACATGTTTGAGGTAGAGGAAATGACATTAAAAATAATGGTTTTTCGGTTTGAGCTTTAGTTTCGAACATGATTAAAGCTTTGTCATCAGCCTCATCATCATAGAGTTTGAGGAGCCTTTTAGATCGAACAAAGTTACTTAGCTGATTCAACGTAAAGACCATCTTTTATGATTGTAGATTGTTTATCACACATGTTATAATAATGAATTAATTTTATAATATCAGTATACAAGATGTGTCGGCATTGATTTAAATTAATATGTATATTTCTCATAACTGTGAAAAAGGTACAACTATCAAGAAAAATGAGGCAAGTAACTCAACAAATGACTGAAAATGACAAAAAAATGGTACAAATATCAAGAAAAATGAGACAAGTAACTACAAAATAGCTATGTGAGATCAGAAAAATGACAGAAAGAAATGTAAAATACATGAAATGAGAAAGAAAAATGGTACAAATATCAAGAAAAAATTATACAAGTAACTACAAAATAGCTATGTGAGATGTGAAAAATGACAGAAAAATGCAAAATACATGAAATGAGAGAGAAAAATGGTACAAATATCAAGCTGAGAAAAATACAAGACCTTGTATAATCAATGCTCTGAGGAAAGATGAAGCCATCAAGGTCAACGCAGTATTCGGAGGCGAGTTTGTAATCGTGAAAGGTGACCAAGTTCAAACGGAATATAAATATTTCACTACAACCAATTCACCCATCTTCACCCACCTGGGGTGTAAATTTGTTAATGTTCACTCCTAAATTCATTACTCGCTTCAGTGCCCATCCACTATCTCTCTCTTGAAATTCTTCTAAGTCTTTGAAGATGAATTTAGGAGTGAACATTAACAAATTTACACCCCAGGTGGGTGAAGATGGGTGAATTGGTTGTAGTGAAATATTTATATTCCGTTTGAACTTGGTCACCTTTCACGATTACAAACTCGCCTCCGAATACTGCGTTGACCTTGATGGCTTCATCTTTCCTCAGAGCATTGATTATACAAGGTCTTGTATTTTTCTCAGCTTGATATTTGTACCATTTTTCTCTCTCATTTCATGTATTTTGCATTTTTCTGTCATTTTTCACATCTCACATAGCTATTTTGTAGTTACTTGTATAATTTTTTCTTGATATTTGTACCATTTTTCTTTCTCATTTCATGTATTTTACATTTCTTTCTGTCATTTTTCTGATCTCACATAGCTATTTTGTAGTTACTTGTCTCATTTTTCTTGATATTTGTACCATTTTTTTGTCATTTTCAGTCATTTGTTGAGTTACTTGCCTCATTTTTCTTGATAGTTGTACCTTTTTCACAGTTATGAGAAATATACATATTAATTTAAATCAATGCCGACACATCTTGTATACTGATATTATAAAATTAATTCATTATTATAACATGTGTGATAAACAATCTACAATCATAAAAGATGGTCTTTACGTTGAATCAGCTGAGTAACTTTGTTCGATCTAAAAGGCTCCTCAAACTCTATGATGATGAGGCTGATGACAAAGCTTTAATCATGTTCGAAACTAAAGCTCAAACCGAAAAACCATTATTTTTAATGTCATTTCCTCTACCTCAAACATGTAACTACGAGGTGCGATGTGGTCTGAGTCCAACAAGAGATTTTAGTGCATGCGTTATTCTGAAGCGAAGGTCTACACCTTGGGAAATTTCATTCTCCACCTACGAGTGGGATTCAATCATCACCTTGCTACAAGAAATACAACAAAATGTCGAAGACAACGAAGATTATGCTGCTGATCCTATAGAAACAAAATGTGGAGACTTTGTGAAAGTGACTCAATATCAGTATGGTACCTATACGAACCTCTTGTATATTTCCAAGTTCAATGTCGGCATGAATCTATATGAAGAAGACATTGCAGCCATTTTAAATGTACAGATGCATGTGATTTCAAATTGACTTGCTATGTTGGAATGCCTCAATTTCAACGAATTTTATCGAAATTTATTTAATATTGTAAGAAATTGGTTAGATAATGTAAATTTGAGTGTTTTAGACCTTCTTTATGGATTTTGTGAAGCATCCTCAATCGATTGTATGTATACTAATACCTTAAGGGAATATCTCTTTTATTATAGTTCAGATATTATACAGAATTTTTTAGATAATGAATTTGAATATACATCTAACATAGACTGTGAAATAAACTTTTTTTGTTTTATTTCATATCTCCACCAAAATATATTCATTATCACCTTGATAATTCAATTATTAACGAGTTGACAATGAAGGTATTCGTTTCCTTGCTATTGCTGGTACATATCGCGTCATCGAACCTAACTCTACCTGATGCACAGAAATATTTGCAAAAGTATGGTTATATTCAAAATAATACAAATACATCTCTCGAGGAGAGTCTAGCAAAGTTTCAAGAAGATTACAATTTACCGATAGATGGCAGCCTTAATGCAGAAACGATTGAGTTAATATCAAAACCACGATGTCACTATAGCGATAATGAATTTGTAGTTTCAACTAAATGGAACAAAACGACTCTGCATTGGTATTTGGTCGAGGGTGTCGGTAAATATCGAAACGTCGTTCAACAAGCTTTCAATATGTGGCAAAATGCATCTGGACTAACATTTAAAATGCTTACTACTGCTAGTATGATAAAGAGAGATCATGTTAATAACATCACTCCAGATATTTTAGTAGCATTTGTCAAAAGAGAACACGAATATCGCACCATATGCATGGGTAAAGAGATCTGTCCATATCCATTAGATGGTCCAGGAGTAGTCTTAGGACATGCGTTTCCCCCTGCATCCTATGCTTCATGTGTTGAAGTTCATATAGAAGCTGATGAAAATTGGCAATATATTGATGATGATGGAAACATGATTGGTGATGGAGGGATAAATCTGTTAATGGTACTGGTACATGAGATTGGACATTCTCTAGGAATAAGTCACAGCCTAAATACTCATGCAATAATGTACCCGTTTTATCAAGATGCAGCAAACAGTCTACACGAAGATGATAAATTAGCAATTCAAAGGTTATATGGCAAACCGAGGCCTACTACAACACCCAAAACAACACAGCAGCAACCTTCTCCAGAAGATATTAGCTCTACATTTAACTTGTGTGATGTGAAATATCCTGACGTAATGTTTTTGGCATATTCACCAGGATTCCCCAACCATAAATTATACGTAATTTCTGAAAATCGCTTGTGGAAAATAGATATAAATGCTAATAAAAAAGACAATAAAATTCATCAATCTGAAAATCTATATCATGATTATTTAATTAACACTGGAATAACCAAAGTGAATCACGCTTTTCAAATTTCGAATGGAAATCTTATGGTTGCAAGCAATAAGAAAGTTTATTTTAGTCAATTTCTAAATTTAAACATCGTTGGTAGCATCAGAACCATTGCTTATGATATACCTAGAGGAGTTGAAGTAGAAGCTATGTTTCAGACAAACAGTGGAAAAATCTATATTTTATTGACAAATGGTGACTATCGAGAATATAATGAAAATGGAGCTCGAAAATTTATGGGTAATACTAGATACGAGTTTCCAGATATTCCAAGCAATTTAACTTCAGCGTTTCGTTATATTGATGGACATATATATTTCTTCAAGAAGAATACTTACTTCAAATACAACGAATTTCAACGAAAACTTGTGCAAGTAGGAGAATTTAATTGGAATATGTTTGGAGTACAATGTCCAAGCAGTGGGCTCTTGCAAGAATTGAAAACTTTGCTTTCCAAAGTAACTTCTTTTTATGAATGATCTTTTTTTTTTCCTATATATTAAATAAAACACTATTTTACTAATATCTTATTTTATTTATATAAAATGTAATAAGCAAGAGCTTCTTGACATACTGTTATTACAACAGTTGAGGAGAACAGCTTATCTATTTATAATGATAGAATCTAAGACAAATTTCATCCTACAAACGACATTTTGTCTATTTTGTTGGACAAGTTTCATTTCTATCTAAATCAGTATTAATGCAAACAAATATAACATCCACATTTTTCGGCATGTGAGCAATGTCCAAATTTGATATTAATGTGGTCTCTTGTGTTTTCTGTATGCTATTCGTGCCATTTTGTCTATTTTGCTCGACAAGTTTCATTTTTTGTCTATGTCTATGTTAAAACAAACAAATATATCGTTCACATTTTTCGGCTTGTGAGGAATTTCTTCTTTTTTATTGGTATTTCATCTACCACTCCTTGAGTTAACCATTTTCTCTGTGCAACTGCTACCATAACAATTTGCATTGGATTGACTCTGAAATTATATTTTGAACTATATTTTCTTCATTTGTTTCGATACTTATACGTAATTTTATATGTGATACAGAGAGATGACCCAAATGGTTTTTCATTGTGTTCGCCTTTGAACAATAAGATAATTCCATCATAATGATCTTGTTTTTTTCTCCAACGATTGAACAAAAGCTTTTGGAAGAAAATTATTTACAAACTTTCATTGAATTTTCATGTATGTCTCCTCAATATATGTTAGGTTCATCAATTGGAAGAGCTTTCTAAGAATTGTATCTAAATTACATCAGATCTGTCTGGTTCAAAAAGTACTGAGGAAACAAGAAGAAAAATTTATGTCAAACGACAGACATTGAAAAGCAAACACAACAGCTGAGTTGAGGTGAATAATGCGCATGCTTCTGACGTCTATGATGTTGTTTTACAAGAAAATCATCTTTTCTCCAGACGGATTTGAAGAATTTCTGATACAAAACTCAAAATTTCATTGAACAAAACAAGTATGTATGTGTTGAATTAACCAACTTTTGTGAAAACGATGCCATTTGGTTGAATTTCTGGTGTGAAAAGGAGATGCATCATTTCACCACCAAGTTTGAAAAATATCAAATTATTTGAGATGTGAAGAGGTGATTAAAACTGATTCTAATGCTTTATACAATATGTTATTTGATTTAAACAATAAAGAAAGTTGAATGAAACACGAGTTATTTTTTTTTTTTTTTTTGTATGGATTCAAAGATGTATCCATCAGAAATATGTTTCGAGACAACAAATAGCATTCAATCTTATATTACGAAAAGCAATTGGAATTTTAAAAAGACATTAAAAATACGACTCAACAGATGGATCAAAAACGTTGATAAGAAGGAACAAATCACAACCACGATGCATGTGCCAGCATTATTTCACAAGGTTATTAATAAATTATATTGGGTGGTGGTCTTCTTTTTCAACGTTTCTTGTCATCAATTTTTAATTTTTTCTTTGTTCTAACAAAATTAGCAATTGTCCTCGCATAGATGAAAAACGTTGAAAGTTAAACAATGTGTATAATGAGCGACACAATTTACATGTTTTCATATTGCTTTTCATTTTCATACTTCCAGACTGCTTTTTTGTTAATACTATGTTGTCATTAAATGACTTACTTCTTAATAAATTCTATTGGATGTCTCTCCCAGACTTGTGTTTGAAAGATTTTGCACTTCAACTGATATGTGATGTACTTTATATTCTACATGTATTTGTTTTTGAAATATAAAATTTCATTGTTCAGTCTTGTCTATATACCAAAAATTTTTTTATGAAGTTTGAAAGTATTTCGCTCTTCTTTCACCGGTTTTCCCTGATTTGTGTAACGTTTTTTTTTCAATATCTTTTCATTTGTTTCTTCCCAACGCATTTGTAATTATGGTAACTTGGATTTTTGATAAAGTGCTTCTTTACGAGCTCTCATTTTTTTAATGTGACCTACTTTGTTTCTTGAGAAACCTGCAATTCCACCTTAATTTTCATGTAAAGTCTGAGGGAATCATTGAAAATATTTTGAGACACTTCCTGCTCTTCCATTCATCACGCATTTGCAGCCATGTTTAATTCTCGCTCTTATCTTTCAAACGGATCTCCCCGCTTGTAGTGCGTTCTCACTTTCCTCGTTTCTTCTGTCCCTGTCTACGACGCTCGGCCACTGAATAAAATATTTTCTTTTCACGTTTTGAATTCAGGTGTGTTTTTTTTCTAAGTTCTAATTTTTCAGATATACTCTTCATTCTGTTCCAGCGTTCAACAACAGCGAATTTACATCATGTATGCACCACAAATATAGCAACAGTCAATTCTATTATTGTAGTCTTAGAAATGTTGATGAATTGTATAAATGGTTTTGTAATACTTTACCTTTATGAGCAATAGAGAGATTTTTTTTTTTTTTTTTTGGGGGGAGAAGGAAGGGAGACAAGAAACAAGTTTTTTTTGTCTGACAACAGTTTCAGTATGAGAGTCATAGAGTTACGATGATGTTGAAAGAAAGGTTGGAGCAACACATTCGACGTTTGGAGGAATTAAAAAATATTCTAAACTTTTTTGAGGAAAAACAAAAGGTGTTTACATTGTTCAATGATATGACTATCAATCCTACCACCCAATTCAGTGAAAACGATTGGAATGAGAAGGTCTTCAAAAATCCTACACGTTTTCGTCAACGCAATGAGATGCCATCAAGAAGAATCACTCCGTACTCTATCTAAAAATTTTGTTTGATAAAATCATTTATTAAATAAAGCAAATTTTAAGTAAAATGTTGTTTTATTCAGAAAATCATTTTTGATAGATACAATAACACATTTTCTTTCACTCCTGGTTTCTTATTTAAACACTTTTAATGATGCTGTTGTGTCGAATAAGCATAATTTGCAATTTAACTCGTATATTCTATACGAAAATCAAATCTTGACCGATTTAAACGAATCAAAAACTGAATCGCCATCAAATTTTCGGCAAAAGACGATTTTGGGAGTCGTTTGCTTGAAACGATGAGGGTTGTCCGAGCGCACACACCCAAACGGCTTATCGCCCTTGCTCACGTCGAAGCGGTGTTAACACATCGACATTTCAATTTATGAGCTTGCGTCTTATCTGATGTAAGTGCGCACGCGCCGTCATCCAACATACATTCTTTGATTTCTCACATTTACACAGGTATAAAGCAAATTTTATAAATACAATATTAAACATAACACATTTTCTTTCACTCCTAATTTCTTAAGCACTTTTAATGATGCTGTTGTGTCGAAAAAGTATAATTTGCAATTTAACTCGTATATTCTATACGAAAATCAAATCTTGGCCGATTTAAACGAATCAAAAACTGAATCGCCATCAAATTTTCGGCAGAAGACGATTTTGGGAGTCGTTTGCTTGAAACGGGAAGGGTTTTCCGAGCGCGCAGACCCAAACGGCTTATCGCCCATGCTCACGTCGAAGCGGTGTTAACACATCGACATTCCAATTTATGAGCTCGCGGCTTATCTGATGTAAGTGCGCACGCGCCGTCATCCAACATACATTCTTTGATTTCTCACATTTACACAGGTATAAAGCAAATTTTATAAATACAATATTAAACATAACACATTTTCTTTCACTCCTAATTTCTTAAGCACTTTTAATGATGCTGTTGTGTCGAAAAAGTATAATTTGCAATTTAACTCGTATATTCTATACGAAAATCAAATCTTGGCCGATTTAAACGAATCAAAAACTGAATCGCCATCAAATTTTCGGCAGAAGACGATTTTGGGAGTCGTTTGCTTGAAACGAGAAGGGTTTTCCGAGCGCGCAGACCCAAACGGCTTATCGCCCATGCTCACGTCGAAGCGGTGTTAACACATCGACATTCCAATTTATGAGCTCGCGGCTTATCTGATGTAAGTGCGCACGCGCCGTCATCCAACATACATTCTTTGATTTCTCACATTTACACAGGTATAAAGCAAATTTTATAAATACAATATTAAACATAACACATTTTCTTTCACTCCTAATTTCTTAAGCACTTTTAATGATGCTGTTGTGTCAAATAAGCATAATTTGCAATTTAACTCGTATATTCTATACGAAAATCAAATCTTGGCCGATTTAAATGAATCAAAAACTGAATCGCCATCAAATTTTCGGCAGAAGACGATTTTGGGAGTTGTTTGCTTGAAACGATGAGGGCTGTCCGAGCGCACACACCCAAACGGCTTATCGCCCTTGCTCACGTCGAAGCGATGTTAACACATCGACATTTCAATTTATGAGCTTGCGGCTTATCTGATGTAAGTGCGCACGCACCGTCATCCAACATACATTCTTTGATTTCTCACATTTACACAGGTATAAAGCAAATTTTATAAATACAATATTAAACATAACACATTTTCTTTCACTCCTAATTTCTTAAGCACTTTTAATGATGCTGTTGTGTCGAAAAAGTATAATTTGCAATTCAACTCGTATATTCTTTACGAAAATCAAATCTTGGCCGATTTAAACGAATCAAAAACTGAATCGCCATCAAATTTTCGGCAGAAGACGATTTTGGGAGTCGTTTGCTTGAAACGATGAGGGCTGTCCGAGCGCGCAGACCCAAACGGCTTATCGCCCATGCTTACGTCGAAGCGGTGTTAACACATCGACATTCCAATTTATGAGCTCGCGGCTTATCTCCTATCACCGCAATGCAAAATATATACATCGCTTTCTCACATTCATGGGTAACCGAGATGGCAGGCTTGGAAAACGCTTAGACTGTTAACGTGTTGGTGTGTGTGGTTGTGGGTTCGATCCCGCGCAATGGTGAACTTTTTTTCCTCAACAATAAAATAATTAATCCCTAATGGCGGTCATGAAAAGTAGGAATCTAAATACAGTAACTCCCCTCTCCGCTAGATGGCGCTCATGAATTGTAGGAATCTAAATGCAGTAACTTATCCCCTCTCCGCTAGATGGCGCTCATGAAATGTAGGAATCTAACATTTGAAACCCCGTTGGAAAAATACTCTGTGTTCCGTGTCACATCTGTCACTGTGTTCCGTGTCACTGTCAATATGCTGTTCTCAGTTTGTGTTCTGTGGTAATACTCTGTGTTCCGTGTCACATCTGTCACTGTGTTCCGTGTCACTGTCAATATGCTGTTCTCAGTTTGTGTTCTGTGGTTGACAGGTCACTTCCGATCCAGAACTCTCCTAGCTTATCTACTGTTATGCAGACGAAATTTCTTATCTAATTATAATAAACGAGCAATGCTTGTATACATATATATATATATACATATATATATATATATATATATATATATATATATATATATATATATATATAAATATATACAAATTTTATCTCGGAATCTGGTCTATTGATATCGATGTAAATTCATCTGTATATGTTCCAGAGTGTATTGAATCGATTGTTTCTATTCACATTCATAAAAAAATCGTTTAATATTCTCATTTTACGAGTTTTACAGATTATATGTCAGCTACCAATATGAACCCGATAACATAATAGAAAAAAATAGTCCTATGGTTAAGCTTCCGGGTATTATTCTGGAGTTCCTCGGTTCGAATTCTGTTCACCTTTGAGTTTTTTTAACGAAACCCATTTTTAAAATAAAAGATGTTGATATGAGTTTCTAATAATTTAATCGGAAATTTTCAGTGAAAATTTGAACATATCTAATATATTGCGACCCTTAAGGTACACATTAGCTATTTCAAGAAAGGGTTAGCAGATTTTGGTGAAAATTAGCAAAAAGGGGTTTTCGGAGTCGAGAAATCGATTGACAATACTTTCATATTCAATCGGTGTGACCCTTGAGGTCCACACTAGCTATTTGAAGAATGGCTCCGCAGATAAAAGTTTCAGCATGTATAGTGTTTTGGGGTTGAGAAGTCGATTGGTGATACAGCTGAGTTCTGGGATGTTTCACATTCATATTTATTTTGAAATCTTGAAATTCTGAGCCATGTGAATGAAAAAAGCAATATTTACCGATCGCAATACATTTTAAATATAAATATGCACATTTTGGAACTTTTAGAGTAACTCTTATAGACCCACTCTAAATTCTGTGTTACCCGAGCAAAGCTCGGTCGGCAACTAGTGCATACATAGAACACTGAATATAAATAGAGCGCTAAGCGCTAAGTAATGCTGTGAATATAGATGTGTATATAGTTGTGTAATTATTAGTGTAAATAAATAAATGAACATAAATCGAACCCAGTTTTAATTAGAGTTCCCGTTACAATAGATATAATCTCTTCTTTAATTTGACTGTATCATATTTTTCATTATCGAAATAAGTTCCACCCACCACATAGCGGAGACACATATTACAGACGTTACGTTTAACTCAGAAACCTATAATTCCTTTGGAAAATCTAATCTAATCTAAACGTTGCCGGATTTGGTATCTTCTTTAATCTTATCATCTCATTACCTTCGATTTTCGAAAAGACTCTCTCCCTCCACCATCTGTGGGAGAAGGCTTTGAGGGAAGGACATGTTGATTGTCGAGGTTTTTTTTTAAATGGGATCAATTATTCTCAATAGTCTTCTATAAATAATTATGAAAATCGGAGCTTCTTTACTATTTCTAAGGCACGAACACTCATCCAAAAAAAAACATGCGGACAAACACTCGAAATGTATAGCTCTTCCGTTTGGTTCGTCGATCAAAACTCGATATGGCTGGATATTTTCGTGAAGTAATTTCATGGGGATCACGCTCACGTATTTCATATACCGCCTACTAAATAATTTGAAATTAGTAAAATTTATCAAAATTTCTAAAAACTACGGTGCGATTTTGCAGGAATTGCTCCTATTTTTTAGGATATTCTATATTTAAGCTCTAAAAATGAAATCTAGCTAGACTCGAAACATTATTTTTAAAATGTACATAATAGTGAAAATAATTGTTATGTCGACTGATTTTGCATAAATTTTTAAACTGGTGCAACAAGAGTTCGAAAATAATTGATAAAATCAAACATTTTATATAACATACCTACTGTAAAACGGTATTTTTTGATTGGCCGGAAATAATATTTCCAATGCTCTGTTTCTAATAAATTAATCATGGAAAATAGAATATATAAAATGATGGAACATTTAACGTGATTAAAAAGGAAAACTAGTCATGATGACGTCCTAAGGGCATTATAACTAAATATGTAAACGCACTAGCTATTTGACGAAAAATAGATTTTTCGATATAAAATATCGATTTCCCCTTACTAGCAGTAATATTGCCCATCCAACCTTTTTTTGGAACGTGAAGCGAGGTAACCGAAAACAATTTCATGGATTAGATTTCATTAAATGTATTTATATTTCATCTCATCAGAATTCGAGAGCGTTATGTTTATTCACTGAACAGAGGGTAGCATTTTTGAGCGACTTCCAAAAAAGTAGGAGGTATAAATTTCGGAGTTTTAACTTTTTTAATTATTTTTTAATGTTCGCGAGATCTGAATAGTAAATGTGTTCCGATTTTGATGATTTTTGATATATTTGAAAGACTAGAGTTTAGAAAACCGCCCCCGAAGCAGGATGAAGGCGGTAATTTTTCTCGAAAATTAAAAAAATCTAAGACGGCGGAATTGAGGATGATACCATATCTGGAATCTTTCAAATCGAACATTTTTTTTCAAAAGACTTATGGTTTTCGATTTACAGCAGTGGTCTGAAATTGTGTATTTTTACCGCGATGTTTTGAAATCACTAAATAATAACAACTATAAGCAAATAATATGGATGGGTACCTAACAGAATAAGTTCTATCAATATAAGTTGAGAAACGAATACCCTCAAGTTAATGCCACAATAATGGCCCATCTTTTTGATTTATGATTTTTTATTGAAGGATCTAAAATAGAGGCCGGAGGAGTTGCTCAACTTTTTGGACTGTAAGTATCTATAACTTAAGTTTGACCTAACGGAATTTTGTTGACGAGGTCTGGTTCAAGAAAGGAAGGTTTGGAGTAAATAATATAAAACCATTCATGCCATGTTGGCTCTCGCCGCCCTCGCTAGAGGGCAGGTTTTATAAAGTTATCAATTTCTTAAGTTTTGCTCCGAATTCTCAAATGTAACCTTATGAATATTTTATTAGATTGGGAAAGTAGATCCAATTTGCAACAAAATCTGTCCACACTGCATGTCGATATTTTCATTCGTTTAAAAGTTCGTACTTGAAGAATATTTTATTAACGAATTTATTAAAAATACAAAATAGTTAATTGAGTTTTTCTATTTTTTCAAGTTTCATAGTCAAGCATGCCATGGAAAAATAAAAAGAAAAACAGTTTAAAAATTCGTTCTCATTTTAATTTAATCAAAACAATAATTATATAACATAACAAACAAGATATGATACGCCATTTAGAGGCTGATCAAAAAAATAATAATAACAAGAATTCATCCACTCAAAATCCCGCAATCCCCTACCACACATTTGCGCTCCATCGATTTTGAAATTGAACTTCTCTTAACCAGTGAGGATTTGTTTATAATCAATGTTATGAGCATTAACATTTCCTGAGCTGGAAAAACAGACCTCGTCAGTCCATAATATTTATGATAGAAAATTTCTATTTTCGTTTACCATCCCCAACAGCCAATAAGAAAAGGTTCAATCGATGCTCGAAATCGGCTGGTTCAAGTTCTTGATGTATATTTACATGGTACGG
Source organism: Crioceris asparagi (assembly GCA_958507055.1). Taxonomy (NCBI): domain Eukaryota; kingdom Metazoa; phylum Arthropoda; class Insecta; order Coleoptera; family Chrysomelidae; genus Crioceris; species Crioceris asparagi. The sequence continues at coordinate 80,678,476 of OY293829.1, forward strand.
ATGGATGCAATTTATTGTCTTTTAATATAGATTGAATTGAGGAATATGTCAATCTGAGATATCCTAACACATCTATATAATGCTTAAATGACGGTCGGCATTGATATACGCTAACACATCTATTTATAATATCAACTTCGTTTCTTGCTCTCCGTGCTCTATTCGGGGCTACGACTGGCTGGACATGTCGGGTTTTCTTCAATCATTTAGCTAATCTTCTTATAAACATTCCTTGAATGATAACGTCGTGCAGGTTAGCGAAATGCGTATTATCTTTCGACAATAGCGGAATTTTGCAAACATTTGAAATAAATTGCTAACATATCAAAAGCTTCCTCGTTCGTATACGGGATATTTTAATTAGGCATTATACAAAATTTTAAATCTCAAAGAAAAAATTCATTATTTGTTAAAATCGCTGTTTCCATAGAAACTGTCTAACAAGTCTTTTCACGGCCTTCCAAGAAATTGGATATTTTTGAATTTTGATACCAACTCACAGGCAACAAAGACAAACTCTTGATTTTTGGTAAAATTATAAATCAAATCTTATTTTGGATACATATTTTTTACAAAAAATTTGACCGACTTTATCAGTTGTTGCACTGAAAAATACAAAATAATATTAATTCTATTGGTGCTGGTAATTTTGAAGTTGTGTCGTTGTAGTTTGTTGTTTTAGGCACCAACTGCAAAGGAACCAGCACCAGTAGAATTAATATTATTTTGTATTTTTCAGTGCAACAACTGATAAAGTCGGTCTACAAATATTTATTTCACATTTTTGAGTGTAACATTAGTCATGAAAATTGTTGAACGTTCACTAATACCTAAAAAGTTAGAGGTAGGTTTAGCTTGTACTAGCGAAAATACGCATATCACATATTTCAGACTTTACCATTGCGAAACTCGGAAACCGTAACTCTTTTGAAAAAATGTTCAAGTTAAATGTTTTCGGATCAAATTTTCGATTTTAAGAAAAATTTGCCCCTTCCACATAGCTGAAACACATATTTCAAACTGTAGAGAAAAATTGCCCCCTCCACCCCTTTTGGGGGCGGTTTTTGGAGGGAAGGAAATTTGGGATTTGATTTTCCTCAATATGGGACCATTTCTCAACTTTTTTCTTTCAAATGAAGAAAAAATCGTCTAAATCGGAGTACGTTTACTATGCAAAACGCGCGAACAGCCATAAAAAAATTAAAAAAGAACAATCTTACAACCGAATTGTATACCCTCCTTTTTTTGAAGTCGGACAATAAAAGCGTTATTATCATTATTGTCGTGATTAAATTGAAATGGCATCGAAATTTAAAATGGTTTTTTATTTTTCCATGGCATGTTTCTTTAATAAATTCGTTAATAAAATATTCTATAAGCAATTACATTTAAACGAATGAAGATATCGAAATTCAGTGTGGACAGATTTTGATGCATATTTGATTTATTTTTTAAATCTAATAAAATATTCATACGGTTCCATTTGCGATTTCGAAACAAAATTTAAAAAAAAACAGTTAACTTTATAAAACACGTCCCTAGCGAGGACGGCCAGAACCAGAATGGCATGGATGGTTTTATATTATATTCACCAAACCTTCCTTTCTTGAACCAAACCTCGTTAACAAAATTCCGTTAAGTCAAACTTAAGTTATAGACACTTATAGTCTAAAAAGTTCAGCATTCCCTCCCGCCTTTATTCAACTGCCTACAATAAAAAATCATATATCAAAAAGATGGACCATTATAGTGGCATTAACGTGAGGGTATTCATTTCTAAACTTATATTGGAAATTTTTCGAAAAAAACGCATTTTCTATACGATCGAAGCTATTACGCCCCCTAGAGGTGGACGTATGAATTAAAAGAATATTTCCAGCAATTTTCGCTGGTCGATTTTCCCAAACTTTTGCTACGAATAATTCCTGAGATACAGTACCTCGTCATCCTTATTGAATCACCCGGTATACATTGAGTTTCAAATTTGATTGAGTTAATATCATTTGTTTTCAACATGGGAGCTACCAAAGCCACCTGTGAAAATATTATCATACAACCAGCCATAGTTATGGAACAGCAATTTAGCTTAGGCACAAAACAATAGATTTGAGTTGTGTATGCCTGCCACTTCTATGGTAGGGTAATTAACCACAATAAAGGTGAAATTACATGATTAGTGTGAGATGTGACCATGGCCGCCATGGATAACGTAACATGAGGGTGTAAGTGCTACTTTATTGCAGGAAACTGCGGTATGTACCTATGTATATAAGCCACGCACACTGTTTATTTATTGGGGATTTCTAATGGACCAACAGACCACCACCACCTCCCAGCCCAAATGAATTGTGCCGCCCCCCCCCCCAAGAAGATTACACAAGGCTTAATTCAGGAAATTACACGACGGCGCTGTGGTTTAGGGTGTTGTTGTTGTTGTTTCTTTTTCGTTGTTTTGTTTGGGAAAGGATGTTCAGATATGGTATGAGAGTTGCGTGGCGGGAGCTTCGATTAACCGGGGTCAACTTGTTTTCGATACTGCAGATTTAAAATTTATGGTTACATTTTACAAAACACTATTTGACTGGATGTTACCAGGAATACAAATTAATTCAAATGGTTAGCTTGATCCGAAAATGAAGTGTCAGCTATAAATTGAATTTTGATATCAACATTGCGGACGATGCATCCTTTCTTGTTTCAGGGACGAATGAAGTAACTGTTATAAAAAGACGATAATGTCAGAAGCGTCTTGAGCTGGTTAAGTGAAAATCTATTAGTACTGAATGTTTTCAAAACAAACATTATCCAGTAAAAAAAGTGTCCAAAAGAAGAGAAATAAATTTGAAATGGTCATAGATGGAGACTTATTATCGCATGCCAGTGTCCTCGGAATAACTATGGATGAAAATTTGAGCTGGAAGAAGCATTGTGTGGTGAACTTTATGGTAGGCTTTCAAGTTTTCCATATCTTATAAGAAATCTACAAACAGCCTTAACTCTGTCCCAACTGATAATTTTTATAATGCAAAGATTCAATCGAGACTGCGAAATGGCATTTGCAATTGGGGTGCTTCCTCAGGTGCTCCGAATGTCAGAAACGCATAGTAATATCTTTGGTGGGCATGAGCTGGACAGTCTTTTGCCGTGGACTCTTTGCGTATTATGGGATGTTGCCTCTGTTTGGATTATATCTGATGGAATTGGGCACATATTAAGTTCACCTGAATATCTTCTTTTATATTTTCGATCTTTCTAGCTTTTGTCCAATGTGTTGTACTCTTTGGAGGAGTATTTATCAAATGCTTTTAGAAAACTATTATTATTTATATTTGTCAATATAAATAATGACATTTGTAATTGATGGCTATGAAATCTTTCCTGTTTTTGGTTAATTTATTCTAAATTCACGATTTTTGCCCTGAAGAAGAGAATAAACATTCTCGAAAGCTCGGCTTCAATCAAAGAATTTTATATAATATATGACTGCATCCCCAAGAACATCTTTTTATTTATATATATATATATATATATATATATATATATATATATATATATATATATATATATATATATATAAGCCTTGCTCGTTTAATATAATAAAGTTATTATAATACATTATTATGGCAGTCCCTGTATATGTACTCTAACGTTTCTATGGTAACATCTGAAAATCCTCCACCCGCACCATCGTAATAATATACTTACGTTGATTTTGTTGATGTGCCATCTCACTGACCATCAATAAATTGGCCGAAACAGCCCCAGTGCCATGTCCCATGACAGTTACTTCGTCTTCATTACCCCCAAATGCCGCAATGTTGTCCTTGACCCAAACAAGGGCGGCAATCTGATCCACTAGGCCAAAATTAGCCCTCGATGTGTGCTCGGTTCCCAATTTGAGAAAGCCTGCAAAATAATATCGACAATAGAGATTTCTTTGTTACAAGTAGATTAACAAGTATTATTGTATTTGAAACAAATTCACTAATATCCTGATTGAACTTTGTATAGTTATAGCGGTTGTTGGAATTATATAGAAGAAATTATAAACTATGGGTATAGAGTGGGTCAAATATAACGATCGGTTAAAGAAACAAAAAATCAAGCAGCTTTAGTGTTTCTTGTAAACTGTCTAAAAATGAATTCATTTTAAACATTTTTATACATGACACTTCCACAAATTTTGGCTGAATTGCTATCGAAAAATCTTTCCTTATTAAATTTGTTTTTTTTTTTTGGTGGACATTTATTTATCTAATCTAGTTTCGCAAAGTAATCGTGCATCTCTTATAATTATTTTTTTTTCATTTTAAAGAAGATTGCTGAATGATGATTCCCAATACAAATTGTCGGGATTTGATGAAGCTTTTTGTTTGGAAATTTTGAATGACGGATTGTCTGAATCTTGGTTTCTCTACATAATAAATATATTACGCTTACTTCAGGGAATACGGGACATTTTCACCTTCCAGATAACCAAGCCTTAATAAAAACCATTTATGGCGCGGACAGGAAATATACAAAGCCGGATGAAGGAATTCTTATGAGTCGAATATTTTAACCTCAGTAGCATCGTTTTATCCTTTTGCCATTCTGTTGACGGGGAATTATTGTAGGTATAGAAAGAGCCATATGCTATGGAATTAGAAGGAAGATACTATTTAATCTTTTGCGTCCCTGAGGGAATTCTAGACATTTTCTCATTTCTCCACTGGAAGGCAAAGGAAGTAAGTAGCTTAAATTTTAATAAGGAGCTGCTTTGATTTGAGGAAATAATAGCTTACTTCCTGTTAAATGCTGGACTAGAAGATAATTATTTACTAGATAATTCTGGTTATTTAATGAATTCCAGAATGAATGAAATAAATGCCAGATATTATTTTTAAGTCAAATGTTTTTCTTGGACACTAATTTAAATAGCTGCTTTTTGGATCCCTGATCAAGGATTAACAATATAGAAGTGGTTTTTAATTAGTTTAACTCAAATTTCATTGGAGTAATACCAATAATATGATGATGATTGATATCGTAGCATATTCTGAATTATGGAGGAAGATTCACACATTAAAATGCAAAAGCTCAACAAAAACTTTGGATTGGAAAATAAGATTTATTTATCATATTATAGTTTTTTAATTTTTGCTCCCAAATCCTTCTTAAATGACTATTTTTGGTATTTTATGTCTAAATAAGGTATGTAGATGATGATTAATACACACATAAATGTGCAAAGAATCATCATAAACGTTATATTGGAAAATAAGATTTATTTTTCATATCAAAGTTTTTTTCTAATTTTAAACTCCTAAATATTTCTTAAATGGCTGTTTTAAGCATGTTATGTCTAAACAAGGTTAAATAGGTTCAATCTACACATAAAAAAGCATACATCAACAAATAGCTATTTATTATACAAGGAAAAATAGTACTAGATTTTCAAAAATTGTTGTGAAAATTTCTACTGTGAAATGTAAAATAAGAAAGACATTTAAGTCAACAATAGATATAAGGTAATACTATTACCCTGCCTACCAACGATGACAACAACTACTCGGTGAGCTAATACTCCAGCCCGCATTGCATTACATCATCGTTGATAGGTGCAATGTGATTGATTATCAATCAATAATTATATTGCATACTTCTAACCCTTTTGCTTTAATTTCATTCGGAACACATCACAGATGTGTCAAGCGTATGATAGCCGATTTCGTTCTCATTAGAACTCATCGTCATACACATATGACTCTGTGATGTGCCCGAAGAACTCAAAGCGCCCTTGAGAAGTCGTTCATGTTGGCATATGTGTACCAAAAAAACTTTTATTTGTAAAATCTAATTTATTTCTCATATCAAAGTTTTTTTTCTAATGTTCAGCTGCTAAATACTTCCTAAATGGCTGTTTTCAGCATATTATGTCTAAATAAGGTATATATACTATGTTTAATCTATACATAAAAAAGCAAAAAATCAACAAAAACATTTAATTGGAATATGGTACATATCAGAAAATCATATCATTTTGAAGTTTTATATGTATAATTTAAAGAAATTCATCTGAAAGTATTTGAATCTGTTATTTTGCGGATTAGCATAACGTTACTTACCCAAAATTCCAAGCCTGTAGTTAAGGGTGACCAAGACAACCTTGCCATACGCGGCTAGGACACTGCCATCATATGGATTCCCGGAATTCCATTCATAGGACTCACCATGTATGTATATTATAACCGGGTATCTCTTGTAGTTCTGTGCTGAAAATGGAAATATTCAATTGAGTACATTGCATTGCAAAATGATAATTGAATGACTTTAAAACTAAAAAAGTTGATATTCAAAAACAAGGTTTATTTAAGATATCAAAAAATAATACATTTTTGTTTCTTATTTACTTAATTCCCGTTCCGGATTTTAAGCGGATTAAGCTTGAGAATAAATTAAGAAAAGTTTAAATTTAACTTGAGCTTTGAACGATAAACAATAAGAATTAAAAAATCAATCAATTCAAGATTCACATCTATAATTTGTTCTTGATAAAATATTTGGAAAAAGGAATTGGAAGGTATCTCAGCAGTAAACCAATAGATTTTTCATTTCAATAAACCTTCAGAAAGTTAATTTTATGAAATACTAGCTGTGTTTTAGGGAAAATCGCACTTGACAGTATTTCATCTCAATGCTACGCTAACTGAGTAACCTGAAATCAAGTTTTGTTGTTGACGCTATTAGAATACCTCAATGTTCTCTCTTAATTTCTAGCAGAAATTTTGTTGATCATCAGATAATTCCTTATTAGTGCTTGAATAACCAGCAACAAAATACAAACAAAGAATATTATCTACCAATAATAAACTTCTTACTGAATTTTTTGGGTTTTAATATCATAATACCTAAATTTTCTCTCCAAATTTCTAACAGAAATTCCAAACATTCGATGTTTATAATGCATAAATTGCATATACCTAGGTATGTACCAGTTGCCTGTTTCCAAATTAAAAGCCATACTTCATACTAGTGAAAATTGCACCATTCAGCTTGTCGATGGAAAATATTTTTCCGTTATTAATTAACAATGTATATGTATCGGAGAACTCCATATTCAAAACCTGTTGGTGCAGCTAACTATTTAGTTTTTTTATTGCTATTTCTGTTATATAGTAGTCAAGCGTTTCCCTCTAGAATGTCGAATCAAAAATAAGAACAAGAAAGGTAGGTAGGCGGATAAAGGGCGCTGACTCGGGCAAAGGGCTTGTGATGCAGTTTTTGCTTCTGTGTGATAGATGGCGGTATAGAAACTGTAACAGATATGGGGAAAATCATTAAATTGGAAACAGAACTGGGAAGAGGACACTTTCGCGACAATAATGTTGTTACGGCCTATTACATTTTTGGTATCTATATTGCTTTATTCAGTTGGTAGGGTACGGGATATTAACAAATATACATTTTATTATGAGATGCTATAAGATTTTCCATGTGAAGGGAGTAGTATTATATTTATAAATCTGGTAATCAGAACCATTCAAAGTCTCACTAAATATTTTCTTCTCCGAAAACCAATGCCCACTTTTATTAGAATATTTACACTAATAGTTGGTAAGTTTAAATCATCATCTGTTCATTGCATAACAATCTTTTCAGACCAAAAAGGGAATCTCTTATTCGATCGGTCAGAGAAATGTTCTTAGAATTCAAGATCGTCTTGAATGGAATGGTATTTGATTGTGATTATTAATGAGATTTAGATAAAATCAAGTTTAATATCCATTTAGACATTTATATGATGACGTGCTCTTCTGAGAAAATAATTTATGAGAAATTAAACAATCTCTCGTTCCAAGAAACGTAAAAATAAGTATTGCCGTTGGGCGAATGCACTCATTCTACCGCTCGTCTAAACGAACCGATTGTTTATCGACAACCTGTTTGACTCAAGTTATATTTTAACACTTTTACAGACTACTGGAATGATCTGTTATCTAAATGTCTGATATACATATCAAAAAATACATGTTATGCAATCAAATTCACCACCTTTTCTTCTCTATGCACCCAGCCAATCAGAGACAATTATTTTTTTTAATCATTGCAATTGAGAGGCCATTGGAAAGTATATCTATCCTCAATTATCTCAAACAAGCAAACTTCTTAATCTCACTTTACACCCTCAATTTATTTTTCACACCGTAAGCTTTATATCTAAGCCAACCTTTTGATAAATCTCAATTACCAACCAACACGAAGCGCCTTCGCCATTGTTACACCATCTCTCTCAATAAATCTTAGTTTATTTTAGAGATAGAGTGGCTAGATGGAATATAAGCTTTTTGATCTCTGCTCCAGCTGTTAATTAATCGATTATCTATTTCATAATGGGTTCATTCCATCAACAACAGATCCGACAATCCAAACTTAGGTACTGCGCATCATTGTCAAATAAGTATTTTCCACCTGACGAATCTTAACAACGATAGGAACAGCTAATAACATACTGGAACTTTAATTTGAATATAGGTTAACTCTTAAAAGGCTATTGACGGATTTTTTTTGTTAAAGATTCTTTGAGTCAATGCACTTTACGTCACTCAATGTACTGCTCTGATGATAAAGCTAATGAAGGCACTTTGAAATAAAGCAAATGTATCCTGCTTCCGAAAAAGCTATTCTTTCTGTTCAGTCGTTTTTTCAACAATATCCTAAGAGACTAATAGAAAAAAAGAGGAATCATTAAATTTTTAAACACCTGGAAATCAAAATGAAAATATTATTCGATGACCTCAATGTACAATTATTTCCCACAACAATGAAGTTATTATTAAAAAAGAAACACACACAAAAGGAAGTGAACCGATCTGAATAAATCGTTCCAAGCTTCTATATTGAGTGGAACAGTTAAATACCTTTCTGGTACCTGTTATTTCTTTATGAGGATAGATTCAATAAATTCCTTATTTGTATATAAAATGAAAGCATCAAATAAAGGGAGTCTTCGATAGTTTGTAAGCTGTCCCAAAACCTAAGTAGTAAAACCGACATTAATGATTGTCTGACGTTAGAGTTGCATTGAGTGCTATTGAACTAGTGCGCAGAATCTGTACGAAACTAATTCTGACGGTGGTTGGAAGTAAGCTTGCTGCATTGGCCGTCTTCTTAAGAGAGCTGTTGTGGCTGTTGTTCATATATCTTGGATCTTTCAAGTGGGAATTATTGAAGGGGCAGATCGCTGCTATATATATACATCTTGAAATTTTCAGATGAGCGATAATCCCTTTTGAAAGGCTTCATTGGAATAGAAGGGATTAGATGGAAGGTAATTGTGCGTTAACTTCAATGTTGCCTATACATATTAATAATTTGATTAAGAGTCCCTCAAAGGGTACAGGGTGTCCAAAGATAAGGACGTCTATCATTGGGATCTCGGAAACCATAAGAGATACGAAGATGGTTAAATTAGTGAAAAGTTGCGTTACTTGAGGGCTAATAACATGCTGTTGAGAAAACCGACAAGCTTCGGAGGAAATGTCAAAAAACCCTAAATTTGCCGATTTGGTTTTTACTTTTTTCTCATGCTATTTACCGAGATATAAAGAAACAAAAGAAACTTTCTAATTGCCACTTTTTGAGCTCTACAAGACAACGTTGAGAGGTTTGCAGTACGACGTTTAGTTTCGGAGAAATCATCATCGACTTTATTTATTATGTGGCCCGTAAAAAGTACACCCTGTATTAAATAGCATTTTTTATTAGGAATACAACGATGTATGGCACAATATGATTCTACATTATTTAAATTACAGAAAAAGGGTTTTTATTTCATTTCGAACGTTTTGGATTAGTAGGCGCTGAAATGATGGCGCTGAGAATAATCTAGTAGGCTTTTAGTATAATTTTTCTTGCTAAAATGTTTGATTATTTCCATCATCATTATTATTATGAAATGAGATCTTTATTCAAGGAGATTAAATAAAAAAAATGTTATTGAAAATTTTAAAACTCTAATTAGATACCTGAAAGAATAGATTATAATTACCTAACTAAAAACTATTTAGAACGAAAAATGTCAGTGTAGACTATAGAGAGTGTTCAAACAAATGATCATTATTTTCCAAACACAGATAACTCCTTCTAACTGTCGAGTTAATAACGCTTCTCAACGAATCAGGTGTAATATTTTTGATTGCTTCAAAAACTGGTTGTTTCTGTTGATCTTCAGATGCAAAAACACGCCGGTAAACATATTCTTTTAAATAACCCCTAAAAAAAATCAAGTGGTGTGATGTCTGGCGAACGAAGAGGCCACGGATCTGTTGAATAGGTACCTATCAATTTTCTCCGAAATCTGTCCGATTGGTTCTCTTGCACGATTAGGGCATTGTGCACGGGTGCGCCATCCTGTTGAGACCAACAGTTTCTAACCTCTACAATCGGTAAGGTGTCCAAGGCTTCTTCCAAACCGTTCTCCAATAAGCTGAGATAATTCTCCGAGGTGAGAGAATCATTGTAAGAAAGGGCCATTTAAACGAGCTCCAAAAATCCCCACCCATATATTAAGGTGTACTCGGGGATTGTCTCTTGGCCATTAGTGGTGAGTATATCGAGATAAACGTATGGGGAGAGTTTCCATCATCCTGACACTTCCATCACCAGGTCTGAGCCCTTGATAAACTCTAAACTTTGACGGGTGAGATCTCTGTTTTATCAAAATTAGCAGTAGATTGCGCTATTTCATTTGTATGGTCAATTTTTCCAACAGATATCTCTGAATTTTCAGATACAGCTAACAATACAATTATTTTCTCTTTATCTCTCATCTAAGTACGAGTTCTAAATTTCAAGTCTCTAGACAGTATGAGGCCTGATGTATCGCTGCAGAGTCCATCAATAGAAAGAACCGAAAGTGATAAAAACTATTTAAAAATATAGGTAAGACGATAAAAATAAACAAGCTCAAGATAGGTACAATAATGTATTAACTTTAGCGAAATATCCAATCCAATATTCGTTTCTATGCAGGAATAATATTTATGTTGCGGAGGAAGGATGGAGTAGCAGCCAGCAGCGCCAGCGCCCTCTTTTTCGAAAATCAAATTCTCCCATATATATATATATACCTACATATAAAATATTATATTGAAGCAGACGACATGACACATTCGTTCTGGGCGTCCGTGTTGCAATATTTGAAAATGATTGAACTAGGCACACAACAGAAAGCACAACGAGGACGAAGTTTTGTCCTTCTTTACTCCTTGTCGTCGCCAGCTCTTTCTCTTTCTCCCCAAGGAGAGATACTTTTAGGGTAATGTTATTCGCATACAGTTGTTGATTTGTTCATGTTTTCATAGAGGTGAGTCGATGATTGTCATGCTTGTTCGTTTTTTCATAGAAAATTCCCAACAAGTATTCAAGCACTATTCAGGTGATGATTACTTCAAAAGGGACTTGGTCACATATGATTATTGTGATTCGGGTATTGCGTTGCATCTAAGTACGTAAGAATCTTTGAAAAAGAACTGGTATTATATTTCCGTAAATATTCGACAAAGTCAACGTTCTATGCAAACAATATTAAAAACTATCGTCGAATTCCAAAAGTTTCTCCACTACTATTTGGATCGGTCTATTGTACGAACAACTAAAAAACACACCGAAAACATTTGGCTACACGAAAACATTGCTAATGTATGTGAAAGTGTTTAAAATAGAGCAACAGCATTATTTTTATGTAGTTTTCAAGTGCTTGGCTTGGTTTAATTAGTAATAAAAAAAATGTTTTTCAAAAATTTTACCGTGTTTTTTCAACATAAAAGTTGATTTTTCTCGAAAACGATCGACTTTAGAGCTCACAACCAAGAGTACCTTCTTTGTGTAGAAAACATTGGCGGTTCAAATAGGCGCCGTACTTCTTCCATTGACGTAGAAATTGGGGAGAAAAACAACCACTACTCCTTCAAAATCTTCACCAATTATAACTTACCAAAATTTTTTACTTAGCTTATTATGAGTGGAAAATGCTTACAAAAGCCGTTTTCTGTAAGATAAACGGTTCCGGAGATATTCACAAAAAACGAGTTTTTTTTTCAATTTCAACACCCTGTATCTCGAAAATGGTGCATTTTTGAGGGTACGTTAATAAAAACTTTTTTTTTATATTTTGTATGAGCTATCACATCCTCAAGTCCTGCGCATATATTATGAAACACCCTGTATATACTTGACTTTTGCAAGATGATAGCATTTATGAGTTATTATGTGACGTATATTTATTTTACGAAGCTATGAAACTAGAGCGAGCAAATCCATAGTTGTTATACTGGAATAAAGTCATGTCCCAAAATCAATGCTTCCTGCTGAAACCCATATACAGATGTTAAAAGATTATATCAACCATCAACAATTTACTCGCACAAGTTCAGTTACGACATTATTGATTATCTCGAAGAAATCATCTGGCAAAAGCAGCATTTCCACCATGAATAAAGACATTACTTCCCTATTAAATTACCCTGGAACGTTTTCCAGGCTTCCGCATATCTTAGGTAGGTAGGTAGTTGGAAGAAGGTAATCGGAGGAATACATTGGAAAATGTTGCTTTTGCTAATATGCAGAAATCTATCTAATGCTCGTCTCAGAAAACAAGCCGTGTATATAAATCATCGTGTAGTAGGAAAACCGGTGTAGTTAGGTAACCTTGGAGATTGGCACAGGGTAAAATTCTGCAGGGCGTAATCTCCGGAATTAATGTTGTCAATTTCTCAAGGAGATAGCGCCACAAGTGATTTGCCTAACAGGATTTAACACTTCCATAAATCACGTGCTACATCTTGATCTAATACGCTATATAGCAGACTTAAGGCTAGATTCTTCAAAAAGGAAAAGTTTAGTGTGGTTAGAATATTCATAAATATACCTAGTGTGTGAACGTAAATTCTGGATACTCTTAGTAAGACTTGAAACAATTGTTTCTTGTAAAAATATAAAAAAAACAGTTAGTTTCTTAAATGAAAATCTATCAACTTTTTTGGTATCCCAGCATCAAAGCATGATGAGATTCAGGATGCTAGAAAACCCATCTATGGAATTCGATAAAAACCAATTTCACCATCTGAAAGGTCATAGAATGGCCATAAAAGATCAGCTTGTAACATCAATCTGTCGGCAGTGGTATTTTAACTTCACTTCATCTGTAGAATAAAAAAAAAGACAATTATACTTTGTTTCACGAAAGTTGGCGAGTACCTTGAAAACACGAAAAATGGATCAATTCAACTGACGGGAGCAATCAGTGGCATAACGATTTCGTGATAAGATATGGCATTTAAGGAAGTTCATATAATTAGAGGAAAAAATATGGTTTGATTAAATAAGCAAACATAATATGAAAGATTTATTATCAACAATAATGCAGAAACACAAAATACAAATTTATTGCTTCAGTTATGAAATATAAATTTATGCACCTGAATTATCTGAAATGTCACAATGACTTTATGACATCTATGAAATAAAGATTGCGTTGCCTTCGGACATACGTGCAGTGCCTTATCATTGTATGGAAGGAGATCAGCTTGACATACTGATGTCGTAGCTTAGATCGAAAAACGTAGTGGGGAATTTGCTGATAATGAGATGCGATGAGACGTACGTAGCTCGTGAATGAGTACACACAATAGCCATGATTCGTGAAACAAACTATATACCTCAAGGTCATATTGCAAAATTCCATAACGTCATTTAAAGAAATTATTTGTCTCATCAAGGAACATGTTTTTTTCTTCTGGAGAAATTGATTTGGTGATGATTCAGTTTAATATATTCCGGAGTATCGGGATCAAAACCATCCTTTTTCCATTGGCGTAGAAATCTTCAACAATTATGACTTAATAAAAATTTTTGTATGACTCAAAACTTAGCTTATTATGAGTGGAAAATGCTTAGAAAATCTGTTTTCTGTACTATAAACGGTTCCGCAGATATTCACAAAAAGAGATCACCCTGTATCTCGAAAATGGTGCATTTTAGAGGATAAGTTATTATAATCTTTTTTCATATTTTTGGACGAGCTATCACATCCTCAAGTCATGTGAATATTTCATGAAACACCCTGTATATAAAATAAAGATTAGAGGTCCTAAGATACTGTCCTGAGGGACTCCTCTGATTATCCCCAGAAATTCTTGTTCATGTATTCAATCGTATTGTTTTATTTCTATAAATAATATATGCTTTTTTTTGTTATGAGTTTGTTCGTTTATTATCTGCCATAAAGTTTTGATTTTGTTTTTTGTATATGTTAACTTTTATTCAAACCATTGTTTCTTTCATTATTTAAGTATTCATTAAACTGTTGCTGTGCTAATTTATAATTTTGTTTATGTTCTGGAAAATGCATTGATAAGCGTCGATACTTTTTTTTCTCATGTTATAGCTCCGGTGTTTTGTAGTTTTTTTTTCCAGATTTCTCTGAGCTGACAGATGGAACGTTCAACCTTTCGATGATATCTAAAGATAGGAACGTTATATTCAGTTGATTGATTTTGAGTTTTTCTTAAAAAAAACGAATCTCTAGAGATAAATCAGCTAAACAGCATTTCAGCCTAAATAAAATAACGTTTGTTGCTTTTACATTTTTATTGTTTTGCATTCTATCCTACAAGAAAGTTCCTTTCATGAACTCCATAGAGATCCTAAGCAATTTAATTTAAATTAAGAGAGTACAGCGTCTGTCGGGTCAGCTAGTAAACAAAATCATAAAATTCATTGCTTGCAAATTAAGTTCTCATAAGTTAGCTGACACAAAAACTAGATTTAAATCATGTTGCAATATCTCTTATAATACAGACTAGTCTAATATCTTTGTCTGTTCACTCTGATTTTTAATAATGTCACTCGTCAGTTGTTTGATAACATCCAGTCTTTCTCGCCAGCTGGAAAACTTTGTTTTTTTTCTTTTGAAACGAGCATTTTATTATATTACCTCTTACAAATAAAACTTTTTTAATATCTCATCTGCACATTGAAATATATATATATAATATATGAAAGAAGGAAGAAGTGTTCATTTTTGGAATCTTGTATATAACTTTTCTCAACAGAGCGCATCAGAAAATTGATACCTTGCGGGAACAAATGAAAGTAACTGATTGTCAAAGTTTTGTCACTGGCTAGAACTGGCTGTTGGTGTAGGAGATATGGTATGATATATCTGAGTCAAATTGTATGTAGCAAGAATGTAAAAATTCTTAAGTCTGGAATCTGGGATACATTAGGTGGATGAGAACAGAGGATAATAATATGAAAAGTTAGTGCATGTTCTCTTCCAGTCTGTACAACTGAAAAGTTATTTCATAAATATGTGAAAAACGTTCTGTTTCGTCTGACTTTATCATAAATCATGTGAACTTTTCTTAAAGTAATTATACTTTGATCAAATTTCATGTATGTACGAACAAATTGTTCATCTACTTTCGACGAAATATTAAACTTTATAAAGACGTTTTTAACTTCTTTGTTTGCTCTGTTTAATTGTTGAAGTAAGACTCATTAGATAATAATTAGAAAAATCATATTTTAATCTATGGTCAGATCACAGAGATATGTCCAGTATGAGTGAAACTCATACCAGGAATATTTCGTACAACCTTGAGAAACGAATAACTTAAAAATGAATCTCACACAATGGAATAGATAAGACTCTGCTTAGAAAATACAATTCCAGGTGTTCATTTTGAACAGTTGCTGTAAACGATTTACTTGTTTTTTTATGTATTGTTTTAACTTTTTAGTTTTACTTAATATTATTTGAATTTTATGTTTATTGTTTTTATTTAGTTTCGGAAAAAATGTAGAAGTATTTCACAGTTCCCGTTGTAAGAAATCTTCCTAATTCTCTCCAAAACCTTTTTTCTTAAGAATGTCTTCTGTCCGATTTTTTTTATTAACTCTTGAAGCGTATAAAGTGTTCCTGTAGCATTCCACCGAAAATAAGAACCAAGTCTACCATTGATTCATTTGTTTTTCACTTGTTTCAAGGCCAAATTACCGCGCCATATTGAAAAATTGAAATATCTCCAAAACTATCAAAAATAAATGCCAATAGGTTATTTATAAAATCGAAAGAGAATTAAAATCCATATCTATCAATGTAATTTGTTTAGTTCCATGCTATTTGAAATATTCGAGTTATCTCGGATTTAAGTTTTCTGAAATCAAAAATTCAATTCAGAGCAACCCTGTGTCGAAGATTTTTCAAATCAACCTTGAATAAGGGAGCGATTCGAACTTAATTAATTTCAAAAAACTGCTTTAAAATCTCTCATACCTTTCATGTTATTGCCATTTTTCTGGAATGCTGCAGCTGTAATTTTTTTCAGAACAAAATATATATCTTCGAAATCATCAGACTTATGCCCAACAAATGCTTAACAAACTGACCTTTGTTTTCAACAAGGAATTTAATAATGAAAGAAATACAGGGTTTCCATTTAAAATAACGAAACGATGGCCAGTTTCCGGTATAACTGGAAGTCGGCCATCTTTGAAAATAGTTTAAAAATGTAGTTGACTTGATTGTGAATAATTTTGATTAAAACAATTTTGCTCTATCTCTAATAGATCAGCCACGATCCACCAATTACCACCAGCTGCCCTAACCTGTATATATACTTCCCTATTTCTCTTATCTGGCATATAAACTGGAATAAATTTAATCCAGTTTTCCGGAGCGCCGGATCGCCTTAGTCTCCCCAAATAAAAAGAAGGTGTCACTTCATTTCTGTTACGCGCCCTTTATAATATAAAATATCAATTCCTTAAAAGTTGAGACAATGCCCATCTGTTTTCTTTTATACCCCTTGCATCCCCAATCCAGAAATCTACCCCAATATCTTATTCATGATGTAAGGTAGATGTCTATCAATATTGATGGATTCGTTGTTGGAGAGAAGGTTTTTTCTTCTTTTTGTGAAATTGAAAAAGATGGAATATTATGTGAAATACAATGAAATATTTGATAATTTTAAAAAGCAACTCCATATTAAGTATTTGAAGTTTGTATACAACTGAATGTAGTCGGTCCTAGTTTTTTACTTTCCTACGTTACTATAATAGCTCTAATAAGGAAAGTATTGTAATCGTGTGATATTTTTGGTAGGTATCGAGATTTTTACAAATGTTAACGTTTCAGAATTTTCTAGTCAGTTTAATAAACATATTTCCAGCCATTGGTCTGCCTGTCTGTCTGTACGTCTGTCTGTCTGTGACAGCATTATCTCGAGAACGGATCGGTGTATTTTTTTGCTTTCTTTTTTAATTTGATTGATACCAATATCACTCGCCGCTGGTAGGTACTGAATGAGAATCCTGTATGCACTGGGTGTTGAGCTATAGCCAAAAAACTTGATTTGCTCAAGACTGTAGCGCGTAAACAGCTGTAAGGAATTTAATTAAACTTGCTTAAAGTATTCTTCTAAGAGCTCTCTACCACCCACACCTAGCGCCATCTCTGAGAAAAAGCACAAAAAAAAGTTATGCTTTCATAAAATTCCATACTTTCCACATGTTTCTTCAGATTCTGGCTAAACGTTTGATCTTGCGAAAAAATGTTACATGACCATTGTTGTTTGTCTTGACATGGTGAAAAAAATGAGTGGCTGCACGATTTGACCAGAGGATTTTTACTTTCCTACCATGATTATCGTCGCTATGTAAGGAAAGTATTGTAATAGAGTAAAATTCTTCATTCACTGGAATTTGCCTGCGAGCGATAGGAAAGTCGTGTGAGTGGACACCCCAGATTTTTTTGTATATCTTTAATGTGACCGACATATAAAATGTTACAAGGAAATATTTCTCATAATATAATCTCTCTTTATTAGATCATGTAGAATTTTTGAAATATCTGTTACTTAAAACTTCTCGATAAATGCGACAGTTTTGTAGACAGGATTTTAAGAAGCTCGAAAATGTATTTCACTATCTAATTTAAAAACAGTTTCTTATAATTTAAAACATTTTTATACCAGAGCTGTCTATAAATATGAAAGTTATATCACATGCATTTTCTCTATATTGGAGTAAGAAATGTATTATCTTAAAACATACGATCATTTTGGTGCAGAAATTAAAGTGTTGATAAGTATGCAAAATGTTGTAGGATCGATCCCAGCACGCCTGTTTTACTCACATATATTTTTGTCTCCATATTTTCAACAAACTATCAACAGCATTACATATAAAGGAAAAATATTTGTTTTTCAGTTGTATAAAACTAGATTTATTGTATAAAGTGTTGTCAAAATACATAAATTCCCTTTTATACATATGCGTAGGAAATGGAAATATGGAATTCCTAAGAATTAACTTTCTACTTCTATGGATTTATTTGCTCCATTGCTCCAAACAATGTCAGATAAGTTGTTGAAAATATCTCAAAATACTCAATCTGGTGAGGTTTGATCCAATTTACATAAAAGAAATACCTCTTCTATCGATTATTAAGGGTAAAAACTTCAATAAAGAAAAGCAGATTCAAAACTCTATTGTAGAAGTTCTTATTTACTCAGCTCTTATATATATGTATTGTTCTGTTCTTAACAGCAAGGATTCCATGGATAAATGCTTTCAGTATTTAATCCGGAGAAAGAAAAAGATAAGTCGTCACCCACCGTCTTTGCAGGAATTTGAATTAAATTTTAAATTTGTCAAGATCTAGCGAATGAACAATTAATTTACTGCGTCGCTGGAAAATGAAGCAGTAATTAAAGATCTGGAGCTTGACTCTCTCTTATTTCAATTTAATTCTTTATATATAAAACAGAAAGAGATCAAGGTACGTGTTTTGACTGAATAATTCCAAAGAGGAGCCAGGAACCTAGTGAGTTAAGAAGTCATCTTGATTCTATTTATCTTCTAATTAATAAATAATATTCTTTGAATAAAGCATTCGAGAATATTCATTCTCGGCTTCTACAAATCGCTACAAAATTACCTAGATAAAAACCAAAGATTTTATAGCCATCAACAAAGATATTATTATTTTTGCCATCAATTACAAATACCATTATATATATTCGTCATTGTAAAATAATAATGTAGAGAGTATCTTAAGTTGATAAAAATGAATATTTATGAATGATCTTTATATGTTTGTAGTTATTTGAGCAATGAGCACATTTAAATTAAAATTATTATTAAGGCAGATACAGGTTCAGTGATTAGAAAAAAAGCTGATGTCACAATTTCGATTGGACCGAATTGAAGCTCGTCATCGTTGATGAACCGCTTACAGTCCGTTATCTTAAATTTGAGTTTCACAACTGAATGTTAACAATCCGCTAACAATTCATTAACAATTGACGACTGACGAGCCATTAAACCTCTTTTAACTAGTTTTTCGGTTTCACAAAGCTCTAACGGCTTGTTAACGATCCGTCAAACTTCTGTCAGATTATTCAGTCGACAAGCAGTGATTAAGCATTCAGTTAAATAGGTTTTTATTTATATTGATTGAGTACTAGCTACCCAACTTACTTCTCTACTAAAGCCAGTAATAAGTGCTTCTACTGCTCACTGAAATTAACTCTTTTGTTGTCCATTATAACTTCCTTCTATTAAAATACGCCGAAAATTCTACCTGTCTCTCTAACCTGTAACCAACTTAACAAACTGTAATAATGCAAGTGCAAATAATATTAATAGAATTTTATTTATATTTTCCAGATAACAAAACAAAACACGACGTATTTAACCTAGCTATGACACTTGTCACTTGTACGACCACAGAACAGAATCTTTACATAAAAACTCTGTTAAGTCTGTACTCTATGGTACTTCTTCTGTTAATTTATCCTTGATTGTGCACTGTTGCCCGAGTGTTACATTGTAAGGGCTTCGTTAATAGGTCGTTAGATAAGAACTTAAATTTTGTTTGTGAAAAACGAGGAAGCTTTGACGGCCCGTCAAATTTAACAATCCGTTAGCTAACGAACTATTAACAAGACCTTTGTGAAACCGGCTGAAAGTGAATTAAATATGTTCAACATTGCACTATTGAATAAAGATATTATAAACTATATAAATGTGTTAGCATTTATTAGATATGCAAAATGTTTAATCGAGTTCATCTTCCCCTTTTGTATAATCTCGATCTGGAAGCGTATATTATAATACAATTACAGTATAATTTCATTAGTAGGTCAAAAATCCACACAGATACCTAAACAGATTGCAAATTTGTTAATGCATCTGATTACTTACTTACTGGGCGTACGTGCACTCGACCTTTGCCTCACCCCCACCCCTTAGATCCAGAATCTACCCCCACCAACCAACCACTTCCATGACCAGCATGGCCATCCTTGTCCACCCCACCCCACTGCCCTCTTCCTAGTGGTGATGAGGTCAACAATTCCACTACCACTCCATTTCCAGGCTGCTCGTGCAGTGTTAAATAATTCATTTGTTTTAGTCCCCAGCTCACCGAAATTAGAGTAACAGCTCTATTCTTTTCTCTGAATTAGAGCCATTTCCGGAAATTACATATTATAGCTATACCGACATATATATATAAATGTTTGTATGTAATTTTGCTACTGACTGAAGGCTGATCGATCACACATGTCAACGGAATATATATGTTGATTGAGATGTTACGTAAAAGTGCCAAATTTTTATGACAAATATCGGATCAATGAGATTCGAGGAGTATAGTTTGAAGTATGACATAATTTTATAGTATGGATGAATAAAAGAAAAGATTTTTCGTGTTAATAACAGACACAAGTGTCATTGGTATTCATCGTGTTTTGAAGAATTGTTCTCAAAATAGAACTGAGATAGAGAATCTTGAAAATACAAGCGATAGTCTTATTATTCAAATAAATAAACTTTAATAGGTCATGTACTCACTAAACGTGAGTTGTTTTAATTTACGTATAGAAAAAACAAACATCTGGTTTACCAAAGGATAAGCATTTTCAATTTAATGTAGACCATTTCAGTAAGAGACTAGGATCTTCCTAGAATTTCTTGCAATCAACTGGGCTTAAGATTTCATTATATAAATTGAAATAATCACCACAGTTCCTAATGATGGTGCCTGTGGCATTAATGAAAATGTGAGGCAAAATGGGGCACAAATGTGACCCTTGTGGAATACCTGGCGTGACAATTACAGAATTGGAAAGATAATCTTGATTTCAAGAATTTGAAGTCTTTTATTAAGCCAGTGGATCTACCAAGATGGAAGGCCCATAGCCAACAAATTGCTGATTAATAATAATTGGTTCACTTTATCGAGTTTTTTTATAAGTTTTTCGTGAGTCGATATAAACAGTCAATTTTCTTCTAATGCTTTCAAAAGATCGTTTCGATATAGTAATAAGTACCTAAGTAACTGTTGATTTACCTCCATCAAAATCGTGATACATACTTCTGCCCCCTGATTTCTGGAAATACTGATAAACTTATTTCAGTCTGTGGATCTATCTAAAAGTACCTGGGCTGAGTTCATCCGAAAGAGGAATCCATTTTTTTGGTGATACAGCGAGCAAGGTATTTAAAGTAACTGAAGACTATTACCTATACTACTTATATATTTTTCTGTGATTGGTTCCACCTTGATGTTCTTGGAATTTATCCATTCCGATGGCCGTAAAAATAGTCAATGAATCGAATTACCGACTCATATAAGACTTGTAGCTCTGAAGATCGAAGGAAGTTATAGAAACAAAACAAAAACCATTCGAAGGGCATTCTCACTGATCAAAGGACTGTGACAGAAACAATTATATTTTGCTTTTATCATTAGCCAGAATAATTCTCAGTACAGGTATAGCACGACAATCAACATCGAGTGTTTGAAAGATGAGTGTAAAAATTCAAGTGCACCACTTTAATTGGCACACAGAAAGTCCATCTCACTAATTAATAAAGATATTCCTCGTAGACGAGAGAGTTGGCACACAACTTCAACGGCAAAATGTTCCCGAACATCGTCTCTCCCGGGATGTGTAGGTTGGAAAATGTATATTACAACAATGTAAAAGGGGGTTAACGAGAGTTAAACTAAAATTAGCCAAGTTGTAATTAGAAAGTTCCAAGTTATTCTCGTTAATGGTTTTTATTATGAGGTAGGTGGGTAGGTAAAACGAAAGGAAAATATATTTTTATGAATAGTGTAGAGTGTTTGTTTTTGGTTGATGAAGAAAATAATTGCGAAAATGTTCTGGAAAATTATGTATTTGCTCATGGTGCCATGGCTATGACAAAGCAATTGCAAAATTTAAGCGTAAACATCCTGAGAAATACTTTCTCTATTGTTTTGTAAGGTACCGATACACCGCCAGCAAATGAACTCAAGGTCTCTTTACACGATCATATCACTCGTCAGTTCAGTTTCATTCATTTTTGTCTATGGGTAAAAATTAAACACTGAGAGAAGAACTAAAAATGAGACAGATAACTGACTGGATCTATAAAACTGTTTGATTTATTGCAGTTCCTAAAATTCCTAAAAGCCTTTTTAGATTGAGAGCTATAATGGAGAATTAGAACTGATGGGATGGATAGACCTACATATTCGATTCATTTCAGTTTTTAGAATTCCTGGAGAACTTTTAAGACGGTCATATCAGCTCCCAGTTCAGTATCCATGATATTTAAACTGTGAGTTTTCCTTTGAGTAAAAACTGAACACTGAAGTACTGAGAATTTCTAAGTGTAAACAAATCCGTCATGCCTCATTCCATTCGACCATGTGAGTCAAACTGGCACCATCCAAATGTACATACATTGCTATGTCCATGGATCATGGTTACTAGAGCTGCAAAGATCTGAAATGAATGAGACCAGTGAGAACTGAACAAATTGTGTAAAACCCAACCTCCATCGTAAATGAAATGGAAAGAGAACGCAAAGAGAAACTCATTGGAGAACTGATGTAAAAAAGGCCTTTTGGCTTTCATAGAAACCTAATCAGCATATTGCTGCGTAAACACTGATCGAAGGACTTCCCGGAACTACGCATAAAAAGAAAGTAAATGTGTAATTAAATCTCCTATGTTATATTTACGTTTGCTTTATGAGAAAAATCTACTTTTCTTTGCAGCATTGCCATAAATGTGTACGGTACGCCAGTGTGCTTCGATCTCATGCTCATTTAGCCTTGCACTTTTCCGGCTCTTTCTTCTTTTCACGCGGGAAATATCCACTCTGGACTCATTACAAGAGATTGCTCCATTTTGCGCTCATGTCCAACTTTAATAACACACAGCGAAGAGGTAGCAAAAGGTGTGCAGGGATTATGAAGAATTTTGTTCTGAAAGGGTGAAGATGCTCTCGAGATTGTGCTTACGGCGGCTAAAGGAGATGATAATAATCCCGTGTTATTATTTCACTGTTTTTGTAATACGATTTGGATTTTCTCATTACTGAGATTATATTAGGTATGTTATTTTACAAACAGATAATGAGCTCAAATCGATTTACAGAGATTATATTCCGTTACTTTGCAAATATATTAAGGATTCCGACCAATTTACTGGAAGCAAATGATAGAAGAGCATTATTCATTGAAAACAAAATTGTCAAATAATCATTCTAGCAAATGGAACAGTCACTGTCGAAAAATACTTAAATATAACTACATTTTAAGCTTTGCGACCAGGAAACCGACGTTATAAATAAGAAAATTATAAGTAAAAGTAAAAGAATGTGTTTACAATCAACATTGCTTTTCTAGGTGATCTAAGTCTTATAAATCATTTTTCTGAGATTAGGATTAGCCAGAACAAAGAAACCTAGCGGAAGGCGCTATTTCTCAATGATTTGTTAAGAAAAAAAGGGAAAAATGTTATTCTTGGTAACTACAAGCTTTAAATGTAATGTTCAATCTTGAAGTAGTTTTCTATCCTAAATAGTATATAATAATTGCAAAAATATGCTTGAAGATATTAAATATAAATTTGCGAGAAAGTGAGGTTAAACGAAGCGATGATTGACTTGTGCAATGTGTTTGACGTTTAAGAACTGTCAATTCCAATGTGGCCAGAACTGCCAATACTTGTAACGTCTGCGATATTGAATAAACCCAATGATGAGATTTTAAGTATCTAAAGGTGTAGTTTCATGTTTAAAATTTCCTAAGAATTTTTTTTACAAATACTTGCTTTAGAATAAAACAGATATTTGACAGCGCCATATAGTGCCATTCTCAGATAATGTCAAGTTACCTATTGCCACAATTTTTGGAATTCACTAAAAAACCATGATTATTTAAAAGATTCAATAGTTTGTCTTCGTTTTCACTAAATAGAATAAATTCAGGATATGAACAGTTGCATCCAGAACACCCAACACTTGCCATTTAAAAATAAGTTGAACTATAAATTTGTATATTTTAAGTTCAGTTGTTATTGTCGTTGATTTATTCGAAAGCAAATATTCTTCGAAATGGAATTGATAAAATAATCTAATGCTGAGAAAGTTATATTGACAGTGACTGTTGAATATAGGGGTACTGCACAAGTCAATCATTCAACTTCACTTTTTTCGAACTTATGTTTAGTATTTTTACGAAATTTTTGGCTGATTTTGAAGGATGTTACCTCTTTATAGAATGCAAGGATGATTACATACTATTTGGATTTGAAAAGATACCTCCCTGAAAACAGCATTCAAAATAGCGCCTTTTACCTCAATTTAATTAAAAGTTGTGCTAAAATACACCTACTTTTGCAAACATTTGATTTTTTTACATTTTTAGTTTCTATAACAAAAAAAAATTATCCTACATTATTTGGCAAGAAAGGTTCAAATTTGGTGAATAAGGGCTTCTCAAGAGTAATTAAAAGAAAAAAAATCTCAACTAATAAACGATTCGAAAGATCTTTGGAAAAATTAATAAAATATGCCGTATTCTCCTCAATTTCCAGAACTCCCAAGCGAAGAAAAATTCGGAAGAGTTACAAAATATACAGCTTTTATAGGAAACCTTACACAAACATTCGTACGGAACAATCTCTAAGTGACAATGACAGTTGACTATGTTCGCCCGAGTTTCAGTAATCCAGTTTATACAATATTAATCAAATATACCTCGTGCCATGAATATAGATAGAGCGAAACTTATAGTCGATAGTTCCAGAAAGGAGAGACAATGATTGTAAAGTCCCAGATCCACTTATATATAAGCCATCCAGGTAGGTATACAACTAGGGGGTAGAAAATTCAATAATCTATGTTATGGTCAGCAGATGACATGCCTAACGCTTCTATATATTATTAGATACACTTTGGATTGACGCATCAGACCCTCATAATCTCTTGCGGTTAAAGAGTAATTCCGACGAAATCTGATCAATTTCGACGCGCCAACAGAATACTATATAATATATAAGGGGTTATTCAAGGTGAGTAGCCTATTTAGAAGTAGAAGAGAAAGCTGCTCACATTCCAGTTCTGAAAATATCCAGTAGGTGCTTTTTGAGAAGGTTCTATCTAACTAAAATAATGGCGTAATATAGCCACTTCCAGGTGATATGTCTACAAGTAAGACTTTTGAAGAAATGTTCAATTCAAATGTCTCTGGATATTACTTATCTCTAATTCTGCCATTTCGGATTGTTGATTTTCCTCTCTCAATTAAATGATTAAAATCGGGGCACGTTTACTATTCAAAAGTCGCGAACAAATATTTAAAAAAAAGAACATGTAGACATACAGTCGAATTGTATACCACCTCCGTTTGGGTTCGTCGATCAAAGATTAAAAACTTAGTAAGTGGCTCAAAATCATCATTTCACTCGTTAAATAGAATTTTCTCATCAAGTCCCTCCTGGAAAGCGATAATTTGAGTATATAGACCAGTCATTGTGAATAACCCTGTATATACCTATATCTAAGCCACCACCCCCCGCTCAATTACATCGAAGAGGGAAATCGTTGAAAGCTTCTCTGCGTATTTTGGGAGTTGGCCATTAGTATGTAGGTACCAACCTGTCAGAGATAAAATCATTAATTGATAATAATCTTATCATTGATCTGATTTATTCAAGATACAATCGATTGTTTGTTTGTTTTACCTGACGCATTCGACTTTCAAACACCAGAATGCAAGATATGATCAGTAGTAGATAGACAGAAATAAGACTTTCGAAAAGTTTTAAATACTAATGCAGCTATATTAACAAATATTCATAATAAATTATTCAAATTCAATAAGAATGGGTGTATCTTTTGAAACGTATACGTAGACAGTTCTTGTACAATGATCCGAAACCCATCGCGTACGAGCCCGAGTCGCGGTTTGCCGGTTTCATTATAATAGAATTTATTATGCAAATTAAAAATGATATTTTATACCAAAGAATGGACCGACTTTATTAGTTTTTCATTGAAAAATATAAAATAATATTTATTTAATTGGTGCTGGTACTTTTGAAGTTGTGCAATTGTAGTTAGATAGAAGACTTTTGGCACCATCTTCAAAAATACCAGCACCAATATAATTTATATTATTTTGTATTTTTCTGTGCACCAATAAATAAAGTTCAACTTTTGATAAAAAAATATTTAACACTTTTGAGCGTAACATTAGTCATGAAAATCGTTGAACGTTCACTTATACCAAAGAAGATAGTACTTATCATATTACCAGAAATCTCAAAACATCGCAAAGGAAATACACATGCTTCAGACTTCCCACTGCTATAACTCGAAAACCATAGCTGTTTTCGAAAAATGTTCAATTTAAAGGTCGCTGCATCTAATCTATTTTTTAATTTGTCCGTCTCATATTTTTAATTTACCAAAAAATGCCCACGTCACATAGCTGAAATACACATATTTCTAGTGAATCTAAAATCATCAAAATATATATACAGAGCTGGACAAATTCTAACGGATGATAGGATTTTCAATGCATATTGCCCCGATGTGTTGAGAAGAGTCGACCATCTAAATACTCTTCTGTTTTACAGATTTGGCTATTGTTTGGCACAACAAGGTGGTTTATTTGAACCTATATTACATTAGATTTGTAGGTTTTTTACATTTTAGTTTAACTATTCAGAAGTTGTTTTTTTAATTTCGTAAGTTTTTAGTTTATTTCTTGAGAAATCGCCGTTATGTTTTATTTATTTTTTCTTTTATTATTCGTAGAATTTATTTAATTTTCAGGGTCCTTATGGAAAAAGGAACCACAACAGTTATTTTCAGAAGAGAAACGAATTGTTACATTTATTGCAGCAAATTATTTCTCTCATGCAATGGAACGTCCGTTGAGTAGGTTTGGTGATACGCATACGCACTCCTCGATAGCATTTTCAACACGTCGATAATATGAACGCGTGAAGGCGAGGCTTCGTACATGGTACCAACTCTCACCTCATTTAATGAGAAGAGAAGTGGGGAACAGCGGTCCAGTTGCATACTGGATTTGTACCTCGCTTCTCAAATCAGTATTCAGATTTTCGACTCTTCTCAACACATCGGGGCAATATGCATCGAAAATCCTATCATCCTATCGAATTTGTCCAGCTCTGTATATATATATATATATATATATATATATATATATATATATATATATAGATACCAAGCGAAACGCGCGAACAGCCATCGGTCAAAAACTCATCACAATCGGTGAATATTTATTATGTAAATTAAGGTTATATCTTTAAAAACAGACATTGAATCAAAATGTATACCTCCTCTTTCAATAACTGTTTATTATTCATTGAATACAGTAGCTCGTTTGAAAATGAACATAAATTATTGAGTAATTAAATATCCATTTATTTAAATAGACCAAAGAGAATTATTTGAAAAAACTTATTGATAAGTATCCAAATAAAA
Organism: Crioceris asparagi; assembly: GCA_958507055.1. Taxonomy (NCBI): domain Eukaryota; kingdom Metazoa; phylum Arthropoda; class Insecta; order Coleoptera; family Chrysomelidae; genus Crioceris; species Crioceris asparagi. Next base: position 80,706,331 of record OY293829.1, read on the forward strand.
ACTGTAAATGTGAAAGAAAGCAACAGCTATAAAAATTTGCAAGATAAGTACTTACTTGAGTAAGGGCTCCGCTCATAGAAGAAGTGAAATCTAGCTGGAGATCAAGTTCCTTTGAAGTTCGCTATGTGCAAATGCAAAACTTTATTTACTAGCTTTAAAAAATAATCTATTATGTTCCTTGCTGGGCAGATAATCTCAACGGATTTTGATGTTCAGTTCCTAATTTTAAAAGACCGACTTTATTAGTTGGTCCAATGAAAAATACAAAATAATCATGCTGGTTCTTTTAAAGTTGTACAGTTGCAGTTAGATTGAAAACTTTTGCCACCAACTGCACCCATACTAATACTATTTTGTATTTTTCAGTGCACCAACTAATAATGTCGGTCCAATGTTTTGTAAAGAATATTTTTTTCATATTTTTGAGTGTAACACGTCACGAAAATCGTTGAACGTTTCACTTATATCATTACCCAAGTACCTATATTCTTTGCTTAAACTTGTTTTTATTCAGAAATCTAAGAACATCGTCGCGGAAATACGCATACCTATTTTAGACTTTAGCACTGCTGTAAGCCGAATACCGTAACTCTATGGGGAAAAAGTATAATCTGGTCTTTAATTTGGTTACCTCAGATTTTCAATTTTCGAAAGAAAATGCCCCCTCCATGTAGCAAGAATATACACATTTGAGATTTGAACATCGCGTTAACTCGAAAACCGTAGTGGTTTTTTAAGAAAATCACTTTAATCGTTTCCGGATATTGTCATATTTCTAATTCTGTCGTCTCAAATTTTCGCTTTTCAAGAAAAAATTACCCCTTTAACTTCGTTAACGTTTTTGGAGGGAAGGATATCTCGGATTTGAGTTTTTACGAAAAAATAATTTCTCGGTACTCCCATCAATGTTTTCAAAGATTCTTATAAATAAAACATGAGCAAAAACACAAAGGTCATATTGGGTCGATATTCAACATCTAGCGAATATTTTGAATACAATCGCATATAGTTATAGCTCAGGATCTCATCTGCTTCTCAATTTTGAATCAATCAGTCAAAACCGCACACACATCTAAAATGAGAACCCAATCCATAATATATTCAATCAAAGAGGCCCTGCCTTTCTGCCAGCTCGTCCGGCCAGCCATCTTATTAGTCCACCGAGGAGCGCGACAACTTCACACAAAGGCATTCATTCATTTCACTCCTATTCCTCTCATCGTCCTTCGTCCTTATCCTTACATCTTACTACAACTCCGTTTTGTCGTTGTTCATCGTGTACACGCCCACAGAGAAAGGATACGACAACGTTCCTCAGGAGCAGACGGCGTAAATAATTCATCCTCCTTGCTTGGGAGAGGCACAATTCATCTGATTTGCACCCGAAATTAGGTTTCACAATGAAAGACAGATATGGCTACCGAAATAGTGCTGGTTCTGATTTAGTGGCTAGGACCATACTTCGTGCTCAAGCAGTAGGTATCCAGAATGCCGCGGCGCCATTGTATTTTCAAGAATATATTAATTTCCATTTAATAAGCACCATTTCCAACATCTCACACATCAAATATTATCTATCGTCGACTCAATGAAGCGCCCAAGGAGAGAGCATTGTTGCCTTTATTATCCTTGGCGTCTTGGCATAATTGGTCGGTGTCCCTCATTCAAGTTCGCCCGAATTGAGGCACTGTAAAGATATTCTCCTTTCAACTTTGAACCGATATATTGCAACAGAATTTTAATTGACTGTTATTTCTACCACTCACTGCAACAAAATGGCATAAGAGTTCCAAAGAAATGTTCCATTATCAATTGAGAATTTTGTAAAAACGTTTAAATAGTCTGGTTCAGTAGATGTTAACATGCTATTGCAAGTGCTTGGTTGCTGGAGACTCAAAAATAGTGTGAATTTCTCAGATATGTTGATATTAGCTGTTCGCTAGCTGGAAATATGCTGCGCTTTGGTATTTTTTAATTACAAAACTTGAACTTCGTTATAAAATAAAACAATGAAATGATATAAAGACGAACCAAACGGAAAAGGTATACCTACAATTCGGCTGATTGTAAAAGTGCTCTGATTTTCTTGATTTTTCTTTCATTTGGCAGACGACTATTGAAAAAATGCTCCCATTGAGAGAAATCGAAATTCAACATTTCTTTGCTTTCAAAAACTTCTCCCAAAGAGTAATGAAGGGGACACTTTTTCGAAAATCGAAAATTTGATATGACAAAATTAAAGAAGAGACCATATCCGGCAACGTTTGAATTGGAACTTTTCCAAAAAAATCATAGGTTTCCGAGTTATAGCATTGGTAAAGACTGAAATATTTGGGTCATCGCTATGTGGTCAATTTTCATCAAAAATTGTAAATTTGAGACGGCCAAATTAAAAATGAGATTATATGTAGCAACATTTAAATTGGACAGGGCTCACCTGACTATGCTTTATACTTAAGATTTTCTTTTAGTTTACGACTCGAACACAATGAAGCTATGTAAATGACTGGTCATCTAGAAACAATTTGGAACAAGATTTAGCAGAGTTTGAACTACACTTATGATTTACAAACTACCTCAACATTATTGTCTGATAAAGGAACAAACCTAGATAAAACGAATAATTTGATGAAATTGATTATCTTAGAAGAAAGTACTATGTAGGCAGTTTCAGTACATACATAGATCGTATAAGTTATCACGCTCAACACCCCCCGGCCATGTTGATGACACAGCCAACCTCTTTTTTTCTTGCAGAATCGTCTGTGATAGACAAACAAATATTTCACTCACAATTACTGCATGTCATTATAATAAACACCTTTATTCCTCTTTTTATCCACTCAATCAAACTCTCTGAACTGAGTCTCTATCGCTCTAATTATTGTAGCGAAGATCTATTATCCATAGTATACGTAGAAGAGCTCATTGGGAAATGCATAAAACAACGCAGCACACCTGAAGAAACTGAATCCAAAGTAAATCCAATAAATCCCGAGGTCTTTTCAGCGATGTGACTTGAATAATCCACACAAACACAGGGAGAAGACGCAGGCAAACGGGGGCGGGGGTTACGGCATCCCCAAAAACGATATCCCTAGCCCTCCCTACCCCCAATACCGCCCTATATTCATACAGTTTCAATGTAAGCCACGTACAGCTCTGAGATGTGAGAACGATAGTGTGTGTCGTGAGGCTGGTTTATGAGTACCGCTTCTCGATTTACTACTCCTCGATGCTTGCTACTTGGGGCAACTTCCTTTGAGCCCTTTCCTTAGATTCACCCTTCCGCCCTCTATTTTCTGCTAGTAGATAGATACGTGAGAAAACTGCCCAGTTTACTTCACCCTACACCATACCAAAGAGCTTTTTGTCCTGTATTTGGATTTGACAACCAAATAATTCTTGAATAATACAGTTTTAGTGAAAAATCTTCAACACCCTCTCCATATATTAGGGCTTTATATTTCAGCTACGAAAATAGAAACATTGTTTTATAATTGCCACAAAGATACTGATTGATGAATATAATACGCCATATTCCATAACACAGCGGTCAAATGCTCTTCACTATCAAATCAAACATCAATTGTGATCAAATCCGGTAATCTGTGTATATGTGTGGAAAGGTGAGGGTGATTGTTGAACTTGTTTCCCCAGAAAAGACACTCGTTTCCCAATGTAGAAACAAACGGGCGAACACACGACACCACGATGTCGCAATAACCAAGTAATTTGAGTGAGTCTGAAACACACGTAAAAAACCCAAAACAGGATATGCGGAGAAATACAATTCCACAGGACCTTTGGAAACTCTATCTATATATATATATATATATATATATATATATATATATATATATATATATATATATATATATATATATATATATATATAACATTCGGTCAGATTACGGGTTTTATTAGGCATTAGGTGGTCTTCAGGGTGGTCCCTTGGGTAACATTACTTTTTAAATTGTGAAAACGTTTGTCCACTACCTCCACTCCTCCTATGTGAGCAATTCGTTCTCCTCTATCCCTGCTACGCAACATATGTGACCTTTTCTGGAATGGGTATGGTAATAATAGGGCATTTTGAGGGCTAAAATTGGCAATTGATTAAGATATATATATATATAACAAAAGCATTTATTTATTTATGCTTTTATGTTTGCCTAAATTGAGCCTCATTTGATTATTAAAATCAATATTGCTTATTGTTATGTGAAAAATGAAAATCCAACGGTTCGTAGATAGCGGATGAGTAAGTTTCACTGTTTTTGACCGACTTCAATAAAAGGAGGAGGTATACAAATCAGTTGTATTTTTGCTTCTTTAGGTGTTTCTGTTAGCGCGTAAACGTACATCGTATGTATAATTATTTAATAACTTTTTTTATTTTTTCAATCACAGAGTCGTCTGAGAAGAGAATGAGACTTTTAACCAAACATACTTTTCTATTTTCTCAAGTATTAAGTAAATCTGGTCCAATGTTAATTCTAGCCCTTGCGCTATTAACATCAAGACATTATGAAAACTATTTAACTTTATGTCTCATATAGATTTATGACTTGTGATATACAATTCTGAAAACTTTATACTATTATTTGCTTACATATCTTATGATTATGGCAACAAGACACTTGCAATAAACTTACAAGCAATCCAGTTTCATCTTGAATTACTCTTGATTTGTAATTGGTTTGATCCTAACCAAATTTATAACTCAATCTGTTTTCCCTCACATGACGTTAAAATTCAAGATACGGAACTATCTGAAAAGACAATTCGAAGCAAATAAAAAGTGCCTCTTCACTTTCTTACCGCTTTACTGCAAGTAACTTAGTATCAAAAAACGCTGTGAGATTTACCATGATTATTTATTGTTCTTCAGAAGTACACCAAGAATTATGATGAACAGTTTCCAGAGCCACTTCACCCAATGTAATTAAAAGTCCAGAAAACCCAAAATGGACACTTTGCACAAAACTCGTTGATGGAGTCTTTGCTTAAAATGCCCACTTGACCCAAAACTCGTTTGTGGATGGTTCGCCAAAATGTCCACTTCGCCCAAAACTCGTTGATGGAGTCTTTGCCCAAAATGCCCACTTCACCCAAAACTCGTTTGTGGACGGTTCGCCAAAATGTCCACTTCGCCCAAAACTCGTTGGCGAACACTTCGCACAAAATGTCCACTTCGCTCAAACTAAATGAAAGTCCATAAAGCCCAAAATGGCCACTTCGCACAAATTATTTATTTATTTTGATCGAACTCTATTCGGAACCTTAGTAATAAGTTAATATTATAACTGTTAAAATTTTATTAGAAAAGTAGACCAGCATAAAATAGTATTGTAATTCAACTTCACATTAACTAAGAACTGGAATTTTACTTACATTGGGTGAATTGGCCTGGTAACTGTTTTCAGTACGAAATTTTTGGGCGAAGTGGTAGATATATCATTTTGTGCGAAGTGTCCATTGAGCGAAGTGTCCTAGAACTTCTATAACATGTTTTCAAAACGGCAATAGGAAAATTCAATTCTGTGAAACCCGATTCATCAAATAAGCATATCTCGTTATACTCGTATATTTTATTCCGAAACTGTTCATGACTTCGATCATCTCGCGTGAAGTATCAAGATTAAAAGAAATCCGTGAATGTCATCAATAACTATTATGGAAAATTTACATCTTATCTTCCATCTTTAGTGAGAGGCGCTGGGCGATACAACGAATAATGAGAGAATTATTATGAATTTTCTTGGAGAAATTAGCTGCACGAATCTTACGACAATCTTGACAAACACAACAAAAGCGGCCTTATAAGCTAAACAGAGGATGTTTTCTCACGTACTTAGAGACAGAGGTAGGTGGAGGTGGGTAGAGGTATTCTCACCAGGGGAATTAAGCTTGGAGAGGAGTTGTGATTTATGATTCATTTAAAATGCATTTAATGTTGGATGGCAGAAAGGAAGGCGTTATGGGTTGTAAACTACATTCTCCATACATTTTAAGGCCTCCTTTAAGACGACAGTAGTACTAGAAGTAGTGAGGGGAAGTTTTGGGGGTAGAATAGCTCTATGTATCGTCTTAGGAGATCTATTGTAGAAGGTTCTAGAGAAGGTAAATCTAGTAGAGAGTTTATTGTATGGAGGAAACCAATTTGGCTGCAAAATATATCACACAGGGATGGTATTACGTTCTTTATGACATAATTATATGTCGAAATGGCTATTATTTCCTTGAAATCGACATCCAAAAAGGAATAGATATACAGTGCGTCCCAGAATTAATGTCTAAATTCACATTAAATTCAGCCCGGTATTTTTTCGTAGAAATGCTCGGACCAGTCAATTTTTTTATTGATATATAGGGTTCGATTTTGTTCTGTAATCGGAAGATCAAAAATATATCTGTTTTTTAAGTTCTATAATCCAAAAATGCTTTCAATTGTTCCAGATTCGTCCAAATAGTCGGAACTGCACTCATCTTCATTTTTTTTCTTATGGAAGATGCATATTTTTGTTAACTAATTAAATTCCACATAAAAGTTTAATGCCAGTTGCATAACAAAACTTTATGACTCATATTAATAGATTTCGAGATATTAATTTTTTCTGAGAATTCGGACACATCAAAAGAGTCATACATAATATTGGAGATTATTAGGAATTCGTTAAACTCCCTTATATTATACGAGGCGTGATCAAAAAATAATCTTCTGAAATGCTAGAAAAGTTGAAAAAGTATTATTTTTAAATGGATTTGTATATTTTTTATAGTCTCACTGGAAAGAGGAGAAAATTGAACTACGCAAAATGTTTTGTAGTTTCATATTTTTTTTTATAAAAATCCTAAAAAATTATAAAATTTTTCTTGTGGAACTACAAAATAGTTTTGGTAGATCACATTTGGAATATTCTCTTGTTTCCAGACAGACAATAAAACATTTACCTATCCATTTTAAAGAAATGATTTTTGAAAATACTATTCTAACTTTCCAGAAAATTTTTTTTGTTCACGTCTCGTATAATATAAAGAGAATTTAACCAATTCATAATAATCTCCAGTATTATGTGTGACTCTGATAAAAGTTTCATTCTCGGCTTTCTTACATGTTCTGAGATAATAATTTTTCTAAAATGCCTTTGATGTGTCAAAATATTTTGAGAAACATATCTCGAAATCTAATAATATTAGTCATAAAGTTTTGTTTACAAGTGGCATTAAAATTTTATAGAGAATTTAATTAGATAATAATAATATACATATGTTCCATAGGAGAAAATAAAGTTGAGTGCGGTTCCGACTATTTGGACGCATCTGGATAATTGAAAAGATTTTTGGACTATAAAACTTTAAAAATCAGATATAGCTAGTGAAAAAGTATTTTTGATATCTTTATCCATAAAGCCGTAATCTTTCATTTGCAGAACCAAATCACACCCTGTATAATGGTTAACCCAAAAATACCATGAATATCATTTCTTCAAATGGAGACACCTTTTTATTTATTTCGTCTTTAAATGTTGCTTTGAATTAAAAGTATCTCTCACAAAGTCATCTAAAATACTTTACAGAATAATTATAACTTGCTCGTTTAAGTAAACAAATAGGATATAAGATTTTTTTTCTCGAAAAATTCAAATATATATTGTAAATGCAATTTTTAATTTGAACATTTAAGTTTTATGGAACCATCAACACATATGTCATTTCATATGGCGTGGCCTTATTGGATTTGAACGGAAATTAAAAAAGGATTTGATTAGCTTTCCAATTCGATTGAAAAAAATCTAGTTTTACATGCAAAAAATAAGAGAACATAATTTTGACATAAATTTGGCATCGTGGGTTCGTAAAACACAAATAATATTCTATTGGATTATAATTTAGAGGGCATTTGATAAAAAAGTATCTTGTGAAGAGAGTAGGAATTCTCATTTAAATGAGAAAATTGATCTCATAGAAAAATTACCCCTTCCTTTTTAGAGATAAGGAGATTTTGTGTTTAAGTTTCTCTAAATATAGGACAATTTCTCATCTCTCGGCATTTCAATTAATCAAAAATCATCAAAATCGGAGCCCCTTTCCTATACAAAACATAAAAAAAAAACGCAAAACAGAATTCTATACCCCCTCCTTTTTTGAAGTCGGTCAAAAACAAGCATACCCACGAATAATTGCATACCTTTTTATTTTGAGGGAAAATTGTTCAATGTATTAGAGTAGAAGTCTAAACTCTTATTTCTGTTCACTCACAACTGCATCAATTAAAAATTACCAGCACCATTAGAATTAACCTTACTTTGAATTTTTCAGTGCAATAACTTCGTCCTATTTTTTACAAGAGATATTTTTAATGATTCGTATAGAGATTTGTTTCAAAATTTCGCATGACATTTCTTCGCATCGCTGTATACCTAAACAAAGCAGATACATACCTTCTGAACTTTTCTCTATTCATTCTCATAATGAACGAAATTATGTGATTTTGAATTTTATGAATGGTTATAGCATTCGAGATTGCATATGAAACGTTCTATTTCCAAAGTCTTCTCTCTCTCTTCTATTTTAATTGAATACATTTTGTGTCTTATATATGTTGACAAAATTCTGTAGCTATTGAGGGCGCATGTTATTTATATATATATATGTATAATATTTAGTCAAGCTAACAACATATATCCTACATAATATAATTCGTAAGAGTAAGCTTGTACACAAAACTATATTCTCAGTCCTGAGTCCCGAGTTGCTCTCCCTTTAGAACTTTGAATAAACATATTTTACTTAGCCGAATAGCAAGCAAGGCAATATATATATATATATATATATATATATATATATATATATATATATATATATATATATATATATATATATATATATATATATATATGTATGTGTAGAACAAACAGCGCGTAACTCTAAAGTAAGTGAAAAGCTTTCAGAGCTTTAGCATAATGTGTCAGCAGCGCTCTAAATAGTAGATAAATTTGAGCTTGATGGATTCGTTTTGAAGACGAAAATAAAGAAGAACAAATCAAATAAAAAACATCATCATCATCATCATCATCATCATCATCAACAACAACATAGCAATGCGGTCAGGTCAAGCCACATGAAATGTACAGTTTGTTTGCTTGTTTGTTTGAATGAGTGAAAAAAAATATGATGAAAATCTTTTTCGTAGCGCCAGCTTTCTTAAGTTAATACTAAAATTTAGATTGAACCATAGATGACTCCATTAGTTTGATGGCAAAATAAGTCGAATCAAAATCAAACTGAAACACTAAAAGTGTAAAAGTAAGGAGTAAAACTTCATAAAGAATAGGTAAATAACAACATTATCAGAGTATAAGAATAGGAATTTGAAGAATGTTTAGTTTAATTGGGAGTCAAGCATTGTTGATTCTAGTTGTAATTTTAAATAAATGGATGTTTAGTATTTAGATACTTAAAATAATTTTTCCGAAGCATATTGAATTATAAATAATCGAATAAAACTAATTTAAAGTGCAATAGATAATATCACGGACTGCGTACAACAAATAGAGCGTATTACGTCATGGACCGCTAAAACAACTAACCACCCAACGTCAACAGTCATTCCATCATCTATCTTCAAGTGTTTATATGTTCTGTGATTTAATGGAAATATGTCTTACGTTTTTGTTAATAAGCAATCAGTGTATTTGCAATAATGAAGGCTAGATTTACTAAAGCACAGCACAGCTCTAATTTGCCAGGAATAGATTAATCGATGGTGGTAAATTTCTTTGCCAGAAACACGGATTATTGTGCTGCGGAACACTCAGGATCGTGAAACTGTCTTTGTTAGTATAGTAGCAAAATAAAACAATTTCTTGCTATAAAAAGAAATTCTCGCCTTTTTATGACTGCTAGTCGACACAAATCAGAAGTGGTAATGGGTATTTTTGGTTGTTAGGCAAACTTTGTTGGTACAAAACCAGCGTTCATTCTTATTTGTGACACTGTACCCATCGTAGTATATTCCACATAATTTTCCATATAATTTTGTAGCTAAAATTAGAATTCGGTTGTGTTTCTGATGAAATAAACAGTGACGTATATAAACATGCATTGTCAACATAACCTAAACTATCTGCATCTGAATTTGAAATAAGTTAATAATGTAATTTTCTAAAAATTATTAACAGAACTCACATCAAAGTGATCTTCACAAAAATAGATTATAGATGTAGTTGTTAAATTTACTGGATCTCTTCTAGCTAATGTTAACCACTTTCTTCTTTTATCTTTCTTTTTCGGAACGTACATAAATAGATTAGCTGGTGTGCTAATCGATATTGAGTTACACGTGGGAACCCCAATTCTCAAGCAAATTAACACTGACAAATGCACAGAAACCACATAGGAAATATAATTCATATAATACCTATCCTATATATGGCTGTGCTGTTGTTAGCGACCGGTGACGTAGTTTGAAGACCGTGAATGATTTGCTTGTTTTGGAAAAAACCAAAATTATCTTGTTCTTTTAATTTTTTTCATAAAAAAATTACTTTTTTGAATAGTAAAATATTTTTTTCGTATCTATTAAGGTTCGATCTAGCAGATAGGAACAGTTAGAAAAATTGGTCTTATTTAGACTCAAAATAATAAAAATAGTCATCAATATATGCTTCCTGAAAATAATAAACGATGCATCCATGCAATTTATTTTAAAGTTTGGCTTTCCACTGAATAATACTAGTGAAATGTAACAAACCTGACGTTCATCAATTCTTGGATAATGGAAGCCGAATAAAATTCACTTGATAACAAAATTATATCAATTTTCATTTTCTCAGATCCATGGCAAACAAGTAGGTATAATTAAATCAGTTTTAAAATATAGGCTATACAATATTTTATTTCTGATTCTCTTATATAAATATAATATATAGGTGCTTATAGAAGGTAGCTATAAGCTTATAATATATGTTATACATAAGTACAGACAAATCCAATTTAAGGCCGGAAATATGAAAAATCAACTTGATATGTTTCGCGTCAATATTTCACAATACTATATATATCGTAAAATCCAATTTTGTTCTCAACAGGTCGTAGGTTCTTTAAATTCGAAATGAACGGAATATGCTCAGGTACATGTCATGCATTATCAATAAATAACGTTTTTTTTAACCTTTTAAATGTTACATTAAATGGTATGACACAAAGAAATGAGTTTTATTCTATATACAGGGTGTTTCATAATATATGCGCAAGACTTGAAGATGTGATAGCTCGTCCAAAAATACGGAAAAAGTTTATATTAACACCATTTTCGAAAGACATATAGGGTGTTGAAATGGAAAAAAAATTTTGCGAATATATCCGGAACCGTTTATCATACAGAAAACTGCTTTGGAAGCATTTTCCACTCATGGTAAGCAAAGTTTTGAGTCAGAAAATAATTAGTGAAGGTTTAGAAGGAGTAGTGGGTGTTTTTCTCCCTAATTTCTACGCCAGTGGAAAAATTATAGTTTTGAGACGCTCATTTGAACCACCAATGTTTTCTACACAAAAAAGGTATTGTTGATCCTGAGCTCGAAAGTCGACCGTTTTCGAGAAAAATCAACTCAGAAAACACTTTAAATTTCTTAAAATGCTATTTTTTATTTACTATTTAAAGACAATTTCTGTAAACGTTAGAACCAGTAACAAAAGCTAAAATTGACCATTGGCGTAGGAATTGGAGAGAAAAACACCCATTACTCCTTCAAAATCTTCACCAATTATTTTCTGTCTCTAAACTTAGCTAATTATGAATTGAAAACGCTTACAAAAGCCGTTTTCTGTACGATAAATTGTTCTGGAGATATTCACAATAAACGTTTTTTTTTTCAATTTCAACACTCCGTTAATATAAACTTTTTTTCATATTTTTGGACGAATTATCACATCCTCAAGTCCTGCGCATATACTATGAAACACCAAGTATATTAATATAATAGTGTAGTGGAGTCATCTAACAAATAAAATCTTTTGATTTAAGCCGAGTTTTCGAGAATGTTTAATCTCGTCTTCAGGGCAAACTAAAAATCGTTGCAAAATAATTTTGTATCAAATAGTTATGTTCCATAATTTCAGAAATATAAAATTGTTTACAGTCACACCGATTCTGGCTGAATGCAAAATCAAAAATTAATGTTTATCCATCCAAAAACAGATCGTATTTCTCATTATCAATAATGAGAATGTTATTAACATTAATAATAGAGTGACAGGATGTTGCTGGAAACTGGAATGTACGAATCATTAACATTATTCCAAAATAATGCATAAATAACGGTGATGAGTAGTAATATCTATTAATAGCTTTTGAATTATTATTAATGGGATGTGATCGAAATCAACAGCTTGTGGGCTAGAACAGGAATTTCACAATATCATTTCTATAGAAAAGATACCGGAATATTTTACTTCTAAATCGTATCGAATTTTATCGCCATGAAATAAAAAAGCGGTTAATAAGCTTCTTAATTTTCGGGTACAGCCTTCTAAGTTAATATTTTAGACAGCGGTACCAACGATTGATGCACTCTGTTTTTGGTGGTCAAAGTCCAAAATAAGGAGAAAAACTCATTCAATTTTCTATGAGTACCGAAATTGAATGTTTTTCGAAGTCACTCAATTTGAATACACAGTGCTCAGCGGCCCCAGTTACGCCTTTCTAGACCAGCAAAGTCTGATTTTACGAACAGGGATTATAACTGGATATAGCCAAAAATGGATTTGACAGCAGGACATACTGTACCAAAACCGTAACTGACAGATCAGAACTGGTAGGTAACTTTTTGTCAAAATTATCTTATAAATAAATATTTATTAGTTTCATTTCGTCTAAGATCGCCTGATTTTGACCCAGCAGATTTTTGCGACAATGGTAATCATACCTACTTTCATGGCCATAGCACTCTGTGAATAATCCAGACAGAATTCTCTCTTTTAATTTGAAAGAAGTTATCTTAGCTCAAGCTGAGATGGTTTATTTATTAGTTTCGTAATATTGGTCAATAGGTGGAGATCAATAAATAGTTGAAATGGACAAGATGACATCCCCAAATTACCTCCTTTGTATAGGTTACAGCCCGGAAGCTCAGAGGGGCTCTAATTTGATCTAATATTTTCCAGAAATTACTTACGCCTCGTACCCGACTGGTGGTGTATCAATGTAGACAGCCGAGTAGGTGTAGGAGAAAGGGGCGTCAACGTCGTCACGGAAAAGTAAAATTAGGGTCCGTGTGCTCGTGCTCGGATGAAATATGAAATGAAGACACACTGTCCGGTGCATATAGTAGACTAGATAAGACCCTTTTCCTTTGCCGTTAAGCCAGCGCTTCCCTTCCGATGTAACGACGGTAATTTCTGTTCCGATCACGAACATTCCAGCAAAACGGCAGTGCTCCCCGATAGCAGAACGCTTCATATAATAATAATATGAAGAGGACCCCGAATTTTGGGTGAAGGGTGAGTTTTGATTTCAGAAAGCTTGACGTATATTGGGCGCAACCTCGAAGTGCTCTTGGATAAGCTTTATATAAAAAAAAATATCAAAAAAATAGCAATGAATTCATATTGTAAGTAAAAGTCCATGATCTCAAAGTGGCGTAGAATATAAATTGAAAAAGAGGAAACTCCATGTCATCTCCACATTTTTTTATTGTATTTTAATTAAGTTTATGAGACATGTTTCGATGTTGTACAGCACCATTATCGATCACATAAAGGTTCTGTAAAAACAGTTTAATGTAATAATAATAATAATATTAAATCGTAAAAATATCAGAAAATGTTGTAAAAGATTGTGAAGAGATTGTAAAAACTATCAAAAACAAAACAAAATGGTTGTTCAGATACTCACATGAAATAATGTTTTTCAATTTTAATTCATATACCAGAAATTCGTTGATTAATAAAGTGAAAAAAAATTAATTAAAGTTATCTAAAATACCCCAAAAATACCCAAATTAAATAATAAAATATTTGAAAATAAAATAACAAAAACAAAAACTAGTTTTTACTTTGAGTTTTTTTGAATTTTATTTTATTTTCAATTATTTTATTATTTAATTTGGGTATTTTTGGGGTATTTTGGACAAACTTTAATTTCATTTTTGTCACTTAATTAATCAATGAATTTCTGGTATATGGATTAAAATTCCAAAATACATTATTTCATGTGAATATCTGAATAACCATTTTGTTTTGTTTTGTTTTTGATAGTTTTTACAATCTCTTCACAATCTTTTACAACATTTTCTGATATTTTTACGATTTAATATTATTATTATTATTAAATTAAATTGTTTTTACAGAACCTTTATGTGATTGATAATGGTGTTGTACAACACTGATACATGTCTCACAACTCAATTAAAATACAATAAAAAATGTGGAGATGTCTTGGAGTTTCCTCTTTTTCGGAAATGAATTCAATTTAGGTAATTCAAATTTGCTCACATAATTATAAACAGCTAAATCATTAGAAGTATACCATGTAATGAAGAAACTTTTTTTTTCTGGAATCATTTATTTATTATTTATATTTAGATTTTTATTTTAATATCCTTTCAAACCTTAATTTTATTTTCATACAAATAATTCCAGCTCTAATTTGTTGATGCAGCAGCTTCGACAATTATTATTACTTAATGAACACGGGAATTGTTACATCGTTATCATCAGCATCGACTTTACTTCTAACAAAATCCCAAAGGAAATTTGCCATCGGCAACTTTAACTGGCCTCCGAAATTGTGTGAATTAACAACGATAAACTTCAATCTCTGGGGGGTTTTCTTGGTCTTGATGTCTGTTTTAATAATAATCGGGCAGCAATTTTGGAGCTTAGACATGATTGTCGGCACTTATTCAGGGAAATATTTGATAAAATGGTAGAGAATTGAATGGAAAATATTGCAACTCAGAGATGTTGAAGCACATATTCGATACATATATCAGACATAACAGTTTCTTAATGAACAGAGAAAATGTGAGAATGAAAATACTCACAATATATGCTGAAGTGGTTATAATTTTTTTTTATTTCGAGGCTAAGTTCAGAAGTGAGCCCGACAATCTACCATCTATTTGAAAATTTGGGAGGTTGTTATTGAGGATCTATAAAATGTGCAAGAGTATATTGCAGATTTCAAAAACAGCATACAGATATTGGAAGATACAAGTTTTTGAATGATGTCATCATTCATTCTAAAGATTTATTCAATCATGAAAGAAGAGTTTTATATAAAAATTGAGAAATGGAACATTTCCGCAAATTAAATGCATCCAAATAAAGCTACGTTGCTAAGAAACGTTAAGAAGAAGCTTATAGACTCCTGCAAAAAGATGAAAGACGATATCAAACAAGGAGATTTCGTAGAAGAAGCTGGGGTACTAAAACGGTGGTAAATATTTAGCCAAGAATACGTTGCAGAAAAAAATATTAGACGATGAAATAGACGAAGAAAATATCCTACAGGAAGTTAGAGTCATGGAGTCAGTAAAGACGTCAGAAGAGTTCTTTATCAAAGAAGTTGCTGAAATAAATTAACAAAAAGAAAGAGTAGAAGGCGATGAGCTAGAACAAGAATATATCTCGCAGAACGCTAAAGTAGTGGAGTCAGGGAAGATCATAGAAAAAGAAGCTGAAGTGATCTCAAAACAATAAGCTGCATAAGTTGATAAACAGAGGAAAAACCCACAGGAAATTAGAGTAAACGTGGTTGGGGCAGAAGCTGAACTGGAAGCACAAACATTCGCAGTATAACTTGATGAGCAAGCAATGATTCGAGGAAGATCTACCAGAATCCTGTATCTAGGAAACCATATGACCTTGATGCATCGTAGCTCTGCTTGTCTGACAAGAAAGTCTCAAACAGGGGAAGCAGATATGCGACAAGTCGACCAGAAACTTCAAAAACGAGACATTCAAGGTATGGATATTATAGACAGCAATAATTTTGGATGGATATCCTTGTGTCTATAAGATTTGGAAAACAATTATTGTGAAAAAAAAATGAATATCTGTAAATTGGGTCAAGTGAAATTTAAATGTTAGCAACTAGCTATAATCTTATCTAAACTAATAAACTGAGATATAATATATTGGTTGTGTTTTCAGAAGCAGATAGTCATAGAATAAAAACAATAAAGAGAGCTGTAAAACCTGTTGTAAAACTTTTTTCTTGTCTGAAAACTGAATCAATCATCTAAGTTCTATTTTATGGGACAATGGAATTTACTGAAGAAGAAACCAAAAGTCTCTGCTCCAAATCACAAATCAATGTCATTTCTGTGGACTATAAGTAAGATTATAGTTTGAAAACGTACCTCCACCATTCCAATTTCTCTGACGAAGATCCATACGAGGAAAACAAAGTGCGGGGGGTGTCATTGCTCCGTGCTATGCGAACTTGCGGCACCAAACCATCCATGAATATTAGATGCGCGCGTGGACCTCACAGCAGACTTTATTATTATATATTATGTATCATTCAGTGCAACCTGCTGCTTAATAACTTAGTTTACATTTTAAATTAACCAAAAATGTGGCCCTCTAGCAGTTCACCGATATATATATATATATATATATATATATATATATATATATATATATATATATATATATATATATGTATATATATATATATATATATATATATACAAGACGAAATTGCCTTTGTTGCTCTGATGACGGAGATGGCGACGTCGACGACGCGATATTTACCCATCCAGAGAATAAGCCAGCCCACAGGAGTGCTGCTGTAGAGGAGTCTCGACGAGAATACCGCCTTTTTTCCTGCTTCGTCCTAGCGGGCAGAAACCTTATCAAATTATGCACTACACAAAATACTCACCACCACCACCATTATCGTGGATTATTCACCAGATAAAATTATTACATTTTTCCATAAATGTGCTTTAAAATTGAGAAAATGTGTACTACATCTATTTGGCTTTTTCTACTTCGCAAGTGAAGAGAATCTGATATAAATTGACCATGTAAGAACACTGGTTTGTCATTTTTGAACAAAAGAAAGACGGAACAACATATCTTTCACCCCAAAAATCGCCCCCAAACCGGATAGAGGGAGCTTTTTGCTTGAGAAGGTAGAATTAAAGAAGATGCCATATCCAAGAACATTTGGAGATTTAAAAAATAACAGTTTCCGAACTACAGGATTAGGAAGGTGTGAATTTCTGAATATATCTACGTGAACGTTCAATGATTTTGATGAAATGGTACACTCGAAAATATGAAATACTTTCATTTACAAAAACTATAGGACAGAATAGAAGAGGAAGTTGGCCACACGTATTTGATACCACGACAGCACAGGAGATCAGAAAGCCTGAGAAAAAACGTAGAGAGTTAAGAGAAGGCGAACGGTACACCAGAAACGAACGAAAGTTGAGGATTGCATACTTCAAAGAAAGCTGATCTATTTTTATACTTTTGAAGCAACATAAATAAATATCTCTGATAAAAATGAAATAATTGTATCTAATGTTCTGTTATATTTCAAAGTCTACTTGCTCACGCTTGACTTTATTTCCAGCACAATGAGTGACAAAAGCTATCCATCTATCCGTCCATAAATAAATCTGTTAGATGCACGCAACTGTATCGAACGATCCAAAAAAAAATCATTTGCAGTAGGCATTTGAAATGGGGACCGTGTCTTTGATTGAATCATCTTCAATTGCATGTATATTGATCTAAATATCACTTGTCACTTTTAGCTTTCTATCTGTATTTAGCAAAGACATATTCTCATTCATCATCTCAAAGGCCTACTGGAGATAAGTGTTAATAATTCATAACAACTAATGTCCAAGACTTACACCGCGAGAATATGGGATATCGAAAGCAATTTTACTGAATAGTTAGTTATTGTTCCAGTTACATCAAAACAATGATACAATGAAGTAACTATCCTATATAATATGAGTAAATTGAATATACATGTGTATATTTATCATAAGTTTGTGTAATGATACAAATCAAAAGCTTTTTCCGAGAAGAAAAAAGCCACCAGGTAGCGAGAAGTCACTTTGCGCTTTATTGAGCTATCTTAATATTTATTTGTGAGAAACGATCCACACTCAAATAACAGACCAACGTAATTATGATAATAAAAGTAGCAGTTTAAGAAGATGAAGAAGAAGACGTAGGCAATGATAATAAAAACCAAGTAATAGAGTCCATTTCTCTATTTAGTAAGCTGTGACGATCAAAGTGAAAGAAACTCACAAAGCTTCTTCACAAGGCAGCGCGGGGGCTGGCTCATTTGCAATTTTCTTGAACTTTTTTTTCTCTGTGTTATTCCTAATGTAACAAAGAACCGGAAGAGCTCTCTTTCCTTTTTTTTCAGTGTTGTTCGTCTTCTCATTCTCCCCTTTTAGCCTTTCCGTTGAACGCCAGACTTTACAGAGAAGGAAACACAGCAGGCACAAGGCTATATAGTAGGTTTTGTAGCTGAAGCTAATTTTAAATTTATCGTTAGGTATATACATATAAGTATATATATAAGAAATAGAATGCAAACAAGACGTCAACAGGAACTGGCTACGCTCGGAAACATTTCAAAACATAAAGATGTTAACGCACTTTCATTTCATGAATTGGAAAACATGACAGTGAAATGAAATTGGAAAAATAATGAAAGTTGGCGTTTATTATTAAAACTTCTAGTGTGACATGTGACATTTTGAATGATTAAGACAAGTATCGAAGAATGATTTAATAAGGTGCACGTGCTTCTCGTGATGACGCCATTCTTGTAATAGATCTAAAAAGAATGCAACAAGCTCTCTCTACGATGTGCCACCAATTATGGACTGGGATAATTTTGTTACATGGAGGATATTTCGAGTAATGAGAAACACACAGAGTGAACTAGTTATTTAAAAAAAAAAAACATCTCGAAATAATTATAAGATGAAATTTGAGATACTGATTAGTAAATGTAAAATTAAGTTAATTATATAGTTTAAAGTCATGGATTCGATAGAAATAGTTCATTTTTAATTACAAAAATAGATTGCGTTCCCTGTAATCTTTCGATATTGACAAGTTATAGCAATAATTTAATTAACTTCAGTTCATTGCTGTATTTTTAACATACTCTTTTTTTTAATAAACATAAAACGTTATTTTTTTATTTTGTCCATGATCTATATCTCCGTTATTACATGAACAAATGAAAAAATTTTCTCGTAAAAAATGTAGGCACTCTCAATTTCCATATTCTGAAATTAATTAAAAATGTACAGGATATCCTATAACATGGTCACAGATCATAATCATGTTTTTTTTGGATTTTTTTAAATGGAACACCCTATATTTCATATAAAATTCGGAAACTTCACTTCTTCGCGATTACTTTAATACAAACTTATACTGGGTTATAGTGAGGGGTTCAAATGATATGATGGATTTTGTCAGAAAATTGCAATTATTTCAACTTCCTGTATATTTCTTATATGAGAAATCGTTTCACTCTGAGAATGCAGTATCTCCGGGTAGAGGCAACGATGGGCTTCCATAAGACACCATACTGCATTCTCAAATTGAAACGCACCATAGATACTCTACCCTCAGAAAGATGAACGTTATTGTAGCCGAGCTGCTCCTATCTTAAACATTTATTTTGAGAAACTCAAACTAAATAAAATGGAGTGTATAAATTTATTACATAAGAGATGATAAAGTGCAAGTGAGGCTTGCGTGGGAAGGCTTACTTTATACGTAGGATTTTCGCATAAGTTCACCGTTCAACTTTGACTGTGGGCCAAAAGTCTGTAATTTCTCCAAAATGGTTTCTGTGATCAGCGAGTTAAGGTGAATTTTTATCACCCAAATCACTCAACACAGATAGAGAGTGGATCATACGTTTGAGGTGTGTATCTGTGGGAGAATTTCTGTGGCACATTGATTTTGCAATAGGTATCTATTATACTTATATTTTTCTACAATAAAAAAGGCCACAATAACCAACCAGCAGTTGCATGTGAACAGCGCACAGTGGAGGCCCCATCATTATTAACATTCTGCTCCTTCATCTTTATTTCCGCGTGCTGCTGCTCTCACTCAAATATGAATTATAAAAGTCTGGAAATAATAATTTGCGATTCCCAGCAGAAACGTAAGTAATCCTCAACAAATATAAAAATGGTTTGAGCAGGTATATATATATATATATATATATATATATATATATATATATATATATATATATATATGGTGCTGCGCGATTTAACAAAACCAATTTGCCGGAAAACTCTCCAAGAATCGTTCCTGCAACGAGAGCTGGAAATCGTATTGTAAATTTCTTGATGGCCAGGATAATTATCCCGAGTTATGATATTTGTTGTGGATAACATGATACTCACAACTGAATCAACATACCAAATGAGTATACATAATTTCTATTTTTTTCTTGCAACGTAGATATTTCTCCGCAATAATATTATGTTCTATGGAAATAAGAGATTTGATACTTTACCGGATCCCGAATTTATGTGAAATAACAAACTTTTTACAAAAACTCGGACAGCCTTTATTAATTGTTGCACTCATAAATCTTCTATTCGTAATGGTACTGTAACGGGCATATTGAAATGATGAAATTTATTTTTAAAGTTTATTTATTCACACACTAAAATATCACAGACTATTTATATTTACTCTTTATATATCTTATACTACAATATCGACTATCTACTATGTACAATTTATATTTATCATTTATACTATACTCCGGTCTCCAACGTGCTGCCAGTCTCCACCGGACCCGACAAATCCTTCACAATAAATATATAAGCAAGCCATCTAGAAAGCTTCCACCGCGACATTCCACCAATACCGCGAACTCAATAGAAGTTTCGGGATATAACCTTGACCTTGGCTTGTATAAGTGACCAATAGCAGTATGTCTTACACTCATACCACCCGGACCCCACCAACGTCCGCGCTAGTAAAGATGCTCCGCCCTCTGACGAATCTTACACACCTCCATTCCGAATAGAGTCGACACTATATCCCAAACAGTACTTTTACTGATACTGGGATTGTACAAAAGACCTTAAGTTCCAGTTGTCACAGAATCTCTTTTAAGACCTTACTTAACAGCGATCAGTTGATTACGGACATGAGAGTTATTCAACATTTCTGATGTTACGACATTATGACAAAAAAAACTGCTGCAATTTAACAAGAGATAATCAATAATGCTTTGTAGGTACAATTTTGAGGAATGATTTGCGATTGTAAAGCAGCAAAAGGTGACATCTCCTGACTTAATCTGCTGTCTTCTTTGATTCAATACATTGTAATTTACGGTCAAAAATAACAAAGGTAGGTATTATAATTAATCTCTTAGCCTTCGCGTCAAGTTTACTTAAATGATTACGGATTCTACCTGTTCTATCTTCAAGATTACATCCGCCCTGTTGAACAACATAATTTGTTAGAAACACATAACAAGCTTAAATATATTCAAATTAGCTTATATAATAGTAGAATGAGTTAGCACTTTTACCGTACTCGGAGATTGAATTTTCATTGTAGCTAATGCAAAAGCTGTTGAATAAATCATCTCCCTGGGTATTAATATATAAAATCTCTAGTCTCGGCGTGTCAATGTAAATAAATAGTGATTGAATTCCGATCAAAGCTCAAAAGATCAAACCCAACACAAATCAAATCGAACCGTGATCTATTATTCAGCTGATATTCTCATCCATTTTGGCAAGCGCATCCACGCACTGTACAGCTCCGACTCGGACTCTTTTCAATGCAAAATAAGACAAATCGAGTGCAAACGGAAAAGCATCGTATTCTAAAAATATTTGTTTGTGCGTCCAGAAACATACATATATCTATAGATAGATAGACTGGTTGGTTGAAAAAGGAAGATCTTGGGAGATCGTACGTACATTGACTTGCAAATAAGTTGCCAGATAACAACAAACATGCACACAAAACGGATTTTCTCCACTATGTGTCTGCCATTTCTATAGTGAAAGTAGTAAAAAGCTACCTATCTAAAAGGTAGACAGAGTACTTATTGCCCGACATATGTTAGCTTAATTTATGCGGCAGATAGAAATCGACTCGTTCTTTGTTGAGTATTTACATGAAAAGTGAGAAAGGTGAGAAATGCAAGGCGATGTAAATCGAAGTGAAAAGAATAAGAAAAGGATGTTTGCTTTTTGCTCTGGTAGATTTGTGTTCAGCATTTAGGAAATATGTTCTCGGTTTATATAAATGATCAGACATCATGGTCAAAGGTTCATTTCAATCTTAGATCTACACAAATTGGTAAATTCTTTTCCCATGAGCTTTAAAAGTCTTTATGTAAAATGTAACTTAATATGGATATAGCCTGTAACCATCTTCATCTTTTTTAAACAACAATTCGATTGTAAATTTGCCAATCTTAGGATCTAGTATTTCCATTAAAATTTTCATGAATACTCCTCTGCTAATTTTCATTCTTTTAGAATAAATTTTTAAAACAAAACGTCAAAACTTTATCTTTTGGAATACTTTTATTTGTCGTATCTTCTAGTAGGAACAAAAAACTTATTTAAATAAAAAAAACTCACACTCATTTAACGTATTTAACATTTTCATTGGTAATAAATCCAAAGACATCTTTCTACTGAAGAATTACTATAAAGTGAGTTGAATCAATTATATTTTGTTTTAAGTTCAATAAGATTTCTCTTTCTACCATTCTCTTCTTTTATTTTCAAACTAAAACACCAATTTTTTTTTATTAAGAGCAACTATATTTCTCCAAGTCCTTTGAAATCCAATAAGGCCCCCATATTGAAAATAAAGTTGATGAAGTTGCACAAAGCCGGAACCTTCGAATTATAAGTTATCTACGCAAATGTAAGCATTTTTGACCGACGAACCCTGAACGGAGGTAGTATACAATTCAACTGTTGTATGTTGTAAACGAGCTCCGATTTTGATGATTTTTGATTCATTTGAAAGACAAGGTTGGGAAATGGTCCTTCCCATATTCATAAAAACAAAATCCGAAATCTGAAGTGGTATAATTAAAGACAGGACAATATTCGGAAACGTTTAAATTGAACATTTTTTTCAAAAGAATCCCGATTTTCTGTAATATATTTCATAAGAAACGTTATTGTTATAAATGATATATTTAGCCAAGAAATACAACTCAAAATTTCACATGTGATGATGGATTTGATAGGTAGGTACTTTTGAATACTTCATTTCACCTGGGTTTTGTTGAAATTTTATGTATTAGCTAAACATCACTGAATTTTAAATTTTCCCTTAAACTTTATCCAGACTTATCCCAAGTTTTAGTTTATCAATAATTCTCCCAAGGCACGTTGAGGAAAGTTTCACGAAATTATTGAATAAACTTTGGGCAAAAACTTGAATTTTTCTCTCGTTTCATGCAAAATCATTCCGAGATCGACACGTTCATTTCGTATAATAGGTAGTGATGAAAAACAAAATAATTCAAAAAATAAAAACTTACTAGCAATAACAAACAGTTTGATGCCGACAAAAGATTTAATGACTTTATAAACAGTAACACTAGGTTTTTATTCTCGAAATCCAGAGCAGCGTAATGTTCCAAAAATATCTTTTACTGGATTGTCGTTTTGAGGATAAATAAAATGTTTCAAGCGAATCGAAACTGCGAATTGAACTGCACAGAAATTATTAATTTACCTACTTCAACCATTTCCAAATATTATTAGAATATGAACAAGTGAAATTTGTGAAAAAAAATTAAAAATAGTTTTTATTGGGCATTTAAGATTTAAACCGTACCGATGAGTACCTACTATTGCCATCCTTTTCTCGATTTTAACTATACTTATGTATATGTGTTTGCCAGCAACAGCAATTCCATAACAAATAACTGTTTGTCTACCACAACACAAAATTAAACTTTTAATTAACAATAACGTCTGACGTCTGACAATTGCGACATAACCATAGACGATCTTCCAGAAAGTACCTATATACCAAAGAACGAAACGTATATATACGCTCCATGCTCGTGCGTAATTCCAGTGACGGATCCCATTGTCGTTCCATGTCGACAAAATAATGATCTTGATTGAATGAGATTGAATGAGATAATTATAATTACCAATATTGGATCACACTTGGAGCTTAACAGGCGGCGAGATGTCTGCGATCTAAGTTCGAATTCGAAATTTCAAGTCTCTAGACCGTATGGGGCCTGAAAAATCGCTGCGGAGTCCATTGATACAAGAACCGAAAGTAATAAAAACTATTTAAAAAAGTTACGTTCAATAATATTTGTATAGACATTTTAAATATTTGTTATAATTTTTATAAAAAGTTCAGGTTTGTGTCCCTATTTTTTTTCAATATTGATCACTATAATGTTTCTGCTTCAAAATGTGACAAGTTATGTTCCAATATCATGCAATTACAGGTTGTTTAAGCAGGTAAAGACATGCCAAAGAAATAAAATAATCAATGCATACATATACGAAAGTAGAATATAATAATGTGAAAGGAACAAATAAAACCTCAAGGGCCTCTATAACTGCATATTACAACAAACAATAGATAATACAAGAATTTTATAGATGAAGTCAACAGTTATTAACCAATTTCATATTTAAAAAGGTAAGTTCTGACCAAGTCAGAAGATAACCTCAATAATTTAATAATAAAAAGAATTACGAATTCAAGAATTACTCTCATTTTATAAGAAAATGAAAACGGCCGATTTTGAAGTAAAGTTTATCCATAGATCCAAATACGTCATGCATTTTGTATAAAAGTATATGTTTGTCTGTCTGTCTACTTGGCCGGACTAAACGCTGATAATCCTATTTTCCGGTTTTCATAGGATTCGAAAGACATTTTCAAGCACATTTTCTTTTAAATAGTTTAATTACGACAACATTTTCGGAGAACCCTTTCTTTCTCCTATTCCTTTTGTTAAATGTTTCTTTAAATACTTTATCGGAAAAGTGACTGAATGATATCTTGAATCAATTAGTAAATTGAAGTCTAAAAACAAGCTCCATCAGATACTCAACTAGTTGGTATTTGAGTCTGCTTTCAAGCCAATCTCTTTTCGGCAGCAAGTAGAAATGGAGCAGTCTATGAACTTATAATAACTAGTAATTATCATTATGTAATAATTGTTCGATATCTAAAAAATAGATATAAGTATGTAATAAATCAGACACTAATCTAGATCTTCGCCATAATTACTCTCTCTTTATTTATTTTCAATTCTAGAACTGATCACAATCTTCCATACAAAACCACTTGAAGCCCTTATCTTGCACTATTTAATCTGCCAAAAACTAAAGCAATTAGTCCAACTTGATTAAGATAAATTCCTTCAAACTTTGGGAACGACGAATCGTATGTTGTATGTGTCTGGAACCAGACAAACTCGTTTTATCCAACAACGTTTCAACTATTTCTAAATTTGAGCCAAAGGCACATATTATTCTCGTCATCTTTCTCGACTTTACTCTGCATATATTGTATATTATATACCTATGTATCAAAGTAAATGAATTCTGTCTCCAGCAGATACTCCGGGAAATACAGGATCAAATAGATGGTCATCATACTGAATAAGTTGATTTTTCATCTGGAAAATGTTGTTCACATAGTCAAACCCGATTCGTTCTAGAACAATTATGTTGTTATTTTCTCATAAATGATGTAATAAAATAAAGTTTAATTAATTAGTAGAAATCGTCGATTCTAGGATGGTATGGGAGTGCCGAGTAAAACTCAACAAAATAGGCAAGAGAAACAATGTCTGTTTTGTCTGGATTCTCGGCCACCTGCCAATCAAAGGGAATGAAGTCGCCAACACACTTGCTAGAAAAGAACCACGAACTCCTTTCATTGGCCCAGGAACTTTCCGTGGTATAGGGGTATAGGTAAATGTACCTATGAGCAAGAGTTTCAGGAGAAGGAAGAAACCGAAAGAGAAACACTCTGGCGGGATCTCCCTGGGTTGGATAATTCCTAACAGTTTTTTGGAAGCTTTAATACTGTAACATCTAAGAAGTATCTGGATCTAAGCAAGAATATGCTACACATCCTCACTGAATTCTTTACTGGGAATTGTCGCCTCAGGAAGCACCTAACGAAAATTGGTCCAGCAGAGAACAACGCGAAAAATGCTTTGGACAAGACACATGCAGAAATAAGGAAGTAACCTCCTTGAAGCCATCCCGGATTACGGATTTCTTTAGAGCTCTGGATATGTCAAATGTCAAGGTTGCAGTGTAATGAAAACCCCTTATATCTACAATCTAAAAATGGTAGAAAAGTACCATTTTATGAACACAAAACCAGCACCAAGGATTTCAAAATATTCTTCGCATTCGCGCAGATTTACTGAAGGGTTACGGGTTAAGGAAGTGTACTCCCCGGGAGCGTAATGCTCGTATTCACTGATATTATGATCCAAACTGAGCTGTTTACACATTTTATTGATCTTGGCATGTTCCTTCCTTAACTGCTGTTTTTCAATTTCATCTTATAACTAAAGATTTTGTGGATCTAAGGCCTCCAAAATCGCCATATCTTAGCCCACCAGAATATTTGTTATGGGATTATTGCATAAAAATGGTTTTTACAAAAAATCTGGAAGGCTTTGCAAGTTAAGCCTACGTTGCCTGGACTACATCACAGCGTTAGAATATTTGAGGAAAGAAGCAGTATAAAAAAGATCGTGGCATGCAACGTGCACTCTACGACCGTCTGTCTACGTCTCTTTCTCTGAAGAAGCAAAGTTACAGTTTCTTTATAAAGAGCTAGATTCGCAAAGGCAAATTCTAGGTGGTGGTGAATTCCTTAAATTACATTAAATTTTTAACGAACAAAAGCCCTGGATAAAGTGATGTAGGCCAACGAGGAAAGATAATAATTGGGTAAAGGGACAGCTTCGTGTACACTGGTAGATAGGTACCTATGCCTATAGAATAATTCATAAATTTCGGGTATCGGCAGTGGTAATTTATTGAGGTGACAATGATGAAACTAATGACTTAATGAATATCTATTCTATGGCAGTCTGACTGAACTTGTACAGTTATCTAGAGTGTATACGTGAATATTGCTGCCATATTGTACGCAACATAGATTGAACAGAGAGTATACAGGGTGTACAAAACGTAACGTAACTTGCTATTCTTATCTCGATTTCTGATATTTTTACCGAAACTGAAATGTTTGTAATAAAAATTTTACCGAAAAAATTAAGCGTGATGATAGTCTTTAAAATATTCCTGGTACCATCCGTATAAATTTATCGACTCTACTGTTTAATAATAAAGCTGTTAATGCTAATATTTTGATTCAAAAGTTACGGTTGTTTGAAATATTTTAATTAATATGCCTATACCAGAAAACAGCTATGCACTTAGGTGCTTTTTCTTTCATTGCTTATTTTAAAATGTGATGGGTAAAATTTAAACAACAAGAGAATATTTATATGACCCTTCTTAGTAAGAAAAGTCACCAAGATCAGTCAGCAAGATCTCCCAATTTAACACCATAACATATTTTTTTATGATAATACCTCAAAAAATTTCTTTACAAAACACAACTTGATCATCTGAATGATCTCAGAATTAGAAAACTTTAAGCTAATTAAATAAATTGAAAATATCGAGTGAATCAATTGTTATACAGGGTGGAACTAAAAGTTGCATGGAAAAATTCAATGGATCAATGATATGTTCTTGCAATAAAATTTTATGCCAAATTTCCATTTTTGATTGACATCCATATCTTAATTTTTAGAAAAAATTCTGAACTCGTAAGAAAATTAAACAATTAACAATGATAGAAAAAATCTGGTGTGTCCACTCACATGACTTTCCTACCGATCGCAGGCAAATTCCAGTGAATAAAAATGTTTATTTACATTATTACAATACTTTCCTTACATAGCATCGATAATAGCGGTAGTAAAGTAAAAATCCTCTGATCAAATCGTGCAGCCACTCATTTTTTTCATCATGTCAAGACAAACAACAATGGTCATGTAACATTTTTTCGTAAGATGAAACGTTTAGCCAGAATCTGAAGAAGCATGTGGAAAATATGGAATTTTATTCAAGCATAACTTTCTTTGTGCTTTTTCTCAGAGATGATGCTGTGTGTGGGTGGTTAAGGGCTCTCAGAAGAATATTTTAGGCAAGTTGAATCCTTAATCCTTAGAGCCGTTTTCGCGTTATAGTCCTGAGCAAATCACGTTTTTTTGGCTATAGCTTAGCACCCAGTGTAAATAGGATCCTCATTCAGTGCCACCGGCGAGCGGTATTGATACCAAACAAAATAAAAAAGAAAGCAACAAAATACACCGATCCGTTCCCAAGATAATGCTGTCACAGACAGACAGGCGGACAGACAGACAGACAGACCAATGGCTGAAAATATGTTTATTAGACTTAGAAAACTCTGAAATGGCAACATTTGTAAAAATCTCGATACTGAAAATTTCACACGATTACAATACTTTCCTTATACTGCTACCATAGTAACGTAGGAAAGTAAAAAGTTAATGAACCATATCGAAATGTACATTTAACAAATTTGGTTGTTTTTTATATTCTTAAATTTACTTTTCTTATTCTCCATTTCTATTTACTATGATTTTCGTTAATTTGATAATAGGCTCTGACCATTATCGGGATCAGTAAATAATTTTATCGAAGAAATAGTATACTGCCAAGAAAAGACCGACTTGTTCGAATGTTTGTTGATATTTTAACATCTAACTAGCCTATGGCACGCGAGGACAGGAAATTTGTCATGTCGCCAAATATATTCTCGAAACGTCTTGAAAATCTTAAGCCCTAGTTAACACGTGAAATAACAATTTATATATTATATGATCACAACAGTTCATTTGATCGTATAAGTATTATTTCAGATCTGTCTACCTAAATTACGTTAAATTGTATCGTAATATCCAACTAAAACTAAAATTCACTTAGTTCTAGAGTATCCATATCCATATCCGGCGACATTTAATTTGTAAATTATTCAAAAATTAAACGATGTTATTTACCTACTTTATTTTCTATAGATACAGTTGCATCTGAAAGACTTATCCTTCCTAAAATCTATGCTTCTGGCACAATTGTCATTTCATTATGAATTTTTAATTCTCTATAAGACTTTCTATATAAATAACCTACCTATACTACTTAACGAAATATTCTCTATTTCCCGAAATATTTAAATATCCATGTAAAACACCATGTAACTCTGATCTGGATTAAATCTTCATATTTTGAGTCCATGAGTCACCAGTTAAAGTATTTTTGATTATTAATGAATCATCAGAACCCAACTTAAAAGCCATTATAGTATGGATGTAATAAATTATATGAGAACCCTCTAAGAAAGACGAGACGCTACCGCCATGCGTCATAAGACTTTCCAGACCCAAAGTAGCCACCGTTATAATTGCAAGATGATTAAATGGCTTTGGGGCTAAAGGGCTAACGTCTCGAGTCTAGGGTGTACAAGCCACATCGCCCCCTCCCCCCCACTTGGCCCCTTCTTTATGTGGCTGCTGAGATACGTTTCACGAAATTCACTTTTGGCGGCGTTCAGAGTTGTTGTTACAGTTTGATACATTTTGGACAATAATTTCCATTTGACAAATTCATTTAATATCTACCTACCTTCTTTCGTATGAGACGGTAAGCTTCCCTCGCCTTCTTGCATCAAAAATGTTGATCTACTTAATTGATGTTTTAGTCAGACGGGAAAATTGGATGAAAACGCCTAGAGGGGTTTTGAGAGTGCTGAGCTTACCTACAAGAGGTGACAACATTGTATTCCTTCTTATTACAACGTTGTAATCCATGGTGATGAGTTTAAAATAACTTTCTGTTGGAGTTCTCGATGATTATTAAATAGCATCACATTGCTTTTTACAGCCTCATTCTTAATATGGTTGAATCAGAATGACCAATTTCGGAAAATAATAAAGCTTTTTTACGAAAACTATTATCGACTTCATTAGTTGGTGGACCGAAGATTTCAAAATATTTTTTACAAGCAATTGGACCGACGTTATTAGTTGGTGCACTCAAAAGTACAAAATAATATCAATTTTATTGGTGGTGGTACTTTTGAAGTTGTGCAGTTGCGGATAGATTGAAAATTTTTGGCACCAACTTCACAAGTACCAGCACCAATAGAACTAATACTATTTTCAAAATCATTGAACGTTCACAATTATCCATGTATACTTTGCTTGTATTTGCTATTATTCAGAAATCTAAGAACACAGTCGCGGAAATACCTATATTATAAACTTTACCACTCTTTTAACTCGAAACCCGTAACTATATGGAAAAAATGTTCGATATAAATGTTGTTGTAAATAATCTGGTCATTAATTCTCCAATCTCCGATTTTCAATTTTCGAAAAAAATGTCTCTTCCATATAGCGAGAATACACATATTTCAAATTTAACATCGCAGAAATTCGAAAACCGTAGCTCTTTTGAGAAAATGTTCAAATTCAACGTTTCCAGATATTTTAGTATCTTTAATTCTGCAATCTCAGATTATCGATTTTCGAGAAAATTTGCCCCCTTCGCCCCCTTCAGGGGCGGCTTTCGGAGGGAAGAAGACTTCAGACTTGCGAAGCAAAAAAATCAGACAGTCAAATTGTATAACTCCTGCGTTCGGGGTTCTTCGGTCAAAAAATAGTGCTGTTAATGAATTCTTAGCTGGTTATGGAAAGCAGAAATAAATCAAAGATTGCTAATCTTTGATTTATTTCTGAATTATTTATTACAGAGAATCCAGGATTTTTTCAACAATAAAATATGTAATATATCGTGAATCCCTTGACTTCAATAATACCTATTATTTATTCCCTTACTGTTTTTACTTTTTGCTACATTTTCATTCTTTTCGTCAATTCCACCGGTTAATTTGCCGATATTATTGATCTAGGTAAATTATACAATTTATACTGAAAATCCAGACAGAAATTGCCATTTTGAAGTCAGTAAAAAGAAATATCTAATGAGCGTGGCCACTGCGAGTCCCAACAGTATAGTGACGTCACGATATTTCGAGTGGTCTGAGAATTGCCCGATTTTCAGAGTCATTTTTGACAAAATATTTTTGACAAAAATAGATTTTTGTAATAGCATTATTGTTTGAAAAGTGAAATTTTCGTAATAAGTGTGGTCTTACACTGATTTATAGTAGAGTTAATCTATAGGGTACGATCCTATTCGGCTGATTCGTACGGTATATCGAATATAAATCAAAATCAACAACAATCGCATACACATATACAAGGTGGTCCGAATTATAATGGAGAAACTTCAACCGCGTATGCAGCAGATAAAAATAATTAAAAAAGTTCGTAAGCTGGAATATTGCGAAAAGAATACTTTTTTCTTATTTTTAAAGCACTCTTCTAGATTTTGCTTTCAAACTTAGTAGGTGTTACTGCCACTTAAAAACAAATTTATATCATGATAAACACTTGTTTCTGTTTTACCAGTGGCGTTCGTGAGACTGTTTTAACTATTTTAAATAATATAAAAATGGTACGCCAATGGTTTATCGAAATTTTGTTAAAAAATTCAGATATATTTATCAATTCTAAACAAAAATTGTTAATTTAGTCATTTCGCTAAAACGAACCGTTTTCTAGAAAAAAAATATTTTTGTTTGCATGTGCACCTAATATCTAGGTTTGCAAATGTGAATAAAAACGCGAATTATCTTAATTTAATTTGCAAACCTCAGATATTAGGTGCACATGCAAAAACAGACTGAAGAGACCATCTTTGTTTAAATTTGATCAATGTAACTAAATTTGATAACATTTTGCTATAAGCCATTGGCGTAATTTTTTTTATTATCTAGAATAATTATTTTATTCTCGAGAACGGCTCGTTTTAGGGAAAAGACTAGAGGGACCATTTTTGTTTAGAATTTATCAATATATCTAAAATTTATTAACAGAATTGCGAACGCCACTGGTAAAACAAAACGAAGTGTTTGCAATAATTCTACTAAGTTTCAAAGCAAAATCTTGAAGTTTCTTTAAAAATAAGAAAAACCGATTTTTGTCGCAATATTTCAACACCCCGTATCTCCAAAACGATGCATTTTAGGAGATAAGTTTATATGAACTTTTATAATTATTTTTATCTGCAGAATACGCTGTTAAAGTTTCTGCATAACAATTCGGACCACCCTGTATATATATATATATCTTCCTCTCTCAACGATTTCCGTCATCATCATCCCCAAAGGCGCACTAGTTCTCTCACCGAGAAGTCGTCTTTTTGATTGGTGACGTGCACACATTGAGTGAAATCAAATTTTGCGATCTAAAAACCACGTCACTCTCAAACCCGGGACGGCACAAATTTAATAACAATGTTGTCGCATTCGTATTTGCTTTTAAATTCATACAATAACAACAAAAAATAAACGTTCACATATATAGGTGCCTGAAGAAGTTGCTTTCTGATTGATATTAAAATTATCGTATCGTATTCTATATTGAAAATTGTATATGACAGCGTTATCAGTAGGTAAATACACTGACCGGCAAAAAAACCGGCCACCGAAAATTTACGAAAAATGTGATTAAACAAATATTCAAAAGTAAATGTACAATTTCATGAAGAAAGCTGTAGAGTCATTGTTTTTTACATTTATTTTAGTTATTGACCATATACGGTGTCTTACAATTAGGTACATCGGATTTTGACGAAAACTTTGTAAAGTGTATTCAATTTAAGAAAATCTTTTAATGAGGGTTCAATAACGAGT
The DNA here is from genome assembly GCA_958507055.1 of Crioceris asparagi. Classification (NCBI taxonomy): domain Eukaryota; kingdom Metazoa; phylum Arthropoda; class Insecta; order Coleoptera; family Chrysomelidae; genus Crioceris; species Crioceris asparagi. The sequence continues at coordinate 80,739,226 of OY293829.1, forward strand.
ATGTCCTCCTTCGATATCTTCTTGAATGGTCAATCTGAGCTCTTGAATTGTTTCCCGAATGACAGGACGTTGACGAATTCGCAATTGCAATTGATCCCAAAGATGCTTGATCGGGTTCAGATCTGGGCTACAAGCAGGCCAATCTAATGTATGAATCTCTACCTCATTTAAATATTCCGTTACGATGCGAGCAATTTGTGAACTTGTACGTTTGTAAAACCCTTCTCTAGAACTAATATAATGCAGCACTCGCCTCTATACCGACTTTGTGACCTGTATAATAAAAATCAAAATCGGTTCGATATTTTCAACTGCAACGTAGCTTTTGTGAAAAATATTCAGAATTTAGTTTTAAGTTAAATGATGTTCATTTTTCTCATTTCTTTTTTTTTTGTACATAAATTATGTTTATTCTCATTCTGTAAATGGAGTTTCTGTTGAATAGTATAAAATAAAATAAATGAATTAAATAAGATAAATACAATAAATACAACAAATAAAATAAATAAAATAAATAAAATAAATAAAATAAATAAAATAAATAAAATAAATAAAATAAATGAAATAAATAAAATAAATAAAATAAATAAAATAAATAAAATAAATAAAATAAATAAAATAAATAAAATAAATAGAATAAATAAAATAAATAAAATAAATAAAATAAATAAAATAAATAAAATAAATAAAGTAAATAAAATAAATAAAATAAATAAAATAAATAAAATAAATAAAATAAATAAAATAAATAAAATAAATAAAATAAATAAAATAAATAAAATAAATAAAATAAATAAAATAAATAAAATTAATAAAATTAATAAAATAAATAAAATAAATAAAATAAATAGAATAGAAAAAATAAATAAAATAAATAAAATGAATAAAATAAATAAAATAAATAAAATAAATAAAATAAATAGAATAAATAAAATAAATAAAATAAATAAAATAAATAAAATAAATAAAATAAATAAAATAAATAAAATAAATAAAATAAATAAAATAAATAAAATAAATAAAATAAATAAAATAAATGAAATAAATAAAATAAATAAAATAAATAAAATAAATAAAATAAATAAAATAAATAAAATAAATAAAATAAATAAAATAAATAAAATAAATAAAATAAATAAAATAAATAAAATAAATAAAATAAATAAAATAAATAAAATAAATAAAATAAATAAAATAAATAAAATAAATAAAATAAATAAAATAAATAAAATAAATAAAATAAATAAAATAAATAAAATAAATAAAATAAATAAAATAAATAAAATAAATAAAACATATAAAATAGATGAAATAAATAAAATAGACTATGCAATAAAATGTAAAAATGGGACGGCAGCTTCTTGAAGTAAGTCCACCACATAACTATGAGCATTTAGTGCACCATTTTCAACAAATACTAATGCATTCCAAGAAATACCAGCCCATAACATAACAGATCGTCTATTGAATGACAACCGTCCAGAAATAGTGAAGTCAATATACCTTAGGTATGGTCTCCTCCATACTCTTTCTCGGCCGTTAAGAGATCGGAGACGGAATCGTGATTCATTTGTTAATAGAATGCAAATTCAAATTTTGGTGTTCAAGAACAAAGACGTACTTTTCGATGTCTGTTTATGAGTTGGGGATGCAGGCCTTCTTGTGGTCAAACCTTCTTCCGCCTGATCGTTCTTTCACCGGTAGTGACGCCTCTTGTTATTTGCAAGCAGTGTTGAAGTTGAACCTCTGTTTTTCTACGATGTCTTGAATACGAAAAAATCATCGTCTCTTGCGTTTTTTGCCCTCTTTCCTTCCTGTTCAGTCTCCAAATATCGATTCCAGGCATCTTAAATTGTAGCAAGAGGAATTCCCAAACTCTGAGACACATAACCTATGCTACGACCATCCTCTATGAGGGCTACAACTCTGGCTACATCATCACTACTTAAGGGCATTTTAAGCACTCAAAATAATATTCAAAAATCAGATTTAATTGACATAAACCAACTCGCATTTTATTCTGCATTTAAAATTTAATTAGCATTAAAATAACTCGGTTATTATTTAATTCCCTGTATCTTCTGTATAAATAGAGATATTCTCATATACCAAAAAAGATAAAGTTAAGAAAATATCAAGTCACAGTTCTTATCCAAAATTTCCTTATTATTGTTGCCTAAAACTGGTTCAGAGTGTTACAAAGTCTCTTAAAAATTCGATGTAAATGTAACATCCCTTATATGGTTGATAACTAAAATAAATATAAAAACAATAACTCTACAGCATTCTTGATGCTTTAACTCCGAAAAAGAACCATGTTAGTTGGACCTCTACTCTTGAATATATGTTCAAACGCATTTTTCGTAAATTTTCGGTAGCCCGGTTTTTATTGCCGGTCAGTGTATATATACTTTAAAGTCTTAAGAAATTTTCATTATGAGTTAAATACTTTCAGTGAATATACTTTAAACTTTGCCTTAATGAAAGTTTATTTCCTGATAAACCCTTGAAATATTGGAGGCTTAGGAACAATATTCTAAATGCGTATGAAAATAATGCTTTCGCAGCAGTTAGTGCAGACAATAGTTTACTTCGTTGAAGCATATTGGATAACGAAGTTATGGTAATATTTCAAGGAAATTCCTACCTTGATATGGGGCATAGATGTTCAAATACAGGCAGTCCTCGCTCTGATTCTCCAGGTATGCTTTCAGCCTGTGAAAGTGACTTTTCCGGTGGGGCGCCATGTCCCTATCATCGGGAAACGTTTGCGGACATACGGGACCAAAAGTTTCAGCGTACTTCACCCCGAACCAAGATGGCGCCGCTGCGGTGGGCATGAACCTTAGATCTCCCACAGGTGGGGCAGCATAGGGGATGCCCCTAAAGATCTCCACCATAACTGGTGTCCGGTCGTTGGTGTCGAGTCTCATCTCCTGGACTACGCCTATGGGGAAAAAAGATGTAAGTATAAAAGTGAGTATGTGGGTTTATATATATATATATAAGGTTTCATAATGTTTTATACGGTTGCCAGTTATGGATTAAGGATAATGGGACTTTAATGTGAGATGGAACAGTTTTTATAATGGTAGTTCTAATGGAAAAAATAGGGATTACAAAGTTAAAATGTCTTACAAAAGATAATATAAGCTAAAAGTGATGATTTAAAGTTAATGCCAGGCTAGAATTTAGAATATTGAATGGAACACCCAAGTCTATTGTTTCACATATACAGGGTAGTCCGAATTATAATTGAGAAACTTTAACAGTGTGTTCTGCAGATAAAAATAATTTGAACAGTTCATACAAATGTTTCTCCAAAAATGCTTCGTTTTGGAGATACAGGATGTTGAAATGTTCTTATTTAAAGAGAAACTTTCTAGATTTTGCTTTTAAACTATGAATTATTGCCATTTAAAAAGAAATTTATATCATGATAAACTTGTTTTTGTTTAACAAGTAGCGTTCGTGAGACCGTTAAAATTAATTTAATTAATAAAAAAGGGAACGCCAATGATTCATTGCAAGCGAACTGTTTTCGAGAAAAACATTGTTTGCATGTGCACCTAATATCTAAGGTTTGCAAATTGAATTTAGATAATTCGCGCTATTTCAATTTCCAGAAATTATAATAAGTACCTATTATTATTATTATTAGGAAAACGTATTATAAAACAATTCTAGAAATTACTATCTTTCAAATTAAGGATCAATTAATACCAACTAAACAAAACAAAAACAAAATAAATACAGGAGCAAGTTCTTCCCTTGTATCAACTGGAGTAGAATAAGCTAAGTCTACAAAAAATTATGAAAATTTACCACAACTCTTCTGCTAAACGTAAACAATTTAACCTTAATTTAATTTGCAAATCTTAGATATTGAGTGTACATGCAAAGACAAATATTTTTTATCTAGAAAACGGTTCGTTTTAGCGAAAACCCTGAGGAGACTATTTTTATTCAGAATTGATCAGTTTATCTAAATTTAATAAGGAAGTTGCGATAAACCATTGGCGTACAAAATTTTTTATTATTTATTTTTTGCGGTCTCACGAACGCCACTGGTAAAACAAAAACAGGTTTATCTTGCTTTAAATTTGTTTTGATGTGGCAATAATATCTATCAGATTCAAAGCAAAATCTAGAATTTTTTTTTTTAAATAAGAAACGATTTTTTTTGCAATATTTCAACACCCCGTGTCTCCAAAACGAAGCAATTTTGGAGATAAGTTTATATGAACTTTTTTAATTATTTTTATCTGTTGAATACGCCGTTAAAGTTTCTCCATTATAATTCTGACCACCCTGTATATACAGCAATAAAACTAACTGTAACTTTGCATTAAATTTTTGATGTAATAACTTTACAACATAACGTTAAAGTGGGCCATAATTGCATTATAGAAAATAATCACTAATATGTCATAAAAAAGGTCAACTTTAAGTTTTAGAAATAACAGTTATTCGAAATTTGAAATTGCAAGAAAAATTTAACTCACCCTTCAAAACTCCCTGCTTCAATGTGATGCTCCTTGTATATTGCTTCACAAATGGATTGTAGCTGTATTCGTATTTATCTTGCGGCAGTGTTGCCACTCTCGATACAGCACATACCGTCAACAATAGCACAAAGCTGAATTCTTGGTTGCAAAACATTATTTTGTCGATTTTTGTCGAGTGTCTCTCTATAATTTATCTATCACACGCGGAAGCGATAATAATTCATCAAAAATGTGTCTGTCATTCGTCAAAATAGCGGACAGCGTGTGACACCACCTTCAGCCGCTTTCACTCGTCGCACAAATTTAGCCGGCGATGATTTTTATATAATTTGTAGATTGTTTATTTTCGGTTTATAAATGTGAGAATACGACATACATACTTCCAGAGTGGTGGAGATATATTTCCGAGAATATATTGATGCTTTTCGTAATTTTCTGATGCGTATTACACTTTACCATGGATGAGAAATTCCTGGAATCTTCGAAATGCAGAAATTATATACGCTTCAGTCGGATTTGTGTTCTAAATGATTTTCGGGAGTAAGTTATACCGCTATATATGTAGGTATTAACTTTGATTAAATATTCCAATTATTTTGTTGAATTACACTCTTGTTATTTTTCTGCAAATGGAAAACAATTGGAAATAAATTTAGATTAGTATTTTGTGTAGTTAGGTATTCCAAATATGACAAAAACGATGTAGGTATCAAATATTTTGGATCAATAAAGCGGAAATATGATTTTTGATAAAAATCCAGCATTCCACAGGACATTCGTCCAGGCCATTATAATGACTAGAAGCTCGTATATCTAATGCTATTGTTAATAAAAATGCAATAACCAGTGCCGACTCTATTGATTGATGCATTTAAAAATGCAAAATAATTTTATTTCTACTAGTGCAGTTGATGGTATCTAAATAGAAGAGTTTAGCACCAACTTCAAAAGTACCAGCCCCAATAGCATAATATTATTTTGTATTTTACAAGTAATTTTTTGATGTTAAACCATCTGCTCTTAAAATACGCCTCTATCAAATGGAAGAAAGATCAGGGTACTGTCAGCTTCAATTTGATGTATTATATATGTGGGTTTTCGTATGATAGAAGGTCTAAAACAGTCATCACAGTTTAGGGCTTAGCATCTTAATAATATAATAAATACTTTCTGGAAATACAGGAGATAAAAAATCATTCAAGGGGGCTCTCATAAGATAGGATTTTTACAAAGTTTTTCCTGTAAACTTCAAATGAAGCCGTATAAACATTTTACGTCCTACGGATATGGACGGCGTTGTAATTCACATGGATGATCTTGATAATGAATTTTGCACAAATATTCACGTCTCCCCCACAAATTCTACTCCCAGTAACAGAATTTAATCATTTATCAGTTTTTTCATCGAACGTGGCAATTATAAGAAAGCATCTGGAATAGATTATGATTTTGAGATCCTAGGAATCAATCACACGAAATCCTAAGTAAAGAGTCTCAAATCCATTTTATTAACAATTATTAGTGATTTTCTAGTAGTCTTGATAACAGTCAGTTGAGTAATATGTACAAAAAATATCCTCATTCCGTTTCCTCAGATTATAGATCGTTTATATGTACAATAAATTCTTATAAAGTTTTTGTATAGTAAAGAAATCGATGTTTTTTTTACCTAGTCGTCAAACAATCTGTTTTAGGACGTTTACATCATTTAGGTTGACTAACTCGTGGATATACATACAATATAATAATAAAAAATAGCTTTATTTCCGTCGACATTACAGAGAATATTTAGCTCCCTTTTGATAATTGTTCATTATTTATATCCAGGGACAATTCGAGATTATTCTGATCCTGAGAATTGTGAAAGCGATATACATGGTTTTATTACTATTGAGATAGAGCTAGTTGTGGGGAAAACAATTGAGTCGAGGACCCAACCTGTAATTACATTTTTGTTTTAAGATGTTGCTGTCCCAGTGAGAAAACAAATAGAAAGGATCGTCAGCGTAAAAATCTGTAATAAGGATCCCATCCAGATGTTCAGTTATGTCATTTATATAGATATTAAAGAGAAAAGGTCACAGAACGGCCCCTTGTGGAACACCCGAGTGTTGAGAAAACCTTTCCTTGTGAATAAGATCATTACTATTGTCACAAATTATTTTCTATCAAAAACTGCGATTGCAAACCCAATGCTTGACCGCGGACGCCATATCGTTCAAGCTTTCCCACAAGTAAATCAATATTAACACATTCGAACGCCCTGCTCAGGTCACAGATTGTGCTAGAGGATTATAGTATTTTGAAACTTCCTAGAGAAAAGTACGCGGCGGTATATGTCCATCTCTTTAGAATGACCCACCAAGAAGACCATTTTTATTCCTTGCCCTATGCTATAATATAATGGAATCTATTGTATTTGTATACTGTTCTCACTGCTGTGGCTTCTTCTGCAATTGTTAAAATTCCGTAAAGATATAAAATTTTACCATAGAGGAAGATTCATCTGATTTTCCGCGGTCGAAGTCGCTGATAAAAGTCAGGAAATATTATGTTTTATCACACTAATCGATTATTGCATTCCATTAAAACAATTAAACAACAGATATATTGCGAAAAAATCTCTATCGTACATTGAAAATTGAGCCATCAATCTGAAATACTTATATATACCTATATATTTTGAGAATAAACAACTTTAGTTTTATGTGTAGTTATAGAGAGGTAGTTAAAACTCTCTACACCTACGCCTTAATGACCTCGTTAATTTTATAACAACTAACAATATAAATACTCTATATATATTATGATGATTTGTGTTTCGGATTTTGCGAGTAATGGCCAAAATGAAATTTTAACGATTGATATTTTACTATATAGCACCAACTATCAACAATTTTTCACTTGTCTAATAATGGAAATTCAAATTCTGCATACTAAATTAGTTGTGGTTATTTTTAATGTGCCTCTAAATTTGTGCGGATGATATTTACCAGTGAAATAGTTTTTGATGCATTTGGAATATTGATATTTTTTTTCTGTCATACTACTGGAAAATCTAACTAGTCACCAGCAAAGCCGATACTGCACAGTATTTGTTTTAAACGTATTAATTTAGTCAAACAACTGACCATTTATGTAAGGAATACTAGAAATACAAAGATTTGACATTCAACAAAGCAAATTCTCGACAGATAATACACTGATTCTGATAATGAAATTAGACAATGTTTATGGTGTTTGTTATAGAATCTAGACAGTTAAAGTTTACGATCAGCTGATTGTCAAAAACGCATAAAAATATGTTTACTTCGGGACTGCAACAATATCACTTTAAAATAGAAAAATCCAGAAAATGTAACGTAACAGTGAAGAAACATTGACAACTTTGATTTTGAATAGATCACCATATGGCTATGGCGATTATCAGGATACAATAATGCTTCCAGAACTGTACAATAGTAGTAGCATCTCTTCGCGTGGATTCTTTGTAGATTTGCATCAAAATGAAATACATTCCAATTTTGAGCAGATCGTATGACAAGTGGTAGGAGATGTAGCGGTTTCTGGTTCTTCTTATGCTGCGCTTATTGCGATGATGATGATTTTAGCCACAGCCTATTTTCACAGAATCTGATAAACAAATAATTGAAAATTTGCTAAGATATGTGAATTAATAGCGGACGAATAACATGAACAAGTACAATTTATAAGAGCTAGATATTTGGCGTCGAATTAGAATGTTGAGAATAGAGTTCCCAAATGATTCATGTTGAATCAAGTTACAAAAAATAGTATAGAGACTTTCGCTCATACTTGACAGAAAAATCTAAATAGCATATCTAAATATGACATTTTTTCCGCTTGAAAATGGTTTCATCTGGGCAGTTTTTGATTTGGTTTAGAGAATGAAACAATCAATCCATATTTTAGGTTGATTTTCTTTCATACAGCATTAAAAAAGAAAATAGAAATTTAAGAATTTTACTGAGAAATGTATAAAAAATCATGAATTAAGTTATTTCAAGGAAGCATAAGCGGCTTTGAATGTAATGATGGCCAAGTTCCGGTCTGATATTTCACCTTGTCGTCACAATGCTACAAACCGTGGTTTGGAGTAAACTTTATATTAAGATGTTTTATTCAAAAATATTTTCCAAGCAACCAACAGGATTTAATGAAGAATATTTTATGGAAATCTCAATAAATGCAATTTCGAACTGATTAGAATTTGAAATAAATGAATTTTTTTGAAATTTCAGTTGCTATTTCAATGATTTCCATAAACACTTTCCAAGATTGAGTAAAGCTAATGGAATCGTTAAACACCATTATTATTTGGATTTAATGTTAAGGTTTAATAAATTCTTCAGAATCAGAAGACATGTGCAAGACCTCATAATACCTGAGACATTTACTGCAAGCTATGCTGAAAATCTAGCGAACCTTTAAAATCGTACAGATATAACTTGTTGTTATCGAAGGAACCAAATAGGTCAAAATATTATTTATCTAGAAGTTCCAAAATTAGAACAGATAGAAATTTATAAATACATTGAAACTTGGATAACATCTAACATATAAACAATAAATAAGAACAATTGCTTGTTATCCGCTGTTATGTTTTCTCGACACTTCTATATGAAACTGAAAGCTTCACACTTGAAAACTTGAATATATTTGAAAAATTACAATCATTTGAAAAGTGGAGTTACTGAAAAAGATCGTAGAAAAAGTAAAGTGCTAAACAGAATGAGATAATAGCACGAAATAACAGGAATTATTAAAGTAAGAGAATTGCAAGAAAATTGACAGCTTAACTGAGAAAAGAAAACGACGAGTATAATCGTGCTAGGCAATATTAGAGATAAGCGCAGTAGATTTGGACGAGGAAAAATGTTCTGGATAAGAAACTTCCGCTGTATCGAATGAAGAACAACTACTGGGAAATGAAACTATTTTGGTTTCTTGAAGGTTTGGTATCAATCTACTCCATTTCCAAAAAAAACTGAAATGGACGAAAGATCGTTGATTTGATAAAATAAACACTTGAAAGTAGACTATCAATTTCCATCAAAGCTTCCAAAACAAGGTAAACCTACTAAATCTCCATTTATTAAGTAACAAAAACACAAGACGCCTTAGCAAAATAATAAATCACGGTATTCACCACATTCGAAACACAATAAACACATTTTCGCTAAATAACACAAATCACATCACTTTTGTACATAGTAATAAAACCTCACAGTAATTATTGTAGATAGAGTACCGTGAGGTAAACAAACATCATATACGTATATATTAGTTGAAGCAACAACTTTAACGATGTCTCGTTCGAAATTGGCGCAATTGCCAATATGATGCCGCCGGCGACAACCGTCTCCCAGTTTAAACTGAGCAGCTGGGAGCGGAGATTTTGTAAAGTCCAGAAAGTATAATAAGTACGTAGTACGTACCTCCAGAATAGTTAAAAGCCGCGCTGAGCCAGTTAGGTACAAGCAGAGTCAGTCAGCTGCTGGTGCGATGTCATTCCTTCCCGACTTGAAAACTATTTCGGGATCCATTTGGGATGGAAAAATATGCACGACGCCGTATGTCGCTGATAAAGGCGAAACAAGCCATGACTCTCTCTCTCTCTCTCTCTCTCTCTCTCTCTCTGTTTCTTTCTGTTATAAATAGGTGCAAATGGAATAAATGTGCGTGTGTGAGGATATATAAATACGCAGCAGCGTATGTCTGTGCAATGGCCTCTTGTACAGGGTGTTTCGTTGATGATGGGAATTATTCTGACAGACACATTTAATCCAAGTCTCACAGACATTGTATAGCAATAATAGCCAGGTGACAGGACACAAGTGTACATGAAAAAGACACACAAAAAATGGACAGACACTGCACTGAAAAATACAAAGTAGTATAAATTCTATTGGTGATGGTACTTTTGAATTAGTGCAATAATTGTAAATTAGATAGATGACTTTTGGCACCAACTTCAAGTTTACCATCACCAGTAGATTTAATGATATTTTGTATTTTTCACTGTACCAACTAATGTACTTCATATGAAATATGTATTTCAAGCTCTTAAGTGTAATATTAGTCTTGAAAATCGTTGAACGTACAGAAATGCCAAAAAAGATAGTACTTGTCCTTCTAGCCATGCACCTATATTCTTTGCTTGTATTCAGAAATCTCAAAACATCGTATAAGAAATACATATATTTCAGACTTTACCACTGCTGTAACACGAAAACCGTAGATTTTTTGAAAATTTTCCAATTTAAATGTTGCTACAGATAATCTCTTGTTCAACTTGGCCGTGTCATATTTTCAATTTTCGAGAAAAATACCCCCTCCACACAGCAGAATAACACATATATCAGTCATTACCATGGCTGTACCTCGTAAACCGTTACACGGCTGAAAAAGAGTCATTTTATTGGATTATTGCAACTTAATATACCGGGTGCTATTGTATCAATTGTCGAATACACTATCATTATGTGTAGTGGTGACAGTTGGGGTGGAGTTAAAGCTAATGCCAAGCATTCCTTAAAAATTATAAGAAAATGGTTTAATTATCACAGAGTGATTTTGAATATGTCAAAATCGAATGTGCCTCCATACGCGGATAAGCTCCCTGTTACAGACGGACTGACAATTCATGTTGATGTTTGCTATATTAATTTAAATTGTAAGTGAGATCAAATAAAAATGGTGAATGAAGTTAAATACCTTGTTGTTATACTGGATAAAAATTGGAATTGGAGAAATAATATTTTTAGTATTGTTAAAAAAATAATATACCTTCTTTTTGTTTTCTATCTAATGAGATATATGCTTGAGAAAAATGCTTTATTAAAATTATTATTCCATGCTTTGTTCTCTAGCGTCATACTTTATGGGATTATTTGATGGGGTTCAGCTTATTCAAGTGCATTAGGGCCGGTAGCCAGTATACAAAAGACAATAGAAGAAATTGCCGCCTCCACATAGCGAAAATACACATATTTGATATTTTAACATTGCTGTATCTCGAAAACCTTAACTCTTTTGGAAAAATGCTAAATTTATTTCCGGTATCATCATCTAAAAAACTTAAATACAGACCTGGATTTTAAAATTGATTTTCTGATTGCTACGTATTCTATCACATTAGAGTGAGGGTATGTCTTGAAATTATCGCTTATTTCCCATTAATTGTTTTAATTCATGTCGAAAAATAAATTCTTGAGTTTTCATTTCCAAACCATGTCCCGGTCTGTGAAGTTTTTTTACGTATTACGCTCACTCTAATGATACGGAGATAAGTCGCAATCAGAAAACCATTTTAAAATCCAGGTCCTTATTTAACTTCGTTTAGTTGATGATGGTTGTAAAGTGACGAAACGTTGTACCAAAAAATGGCGAGCACAACAGGATGCAACAGAAAAAGTTACTATGGAAATGTACTTTTGGTTTTTCAATTTGTTGCATAACAACCAAGCTATTTAAGAAATTACGAAATTTGAAAATTTATTTTTGTCAAAAATTCCCATAAACGAAAAATGATACTTCAAATTTCTTTTCAGCATATTAATCCCCATTAAATTTCCCCCCCCCTTTAATTTAACCTTCTTCGTAGCTCTTACGGTTTACGAGATCCCAATGGTGAGCATCGAATCTGAATAACCCGGGTATTCAATGCGCGCACGAACTCAAACAAAGCACGACAGTCGAATTGTATACCTCCTCCGGTTGGGTCGTCGGTCAAAAAGTTGATATTCAAGGTATTGGTACAAAATATAACGGAGCACGAAAATATATTTAATTTCTAGTGAATAAATATGTGGCTAAAAGTAATTCAGGCTGTTACTATATTGATAAAAATTTGATCAAATTCTTTCCAGACGCATGATGATATCTCATATGTCTAAACCATTTCATCCTGTTACACCTGGACTATCAGGTATATTTTGAACTGGTCCACTGGACGAAATACCTTTATTCTATCTCTTAAACTATTTACCGAAAATGTTATTCCGAATCGGTATAAATCTGTGTTTATATCGTTAGACAGGAAAAATCGACGAGAATTCCATGAATTCGATCAGATGACATGTACGTACGTATCCTATCTTCTATTCTCTTTAACTACAAACAAATGTTTGGAGTAACATTGAAGCTGACATTCTTTGTCCTTGTGTAGGTTTTCTTCCTTTTTTTAGAGGTAAATAACAGCTGGCGTCGCAGGCGCTACATGTTACATGTATCTATTTATATGTGGATGGTTTCGGTTTCAATTCGACAGAAGTAGAGAGACCCTTGAAGAACAGAGACTTGCCATGATACAGTTAGTGTAACAAACACATCTACGAAAATACTGATAATAAATACTACTTTCTAGGGGTCAAAGAATGGCAAGGAAATCTTACCTGAACACATTATATCCCTGATAATTTTCTGAGTTCACAAATTATACAGTTACTATATTATTTTACATAAATTAATGATAAAAGAATGATGAATACACAATAAAACTAACATTAATTCGGTTCTGCGAGTAATAAGTGAATACCACAAGGTACTGTATTAGGCCCAATTCCATTATATTCTTCACATAAGCTCCTTATTGACTATGATTAAAAACATCTCATCAATTTCATATACTGATGACACCGTACCAACTAATAACGTCGGTCCCATTGTTTGTAAGATATATTTATTTCACTCTTTTGGGTGTAACATTAGTTACGAAAATCGTTGATCGTTCACTAATTCCAAAGAAGATAGTACTTATCCTATTACCCACGTATATTATTTGCTTGTACTTGTTATTATTTAGAGATTTCAAAATATCGCAGCGGAAGTATTTTAGATTTTACCTTTTACCACCTCTGTAACTCGAAAATCGTAACTCTAAGGAAAAAATGTTCATTATAAATGTTGCTATAGACAATCTAGTCTTTCATGTGATTGACTCATATTTTCACTTTTATAAAGAAATTGCCACCTCTACATAGCGAAATTACACATATTTGAGATCTTAACAACGCTTTAACTTAATTAATTAATTTAATTTAAAACCGTAAAATGTTCAAGTTAAACGTTTCCAGATATTGTCCTCTCCTTAAATCTGCCACCTAAGATTTTCATTTTTTGAGAAAAATTTCCCCCTTCACCTACTTTGGGGGTGTTTTTGAATGGAAGAAGATTTCGGATTTGAGTTTTTGACCATTTCTCAAGTCTCTCCTTTTAAATGAATCAAAAATCATCAATATCAGAGTACGTTTACTATAAAGGTTGTTAAGTAAATACATGGCAAAAATTCAAGGGGTTATTCTTTGGCCTGCTCTAAGAATATTTTTTATCCTATGATGATTTTTTAACTACCCCTTTGTTTCGAAGATACTGGGTGGACTATTTTTTTAACAACAACATACAGAGATTGGTCGAGGTGGGCCAGACTCATGGTCTGCTCGATTACCAGACCTAAGCCCACTGGATTATTACGTGTGCGGAGATCTGAAGTCATTAGTTTATGCTAGTCCATTGGAATATTTGTAAGACTTGCGAAATCGGATAATTGCTGGAAGTAACTCAATTAGAAACGACCCTGGTGTGTTTGAAAGAGTTCAGCAGTCAATGAAGAGAATATTGAATGTTTGTGTCCAGGCTGGAGGAAGTCATATCCAATATTTATTGTAGTTTTAGCAATTCTACATGTACCTTTTGATAATAAAAGGTTGTTATTGTCGCAAATTTTATTTGCCCTTTATATTCGAAACAAAGAGATTTTTAAGAAATCATCATAGGAAAAACATATTCTTAGAATAAGCCAAGGAATAACCCCTTGAATTTTTGCCGCATGCTTACCTAACACCCTGTATACAACGCGTACACGAACCCAAAGAACAGCACGACAGTCAAATCGTATACCTCCTTCGTTTGGGTTCGTCGGTCGAAAAGTATAAAATATTTCGGAATAGCAATTGATAGACATCTAAGATGAGATGACCACGTACTGGAATTAGCAGAAAAAATATTAGTGTTGTAAATAAATTACTGGTTGAAACACAATTTATTGTGGTATATATAATAATACGGTGGAAGGAGTGTTTGCCCTCGCAGTAGTTATTGTCGTTACAGCGTAAACAATTTGAATTCATATTAAAAATATCATAAACATATATTTTGATTTTGTGACTGGAGTTTTATATTGAATAAGAAATTTTTTATTATAGACATGCAAATATTCTATACATAAAATTCTTTGAGCTAAGCTGAGCTTCTGAGATTGTTTATTCTTTTCTAGCTATATAGAAATCAATTAGAAATGTAATTAATAAAACAAATACATGAAATATAAATTTGCCGAGTGAATGGCAGCATCAATAGACTAAAAATACTCCTTAAAAGCAAATAAAACTACACACATCCTATGCAGCTTGTATTTGTAAATTATAGAATATCCTGCGGCAATACCTAAACACCAAGGCTATATCGAAAACGATTTTATTGTCACACAACGAGCGCATTGCCTTTTCCCACGCTGATTTTTCATTAAATATTTTAGCATCAGTTCTCTTCTACTAGTAAAACTACTACGAACCGTGTTACTTTATTTATTATTATCATTCGGTGACTGTGAGTGTGAAAGTGCAGCAGCTGGGGTTGACACAAATAGTAGATACTAGACAATATATTTTATTTATCCAATAGTAAAGGTAGTTAATATCGACCTACCCTATAAACTTTATATCTATTGGTTGTTTGAGTTGTGAGAGCTTGAAATATATATATAAGTAATTCAACTATTGGGGACTTAGAAACATCATTTTGCAGAAAATATTCAAGCCACAAAGATTTACTACCTTACTTATAGTGGGAAGTATTTCGAAGGCTTTGGTCAGATCTTGCTAACATCTAATTTTGATATACTCATTAGGACCTATTCTGTTATGCATCACGTACAACTCAATGGACATTAATATTTCTCAAAGGTCAATGTAGCATAATTAATTAAGAGTTAAAGAGTCTCAAAATATAATCCTAAGAAATTAAAATTTTGCAAAAAACAACAGACGTATTCTTTCAACCGACCTAAAGTCGCATTTTTTGTAACCACTACGGATTTCCGTAGGCTTGTCCATTAACATAAATAAACAAATATATTCGATTTAAAATAATTTGCCCCCATATATTTGTTTGATTCACAAATAATTTGTTATATACCTACTTTTTGATTTTATAAATAGGAAACAAGTGAAATTTTTGAAAAAAAATTAAAAATAGTTTTTATTGGGCATTTAAGATTTAAACCGTACCGATGAGTACCTACTATTGCTATCCTTTTCTCGATTTTAACTATACTTATGTATATGTGTTTGCCAGCAACAGCAATTCCATAACAAATTACTGTTTGTCTACCACAACACAAAATTAAACTTTAAATTAACAATGTCTGACGTCTGACAATTGCGACATAACCATAGACGATCTTCCAGAAAGTACCTATATACCAGAGAACGAGACGTATATATACGCTCTATGCTCGTGCGTAATTCCAGTGACGGATCCCATTGTCGTTCCATGTCGACAAAATAATGATCTTGGTTGAATGAGATTGAATGAGATAATTATAATTACCAATATTGGATCACACTTGGAGCTTAACAGGCGGCGAGATGTCAGCGATCTAAGTTCGAATTCGAAATTTCAAGTCTCTAGACCGTATGGGGCCTGAGAACTCGCTGCGGAGTCCATTGATACAAGAACCGAAAGTACTAAAAACTATTTAAAAAATAGGGCATAATATCTTAATTGCTGGTTAAACTAAACTTCGTCGCTAAAACTTACATCAATCAATCAGATATGGGGATGTGTTAAGAATGGCTGGATTGGAGGATCGAGAACTCTTCATGAATATTTAAAATTTAAAAAAGATAAACTATTATGGGGGTTTTGAGAATTTGATGCAACTATTGAAAGTCTGCCATGAGTCATCGCAAGTAATTTTGGAAGCGAAAACATCTTTAGATGCGTTGAGCGATTTTTTGGTATGGGGAAAACTTATGGGTTCGCGACACCGATGACCTCGACATGCTTGTGACGTATTTCGCGCCAGAGTACATGTATTATACACATATATACATAAAACTTGATATATTTATGTAGAACAATAAATGTCAAAATCAAAGTATATATTGTCGAATATTTTCAACATTGTTATTGATATTTGCATTGTAAATTTTGATATTATTTATTTTTCTAATATTTGATATCTGCAGTACATCGTGCAATGAATATTATATAGTGTACTGATAGAAGGATTTGTTAGTATTTATTTATTTGATGTATACGAAAGAAGTTTCTGACACAATCGAAAAAGGATGTGGTAAAACATTTGACGATTTCAATATCAACTTTGCGGAAGATAAAAATGTAAAACTAATTGAGCTTCTTAATGAAACATTATGTTTGACTATGTCAATTGATCAAAAATTTAGAACTAAGAAATATAAAACGACAATCGATGTAGTTTTCACACAATACTTAGATAAATGCTAGTCTTACATATTTGTTTCTTATTTCAGTCCATATACCTCTTATACCATTGTTGTAGTTAACGATGATAATAGGTCTAATAATGAAAATAAAGTTCATCAAAAATTATGTAAATACTAATACAATATGGATATTTTGTATTGAGCTTGTTCAGTCCATCATATGTTTGATTAATTAATAAAAATGTTAATAATTATTGCTCGAAGTGCCAATAGATTTTTAAATCAGACTAATGTTAATGATTTCATTTAAAAAATAATAATTAAGTTATTTCTTTGTTTCAAGTTTTCACTTCTGTCGGTAGTCCTGATGACTGCCTCTTTCTTTGTTATTATAATTCTTAGATCATTGAGAGCACCTGTAATTCTTGAAACTATCGATTTTATTGTAATTTGACACAAGACTAAAAAGAAGATGAAATCTGTTTCATGTCCCGAACCAACTGTCTCATCTTCAACAGTTTCTGGAGAGCGTTATTGAAATGGTGATAAACTGTGATCTACATAGTTATATTCAGAATCACAGAGGTACTTTTAACTTTATTATTGTAATTTTAATAGTTATTCATGATACTAGTGTGTAATTTTGAAAATAAGTCACGCGAGAAAATATAAACTTCATTTTGCTACAGCTGTCTGACTTTCATTCTGTCTGTATGTATGTTTGCATACACACTGAATTGAATGCAGTTTCCCTCAAGCACGAAATCGCGGGCAGAAGCTAGTTGTATGTATATTATTTAAGAACATTGATTTCTTGAACTTTCTTGCAAAATTTCGCATATTTGACAAATAATAGTCTTACAAATTCTTTTAATTCAAACTTAAAATTCAAAAAAAAGAAATTGTGTGTCATTTGAAACATTTCAGAAAATGTCGGAGATAGCTATATTTTCAAAATTACCCACTTTTTATTGTTATTTTTGGTTTTAAATTAAAATACCAACTTTGTTGCTTCAACTCTGGACCTTTTTCTTGAGAGCATTCAAGATTGCCTCAATACGTTGCCATTTTCTTCTTTGTCATTTTAATCTGGGAGACAATATAAATTAATCAACATATTTCCCAGGCAAATCCCTATTGTTTTATAATGGATCTTGTGGAAAGAGTTTACGGCTGCCGGGTGGGACATAAAAAGGTCATAAAGTCACTTAAATAGTTGATGCGCCGCCTGATAATAGTCCAAACAAAGTGTACACATTTTATACTATATAATGCAATTCATTCCACGTCGGTTTTAATGAATACATTTACTCTTATCTGTGCGTCCATTGAATTAAACGGCAATTTCGTATGAACTGGGAAATCAATTTATTTCAAATAAATTCACAACAAATATATTCATCTACTTTATTTGAACATTTTATCGAACAAATATCGGAAAATAGTTGTAGAATAAATTTACTATGGAAAATTGAGTTGGTGTGTTTGAAATACGGCAAAAAGCTACCAAAAACTGGAATAAGTTTCCCAAAATTCTTGGTATCTAGGAGACTGACCATCACTATCAGGGTCGATAATATCCACGTTTTCAAAAGTGTCGGGTTTCGTTAAACAAGAATGATAATCTGGTCCCAAAATGTACATCTATGGCAAAATAAACATTTTCCAAATCCACATTTCTTTGCTAATAAAATTCACTCACCATTCCAACAACAACATCGAAGTTATGTAGAATAACTTCGAGTCTGATGAAGTGTTCCTCAACATTTCTCTTCATCATTATATCTCACTCTTTCTCTTTGTTTCACTTCATTTTATATAAATGAAGATTATCGGAAAGTTACTTACACTACTTTACTGTATGCTTTCAAAATTTCCTTTCTACTTCGAAAACTTAAATTATGTTCCAAGCAATATCAAGTTTATATAACTTTATTTGGGATTTCTCTTATGAAATAACATTGTCGCTTTATACAATGTAGGTATACATATATATATATATGAATGTGGAGTATCTCAAATGAAATTTCTGTTTGTCTTGTAGAAATTTTGAGATGTTATTTTATTGGGGAGAGGGGAAATGGTACCCATATCAATTCTACATGTATGTAGTAAAGTTTCTTATCTGTCTCTCTCTGATTTATAGATAGCATTGAACAGAAATATACTTTGTAAAGATGTTCACGTAACTTTTGTGATTGCCGATCACCGAACGTAAGAGTAATATTTCTTTCATAGTCCAACCACCGAATTGAGGTTATGTCTTGACAAAATCCGTCTGGTGGTTGAATAAAGAACTGCTTGAAGGCTCGACCTTTTGAACGATGATTATTTTCGAAAATTTCATTAAAATTAAATTAAAACACTTAAAGTTTTCTGTTTTCTATAGGTACAGGAAAATTCTATTTCTGAAGCAACTATATTCCATCCACGTTTCGCTACTAGAGTATTTTTTACAGTTACGAAAAAATTCTACAATATAAATACAGTCAATATCGAATCGACTGTCACAGATTACAAATATAACGAGACACATTACCACCTTACCTTACGTCAGCTGGAGGGCACCGCCATTTTGTCAATTAAATTCTGGCCAAGGGCATATTTAATAATAAGCTTCTCGATGGTGTGAAGAGAGAAGTTCGGTGGTGGGTGGGGGGTAAGACGATATGAAACGACATGACTCGACGATAGAATGACAGTATTGCCTTCACTATATTCTCTGACTATATTAGAAGGCTTTTATTAAATCAAAGACATGTCCCAAATAAACCTGTCGTCCCTTATCAACTGAAATGTCTTATGTGTGACGTAGTGAGAAAGTGAAGATACCTTCTGGAAGGACAAGGCAATTATTAATTCATAAGCAGCATGGATATTTAAGCCGTGATTCTATTGGAAAAGGGTTGTATGAACAGTCCTTCACGGCTTATATATCTATTTAATATAAGCATGGGAAATATGTCTTGAGAAGCCTAAAATAACCAAGTTGTGTCGTAAGTATAATATGAGCGAAGATTAAGTACCAGTTGAATGTAGAACGACGTGACAAGGCTGTTCTTCTGTTATTTTTCTAACGTGTACTTAAATAACAGTATCATCCTCGATATTTGCGCAACCTTACTGTATAAAAGTTTCGGTGGCAATATGTTTCTGTGGAGTGACTTAAATTCTGTTCATGTCTGTGATACTATGACTAGAAAAGTATCTCGAAACGTGTAATGGTTATGTCACCTGACGTTACCCAAAAGTTTGATATTGATATCCACCTTGAGGATGTTATTCTTTGGTCTATGAAGTATGAAGGTTAGCAAAATTGAACATCAACACTAAATGGAGCAACGAATAATCAACGAATAATGAACTCATGAAAATATTAAAATGATTTTAAATGAACTTCTGGATATCATCAGTTCAGTAGCCTATCGCTTCTTATTTTTTGAATATACTTATCAGGTCTGTCTTGAGATTTTTTCTGGCTCGTAACATTCAGGTCTTGTTTTTATGGATAATAAAATAAGCATATATCTGGTATATACCTATGTATTTTTGGAAACTGGTTGAGTTTTCATTATATCCAAAACATTTTGGAGATTGACATAAACTTATAGGTCTGTCCAAAATAATAGAGACATCGGTAAATATCAAAAATTTATGTGAATATGGAGGGTGATTTAAAAATCATGATTAAACTAAACTTTGAAAATATTATCTTCAATGTAGTTTCATACCTGATAATATTTTTGGTCTATATTTAGTCAGTAGATCTTATCCATGGTCTATAAAGACCATAGACATTATCATCCTACTCCATAGACGTGGCGGCTACTTATTCAATCCCAATTTTCGAAAATGTCAAATATTAGGCTAACTCGAATCCCGGTCCGATAATTTTGACTGGAAAAACATTCCTGTTAAATTAATTATGTAGAATACTGTAGAAGCGCATAGATCCGATGTCTCAGAGGATAAAGAAATGAAACCTATCATATGAAAACCAAAACTTAAAAATTTGTATTCAATTACAAAGTTTATAGTAATATAATGGGTGGAAAATATCGGAAAATCAAAATGACATGGCTTAAAAGTGAGGTTAAGTGAGGTTCAGTCTATGAATTATAAAAAGTGCTTCATCATGCTGATTTTGTCTTCGCTCTGGCTTATCTATCTCAGAAATTACACTATACTGAGTAAATAATTATATTATAATAAAGATAAAAGCTCTTTTGTGTCCTTATTTATAAGTAATAAACAAAAAAATGGCCCATACAGGTGTACATAAATATTCGTAATCTTATACGTATATTCACATGAATATTCTCTAAATTATAATGTTCAAGGATGAAATTTCGAACTTTCTTGACCTAGTTTCTACTAGGATCTCATCTTGGAAATTGCCAGATTGTTGACTTTTGCCTGGAGGAAAGCTTTGTGTGCTTTTCTCGAAATTACTATATTTCTTTCCTAAATTTTCAAGTGACTTGTATTGTAAAAATTAAATTACATATAATTTAAGGTAATATTGCCTTTCTTCTAACTTTTTATCATGTAATTCGATCCTTTTTGCCCTTCAACATACAACGTGCACATATAAGTATCTTCATTTATGTTTTCGATGGACTGGAGCTTGTCAACGAAATTATTTGTGCCATAGCTGCAGCTTTTCTACCCATTTGATACGAATTGATGTGTAGATACTCTTCTTCCATCGGCCATTATCCTTATAAAATTGAATAAAATCATTGATAAAGCTTCCAGAACAGTGGTGCTGTCACTTTATTCTGGTCAATTTATGACCAACAAGGCAACACAACATTTTCATTTCATGTGTATCACCTTTACTTTACAATTCAAAAACATACGAATTTGTCGGGGATTTCTGTGCGTGCGCAATCAACTTTGAGGGAAAATAAAAAGGTCTATACTCTTAAATTATCCCTTCCACTATTCTTCAATGGCAAAACGGTAATACATCGTCTCACGACGACAAAACTTCTCTCTCCTCACTGCTTTAGAGAATAATCGCTCTTTGCTGCAAAAAAAAGGGTCGGCTGCTAATAATTTAATGTCATTATTTCTGTGAAAATCATGGGTCGAGAGAGAGAGAGAGAGAGAGAGAGAGAGAGAGAGAGAGAGAGAGAGAGTGAGAAAGTCCACATTTTGAAGTCTTTCAGCGCAGTGTAAAATAATGGCGTCGAAAAAGTGTGTGTGTATGGGGGCGAGTTAAACAGATGAAGCGGAAAAACCGAAATACGGGAACGAGCTGCTTGCATCTGTACCGGGTGGAACAATAAGCCGATCCTCTGTCTGTAACGTTGGAGATATTCATATTTATTGTACAACTTTTGGGAAAAATAAACCTTGGCAAAAAACAGTGCCAAGAAACATTCCTGGAAATATCTACCTCTACGCTACAGGGCGTGATTTATAATGAAAAATTGAAAAAAACATCTTGCTCTAAAATATGCCCCAAACGAAATTTAATTGAAAAAAAATTCAATCATATTGCACCTGCCAGCAATGATGTTAACCAATGCGGAATGGAGTATTTGTTCACTGAGTAGTTGTTTTTATCGTTGGCAGGCATGGGGTGATTGGATAAACTGTTTATCTACTGTTTTGGTCAAAGTGATGTTTCATTTAATAGTATTCATATAGGTATATACGCCAAATTAAAGAAGAGATTATAATATGTAGTAACAATTAAATTGGACATTTTTCAAAAAAAGCTACGGTTCCCGAGTTACAGCAGAAATAATTTGCGGGCGATTTTTTGAGATCTCTGTCGGTCCAATTTTTGGTAAAAAAGTATTTATTATTGTTCAATTTATAATACAGCGTTTGCAAATAAGAGTTGACCATTTTTATGCTCTCCTACTTACATCTCGAGTTAGAAAATATAATATGTTTTCTCTCTCTTATAATAATTTTATGTTTTTAGCTAATATTTTTTGGAGCAATTACTTTTAATATTTTTCATCCGATAGTGCCCCCTACCAATGACAGTTGGAACTAAATCGAACTATATTGTAACGTGGATGGTTTATCATGTAGGTACTTACTGTTTCAGTATATATTTTTTATTCTATTTCCTTATTTGCTATAGTTGTTTCCTGTATATGTCATTGATTAGTTCTAGAGTTGGTAGATTTATTCTCGAACCTTCCAGAAATTATATGTGAAGTACTGTTTGTATTGTATTGTCAGTTTGACAAGCTTCTAGAACATTATTACGAGCATCTAAATAATCATAGAACATTCTCGATGAATGTCATCTCATGTCATGACATGATTCCGTGTCAATCACGGAAC
Organism: Crioceris asparagi; assembly: GCA_958507055.1. Lineage (NCBI taxonomy): Eukaryota > Metazoa > Arthropoda > Insecta > Coleoptera > Chrysomelidae > Crioceris > Crioceris asparagi. The sequence goes on from OY293829.1 coordinate 80,762,537, forward strand.
ACAGTCAGTTTATTGTATTAATCAACAGGAGACATAACTCGATAGTAGTTGAACGCGATAGTCAAAGTGACAAGCTGTGATAGTTGCGCTATAACAGAAGGTCGTGTACAAGGTGTTGGAAATAAAAGATTTGGAAGCAACTTGCGAATTTTGGACTAGGTATTACGCAAGTGAACTCATCCCACAAAGTTTAGCACAGGGTTAAACGTTACAATATCATATATCATAAATTGATCTACGTTCTTCCACAAGAAGCTAATTTCTTCGAAATATGCAATAAGCAGTTGTTCTTTATACTATTTAAAAAAGTTCTTTTATTTTAGATTATTACTAGCAGTGGTAAGGCTACAAAATCGAATGTTATTCCCAACGACCTCTCTTGGCCAAGGAATATCTTTCTCCTAGGGTTGTCCGTTGAATACTTCCTGAGTTACAGCCCGGGTATCAGCGCTTATTGGTCCACCCGGTACACGTTTCCACATCTCTACAACTTCTTCTTCACTACTGCCTGCTGCTTGGCAAATTCCACTTACTTAAACTTGCTGGAGTAGAGTCCCCCTTCCAACTTTTAATTTACGGTCAAGTCTTTATATTTTATACTACTACAGAAGCGCTGCTGCTCGCCAGTTCAAATAGCGGCAGCAATTAGAAAATTGATAAATTCTCGAAATCGTCGAAATGGTTTCATTATATATAAGGCCAAGTTATTGCATACAAAGTTACTTATCATAACTTATCAGTTTACTCAATTAAAACTTAAGCTGACTTTGTAAACTTACTTGGGGGCAATAATATTGAATATTCCGACTTGGAACACTATATTAAGACTAGTTTGAATCAATATGGGATATATTTAGTAGGTCATCTCAAAGAAAAGTCGCAATGAAATGATGAAGTTTTTGGAAAGTGATAATTTTGAATGCGATACAGATCCTGTGTTCATAAAAAATATGTATGAAGATTAAAGAAATGCAGGTAAATAAATATGAAAGCTAGATGACCTGTAGATTAATTTTAGTTTTATCTAATCACTTATATTGTTTTGAAAACTTTATGATCATTGTATCAAATTTATCGAGTAATCATTGAAATATATCTATGACTTAAGCATACTTAACTAAATAAAAGATTTTCTGTTCATTAAACTATTGTAACGAACTTGTGATATAGTGACGACGCCACTACCGATGTAGGCGACTGCGATTCATCAGAGAGCGGAGCATCTTGGCGAGTACGGACGCTAGTGGGGACCTGGGTGGTATGAGTGTAAGGCATTCTGCTATTGGCCACCGATACATGGCAAGGTCAAGGTTATATCCCGATATATCAAGTGAGTTCGCGCTGTTGGTGGAATGTTCGTGGCGTTGGATGATGTCGGTGGAAAATTCGAGATGTAGGGGCTTGCCTAAATATTGGAGAGGATTTGGTTTTAAATAGTGTGAATAATTAAAATAAATTGTACATAGTGGTCGGTAGTTTAGACTAAGATATATAAATAGTGGATATAATCTGTGATATTTTAGTGTGTAATTAATTCTCAGTAAATTTTATATGACTGTCACAATGTATCTCAGGATGTCATCATACCCAATTTATCGTAATCAAATAAAAATATATCTCAACTACTTCACAAAAAACTTCCCAAGTTATTTTTAAAATCCCACCAGTTCTTAGCAATTCCATAATAGTTTCAGAGCTATCCTAGAAGAGAAACCCTAAAAAAGAGAGTAATTTATTATAAGGAACCTTCAGAAGCAATCTAGTTTCAAATAACTAAAGTAAGAAAGAACCCATGCACTTATTTGTAGGAAACTGATAATGTGAGTTACTTAATGCCTGAAACTTTCCGCTTAGATTTTAAAATATTTACGAACCTATTAACAATTAACTATGAGATGTTACTTTATATTTCAAAGTATTCTCACAATCAAGAACAGTTGGCTAGATATCTGTTCATCAAAGATGCCTTTAAATAATTCACAAACATAATAAAATGAGTTCCTTGTTAGATATTCCCTTCCGACTAAGGCTTTGTGCAATTCATACATTCGATAGAAAACAACAAAATCATTATAAGATCACTGTGATGTCAGACAAGAAAATAAAATGAGGTCAGGTTTTGAATAATTCAAATACTTATATATATTTTCTCCATTATCCGAAAACGAACGGCTTAAATGACATTAAGGAAATAATTCTATTTTCCTTCTTGTTTCTGAAAATACGGATAGTAGGTATTTTGAAAAAAACTTGAACATCCTATGTACGGAATCTTTTTCACAAGTGTATGACTTGCACATGAGCATTCCTTTAAATTCATGTTTGTAGTTGTTTGGATTGCAACTGCTTCGAAATTTCATTTCATAATACACGACTTTTTTTGCTACATTTTGTAGGTACATTCTTGTAATAAGGAATTTTTTTTTACGAAAAATAGCTTCAACAAAGGCAATGCTCTTATCAGTTCTCCAATGAAATCACCATACAATCTTTTCTTTCCTATTTCATCATTGGATCAGGTGGCATAGGAGCAGCATAAGTAGACCTTGTTGATCTCCAGGGATTGCCTTAAACCAAAACATTCCTTATTCATGATCTCATTTATAAGTCTACTAATTGACGTATGAATAAGAAATACATCCCATTAGATGATCTTCGTTATGACAAAGAAAATGAGAGAATAGTATTTCATACCTTGTTTCGTCAAAGACAGATTGAACAAATTTTTTTTATAATAATATTAAATAATAACATAACGCAAGTAATTCATTTCTTGGCTTCAAAATAAACGACCAGCATCCATCAAAATATGATTTCTCTCAGGTTGGCACATAATAATGTTCTGTGCGTTGCATAGAAAGAGAAATATATATATAGATCTATCTACCATACCCTACCGTCGCCTTCGACACTCTGGAAATCCTCTATGGCTATCACACCTCGGCTTCGGAATCAATTCCGAGGGCAATGCGGGCCTAAGTCGTATTAGAGAGGCTTATTGATGTCCTTTCCATTTGTCTGGGTGGCCACCTTTTCACGGCGGCGGACAGGACACCTGACCAGGCCCCAAGGAAGGAAATGCAGAGTAGAGTGGCCCTCTTTTGAATGTTCCAGAATAAAAGAAAAAAAAATACACAGGAGAGTTGCGCTCGTACGCCTCGTCTGTCATGTAAATTTTTCTCTGGGTTCATTTCATCAAGTTGTCAGACTTTATTACCTAGCTACCAACTACGAGATTTTCTTCTTTCCGACCCTATTTTTCGTCTCGTTGATGTGTGGATATAATATACAGGGTGGGGATTTTAAATGGAAAGCTGCTTGTAGCGGCCTTGGGAATAAGTTGTTCCAAAAATCCAAAACTACATCCTCTATAATTTTTTATGGAGTTTTCTTTTGTGATGTGGAAAAAAGGTTGGGGCCACAAAGAGGCGACGCAGCCCTGAGCAACTATATATATATATATATATATATATATATATATATATATATATATATATATATATAATAGTGTAGGGCTTATAATCTTTTATATCTGCACAAATTTTCTCCATTCCTTCCTGTCGTATGCTAGTCGAGGGGCTTCTTTCCATTTTGTCCCTCTCTTCTCCTTTCGGTTGTGTGATTATTTTATCCCAGGTATTCCTTGGTCGGCCCCTTTTGCGATTCTTCTGTATTCTAGCTCTCCATACTCGCTTAACTGGTCTGTTTTCGTCCATCCTCTGCAGATGCCCCCACCAAGATAGCTGTCTCTCTTCAACGTATTCTAGGGTTGGCTTTTTCGTCTTAACTTACCCCTAGGTATTGGAAATGATCTACTTGTTCTATTTGGTCTCCATCTATCACTATCTTCAGTTTTTCTATATTTACTCCAACCATCATTGGTTTTATTCTTATTCTTAATCCATTTTCTTTCAATGCGATGATCTTACCGCTTTTCCATATTTTATATCTTTATACAGAATCGAAAGCTATTTCTAGGTCAAAAAAAGCCACATAAACTTTTCTTCTTTTTCAGTTTGCTTTTTCTTTTGATTTGTTTGTATGTGTCCTTTTCAACATATATTTTCAAATTGATAAATTGTATTTTTTCAAAAAGTTCTGATCAAAAATGGAATACGAGTTGCCGTCTTTCACACCTTTAAAAGATCACAACAAATTGGAAACAATATTCACAGGTATCCTTCTTATTGGTTGAATATGCCCACAAAATGCCATTCCTTCATCTCTTCAGCAATTTTCAGAAAGAAGGAAAAAGATTTTCCTTTTTAATTTTTGGAAGCGTGTAACTATTCTTGAAAAGTTCTAAGTGCTTTTGTTTACATGAAAGAACGCCTTCAATTTTCAACAAGCATTCGCCCACTGAAAACGTTTGCACTTATTTGGAAACACCCTGTATATAGCCAGACTGTGAATAACAATTTGAAACATACTCCTTTCTTTTATGTACGATCAGTTTACTACTCCAATCAGTCAATGGAACTTTTGAAGTGAAACTTATTTGGTTCTCCAAATCTTTTGCGGGATCAAGCATGTAACAGAAGTGAATTAAATATAGTAGCCAAATGAGACATGTGATACAGTTTAAGCTATTATACACCTGCTAGTTTCCAGAACATTTAAGAGTAAATAAAACAAAACGATTGTGCAACATGAATTAGCGTTTCATGAAAGACACCCCTTTAATTTTCGACGAGGATTCAGCCCTTAAAACTTTCACATTTATTTGGAAACTAACTGTATAATTTTACTTGTTGTCGGGGCCAGCCTTTCATATTTCACATATTATATAGGTATTCTTCAAATCCGAAGTCAGCCATCTTGCAAAAAACCATATGTGCTAGCCATGCGGTCTTTTTCAATACAAATATATATCTACATATAGCATACTAAACTTCTGAACTTTGAGTATAAAAAAGAGCCGCGCCGAGAACTGAAACTTTATACTTTTATCGTTTCTTCCAGGATTGCACGAAAATTAAGGAGAAAATTCGAATGATTGTTTAATCTAGCTAATTGCCTTTTAAAAAGTTATTTGTAAAAGTTGAAAAATAATTACCAACTTCAGAAGAGGCTTATATAAAGGCGTGAAAATCTTTTCTAACTGCTCCAGATAGCTGATATAGAAATACTGTATTATACGAAAAAGTTCCTTAACTCTTCATTAGTTGTAATCGGATTACTTATGTAAATAAATGAGAAATATTTCAACATCATCATATCTGTCAAAGGTGTTATACAGTTTGAATGTTAACAGTAACTCGAGTGAAGTTTTCGAAGAAAATATTGAATTTAAGGGAATGGAATGACTGTTCATCCATTCAACATTGTTTTAGTTATGATTTTATTAAGAATCATAATGTACAGGGTGAAGCAAACATGTGCATGTTTTATCAGAAATAACAATAAGCATATTATGCTCTAATATGAGTATTAGTATTTAAGGGAATCCTTAAATGTGTGGTAGTATTATATTCTTATGACAACTTCAATTATTAAGATTTTGTTGAAATCGATGCCATCGTCTGTAACAGAGAGCTTATCCGAGTATAGAGACACATTTAATACACTGGATTTTGACATATTTAAAGTCACTCTGTGATAATTAAACCATTCTCGTATATTTCTTAAGAAATGTTTAGCATTGGCTGTAACTTCATCCTAACTGCCAGCACTACACGTAATAACTGTGTCTTCGGCAAATGAAACAATAACACAGGGTATATTAAGTTGTAATAATCCATTAATATAGGCATTAAATAATAATGGACCCAAAATTGAACCTTGAGGGACTCCACAAGAGATTAAGCTGTAAGAACTTTTAGCAGCATTAATGACAATGCACTGAAACTTATTTAGCTTGATATTTCTTGCTTTCAATACTAAATAAATAATTGCAAACATACCAAATGAAATATTGATTGAATATTTTTTTTAATTGACAATATATTTATTTCGTTTTGCATTTTTTTATAGTAACTTCTCCCTACATCTAATCATTATTGAATAGGTGAATAGAATTTTTAAATGAAATTATCAAGCTCAGTTCTATAAATTATGTAATCATTGAATTTGTATAAATTTTCCAGTATTTCTATTGACTGGTATATAGGTTATTTTTTTGCACAGATTCAAAATAAATAATTAATTAATAATTCAGTGGAATTAATGGCAAGCTAACTATTGAAACTTTAATAATTGCATTAAATTACCTTTTGAAACTTTCTACCAACAAAAACATTGTTATGAAATAATGATATAAAATGCATTGTGGATGGCAACATATACAGGATGTTCTGCAACTAATGGGAAAAAAGTAATTTATGCTAGAAGTTTGTAAATGGGCGAATGTCTGAGAATCTCCATCATGCAACGTGAGTCTAGTATACAGGGTGTCCCATGACATGACTGCCATAATTTGGGAATAAGTTGCTGGTGTGATTTCATGTGAAAAATGTCTAATGAGCACATACCCGGAACTCTAGACTAACTGAGCTAGTAGCTTTTGAAATTTCAGTTAAGTAGTAGTAGGAATTCCATATTAATTTAAAGACCATTTAAAGAGAAACCACATTATTGAATTAGTTGCTCAAAATGTCCACCCAGTTGCTGAATACATAGCTCTTCTTAGATTTGAAGTGGTAGCTTTGCCAGCAGTTTCAGGATCAGCACAAATATTTTCTGCGGCATCCATGATTCAAGCTACTAACTGTTCTTTGTTTTCAATATTTTCTGTCTTTTCCATAGAAATTAAGCTAGGGAACTTAAGCCTAGTGACCTTGCTGGCCAAGGAACTGCAGAAACTATTCCTCTCCACCAGTTTGTATAATTTTAATTAAGAAATTATGTTACTTGTCGACCAAAGTGTGGAGGTGCGCCATCGTGCTGAATCCACATTCGTTGTCTTGCATTCAGAGGAACATCATCCAGTAATATAGGAAGATTATTTTCAATGAAACGTAAATAATGATAATAAACGGACCCTCATTAGTGGACTTATTTAAAATTTCAAATGCTTCTAGCTCAGTTAGGATAGCGTTCCGGGTATAAGTTCATTAGAGATTTGTGACATTCAAGTGTGAGATACATTATTTTTTGCGACGCCTGAATCATCGGTTGCACTTGAAATTTACTTTTCAGAGAGCTTCAATGGTTCTGGTTCAATAAAAGTTAAGTTTTATTTTACTATTTTAAGACTGCAAGACACTTCGGTATAAAATAATACGGGTGATTATTGTAAGTAATATTTGATTTACATCTTTTTTAGAAACATTTTCTCTCGGGGGCCGTCCATAATGTATTTACGTATCCAGATACAATCATTTCATAAGTTGAACAACACTTTCATTATTCTCACATCCTCGAATCTCTGCTTTATTGACAGACAACATATGGTAGAGGGAATAATCGACACAACTACCTGTTCCCATATATATTTATCCCCCCGCCAAGCCCAGCTGGAAAAAATTGATAGAGAACCTGGATAGCCAACCGTCCACAAAGTCGACTTTGTAGCGTTTTACTTTCATCTGTCATTCTTGAATACTATTCTGAGCAAAATGAAAGGCTACATACACACTAGAAGGTAGGAAGCTAGCAGGAAAATATAAAGACCGACCCTTGGACGACGGCCCCTGTCGCTCACTATCTGTCTCGGATGCGGAAGAACGGGCCCTACACTACTACTAAGAGCTAAGGGATAACTGCAGGATGATGTGAGAAAGGTGAATCGGTCTCTCTCTCTCTCGCGGCTTTTGGAATGAAAATTGTTGCCCTACATCCTGGGCACAATTTGATGCCATAAGAATGTAACATTATAATGGGGTTTTGTTGGAAGCAACTTGGTGCAGCACAGTGGTGTGTTGACTTTATGATAAGTATATTTGTTGTTGGAGCTACTTGAAAACGAAGATTGTAGAGTGTAGAGGACAAACCATAAAGAGGGAAGTCATTTCTCTCATCCTATAGGTTGATAAGACTTGGTGAAGGTGATTCAGTGACGAAATAATATTGATTTGTAATATTTGGAATCATGCGATGTATTGGTATCAATTGCATTCATATACCTACGATATATGGAAAAATAGAAATTTCGCTCAGGAATGAAGTCCTCACTGTATTACTATATTTAATAAATTATCAACATGAGCCTGCTCAAGATCAAAATTTAAAGTCAGTGTGTATGTGCCGTATTGGCTCTTATAGTATTCGAGATATCCCAACCAAATGTTGTTGATGTGTTTATCATACATTAACTAAAAGTAGTGTCATAATTTTAGTGCCCGTTGGACAGTGGGTTCCGTACCTATAAGTCTATTGTATATTTCTGAACTCTATGGCTGGTTTTTTATGTTTTTCTCACCATGTATGCATGTAGAATGTTATTAGAATGATCTGGTAGTGGCTGTAAGTGTGACTGGGCCTCCCAGGTGGAGGGTTCCATACCTGTAATACCCAAAGAAGTATCTCTGAGCGTTATGACTGATTTTTCTTTGACTATTCTCCATATAGTTGTGTGTAGTATGTCACTGGACTGTTTTGTGAAAGTCGATCAGTGCGACTGGGACTTGAAGGTGGAGAAATTATCATGCTGTTCTGTCTCAGTGTATGTCTGTGGATAGATCTGGATTGGTGTTCTGGTTCTACGTGCGAGTAGGTCTCTGAGGTAGAAAGGTTCCATACTCAAGGCGTTTAATCACTTTATTATTTCATACCACAACCTACCAAAGTGTGCCGAGTAAAGCAGCTAGTATCATAATAACATTTTTGAAAACTAGTAATTAATTACCTAAGCTCTAGTCTGATTTTTCTATAACATTTGATTTCATTCTACATATTTACTATCAAAACATCGAAAAAATAAATTAATCAAACTGCGCCATGTAAACTTAGCGACATTTCTTTACATAATCACCCGAACGTGCATAATATTGAAGCATGACTTGCCAGCAAAATTATTTTACAGAATGAAATACACAAATCTGATATTATTATCTCATCAAAATGTGATTAATAATAAGTATAATCTCTCAAGATCATTTCTAGCCCTATATTTTTCATCCATTTCTTTCTGTTAATTTCTTGTTAAACACACAATCGCTTGCATATTCACAACGATTCATTAAAAAATCTCCCAATATTCCAAGATTGCTAGACACCATCAAGGTAAACGAGAATTCAAATCACAAAGCAAAACTCGACTAATCAAAGAAAAGTTCACGTTACATTCAATGACAGGCAGACATTGTGAAATGAATACCTATCTTCCCAAGTTCTAATGAAGGAAGAGAATATCACAAATGTGATATGGCATCGAGGAAACGGTAAAATAATTGGACCATTAGGATATATTGATAGCATTGTTTAGTAACATGGGAAGATTTCATATTAAAATTTCTCTTCCTTCTTTCTCTCTTGAGAATATCGCTCAACAAATTATTCTCCAATTTGTAACGAATTCTCAAATTATTGAGATGATCCAATATTTCCCTGAATATTATAAATATTGCAGTTTGTTATTTATTAATGACATAATAAAAAATGATGAGGTCTAGAGTTAAATTATTAGTTTAGTTCAATGTGTACAAAACCTTCGAGCATTACGATATCATTTAGGTATATTCATTAATTTCAAACTAATAATATTTTCTGAAATATTTAGATCTAATTGCATTCGATATAATTTAGAAGTATATTAATTTGTATATTTACAGCACCAAATAATAATGTTGGTCCTACAGTTTTTGGAAAAAAAACTGCTTTTTGACGGAGGAACCCCGCACGGAGGAGGTATAAAATTCGACTGTGTCCTTTTTTTGTTTCTTTTATTTAGTAAACGTACTCCGATTTTGATGATTTTTGATAGAAACGCAAATCCGAAATCTACTTCCCTCTGAAAATCGCCCACGAAGGGGGTGAAGGGGGCAAATTTTCTTGAATATCCAAAATCCGAGATGGCAGAATTGGAAACTTTTAAATTGAACATATCTTCAAAACAGTTACGGTTTTCGAGTTTCTGGGATGCTAAAATTTGAAATATGTGTATTTTCGATATATGAAAGAGGCGATTTCTTTCGAAAATTGAAAATCTGAAAATGGAGAAGTAATGATCAGATTATCTGTAGCAACATTTACATTGAACATTTTTTCTATAAAGTTACGGTTTTCGAGTTAAAGCAGTGGTAAGTTTATAAAGTTTATAACAAGTAAAAGCAAAGCATATATGGATAATGGTGAAAAATTCAATCATTTTCGTGACAAATGTAATACTCAAAAGTGTGAAATTTTTATTTTTTACAATAAAATGGACCGACGTTATCAGTTGGTGCACTGAAAAGTATAAAATAATATTAATTGTATTAGTGTTGGTTCTTGTGAAGTTGGTGCCAAAACTTTTGAATCCAACTGCAACTGCACAATTTCAAAAGTACTAGCACCAATAGAATTAATATTATTTTCTACTTTTCAGTGCAGCAACTGATAACGTCTGTCCAATATTTTTGTAAAAAATATTTATTTAGAGAATCATCAAAATCGTTGAACGTTCAAAACACATATGTACCACACATATTTCAAACTTCACTATTGCTATAATTAGGAAAGCGTTAATTATTTTGTAATTGAGACAATTTAAGCTCTATTTCATTTTGTCTGCAAAAATACAACAAAATTATAGAGCTCAATCCGCAAACTATGGAAAACTCAAGTGAAATTTCAAAATTATATCCGTTAACTAAAATTGTAGGGAATCAATAATTAAAATCATCTAAAACCGTTATTTGTAGGTACTCTGTTTCGGAATATTAGACATCAAATAGTTTTAAGATAAAAATTCTTGACCAAATGTATCAAAATTAACTTCTTGGGTTCATCGTTAACAACTGGTTACAAAATACCAATTCTAATTCAAACCTTGTTATTTATTTATCTATTTGCCCTAGAATAACAGATCAGATTGCACCTGAACAATGATTTTCGCGCCATTTATGTAGAAAATCCATTGGATAAATCGACAATTTGTTCTTTAGCATTCAATATTTCAGAATAAATCATAAGAGTTAGAAATTAAATCTGGAATAACGCTTCCATATTTCAATCGCCAAGACATCTAACAAATGATCCTCGATAAAATCGCACAGAAACCAACTAGATGTATAGTTAGGAGAAACGACGCCTAGCGCGGCTTTCCAACATCGAATCCAAAGCACACTGGCCGGCAACCTTCTTGACAATAATTCCAACTTGAATCTGAGATATTAGTCCAAAATTACCGCGCGGTGCTCTGCGAATTTCTTCGCAAATTAACAAATCGAAGTTGTAGTTCCTATAACGGCCACCATACGTCGTGCGCTGCGTCTATCTACTAGCCGTCCGTGTGTGCGCTAGATTCGGGTATACTGGATGCGCAGGCACCCTCTCTAAGGACCTGTCTGCCAGTCGGTATCCAGGCTTCGCCGTCGCGACGTAATCAGGACGACAAAGTTCGACGCCAACGAAGACGTCGTCGTGTGAGTGAGCGAGCTTCCAGTCAACCTTGCGATCGCTAAAAGTTACAGTGTTATCAAAAATTTATACCGGTCGTGTCGTCAAGTAGAGTGAGAGTGGTGTCGAAGATGTAATTTTTTCTGTTGTAGTTGAAATCAATGATGGCAATAATGATCGACGAGTTTTTATTTTTATGTGATTTTTTCAACAAGCCGTATCGATAGGAAGCAAGCTAGCTCGCGCCTATACCGCGATGGCCTGCTCTGCAGTTGTAATTAGATTATTCCTGATGGTGATCACACTGAAGAGCCAGCTGGCACGCAGTGATCCTGCAGCTACAGCAGGCGACCTGCAGCAACCGCTTCCACCACAGCCTCAGCAACAATCACAACAACAACAACAGCAACGTCCACCATCCTTGACATCGAGAACAGTGCGAACCAAGTACGGTGACGTCAGTGGCATCATTGTCACATTGGATTCCAAACATTTGGAGCCAGTGGAAGTGTTTCGCGGCATCCCGTATGCCAGCCCGCCGTTGGGTAGTTTGCGGTTCATGCCACCCGTAACTGGAGCCCTGTGGCAAGGTGTTAAGATTGCCGATAAGTTTAGTCCAGTGTGTCCGCAACGTTTGCCCGATATCGCGAATGAAACGGCCGCCCTACGAAGGATGCCTCGTGGTCGTTTGGAGTACCTGAAGCGACTGCTGCCCTATTTGAAGCAGCAGAGTGAGGACTGTCTGTATCTGAATATATATGCTCCAGCACAAGGTAAGAGTCAAATTTAAGGTATAGACAGATGTTCTTCAACTTTGATGTTGATATCATCAACACCATATTATAAGGTGTTCCTATAGTTTTTCCACTATCAAAATCTATGACTTGACTTCTTGAACTGGAAAATTGATTCATGCCTTTGAGTTCTGTAGTAAGCCAAAGTTTACAGAAAACTATCCTGTACCTGCAGCCTACAGTTCAAAATGTATACTATAAACCTAAACAGAACCTCGTTTGTGATTTCTCACAGCGAGATCTCTCACCTACAGACCTCCAGCCTATGTTGGCAAAAAAAATAAATGTATCCCATTATCCCTTTCAAGGTTATTATCATAAAATTTTTAAGATTTTTTGCGGTATAAGACTCTTATAAAAAGTGTAAGACAATTCAAAAATCTCATAAAGATGAGTTCATATACGCGTAGCAAGGAATATAAGGGCTTATATTGACTTTTATATTTTTGTATAAAAGATATTTTGTATGGTATCAATCAGTACCTAGTAGTTTGAAAGACAATTTTCCAAATGGAGTTTCATGGAAAAAGAGAACAATTATTGGCATTCCTGTAGGTTGAAGATTTGCGATGTAGAGTACAGAATAGATGTTATTTTATTGTTTTCAGTGCACTATAAAATAAGGTCAGTCCTATCTTTTTATATTTATTTCACAAATTCGAGCAATCAATGTGAAAAACAAAAACAACTTTATCAATCAAGAAAACATAAATAAATACCAAAAAAATATACACAATTCTATTTACTACAAGAAAAAGTTTTTTTTTTATTTAATGCTATTGTTTGTTAATATAGGACTTGTGGGGATCGAACCTATATCATTTGGTATACTAACCATACGCCTTAAGCTCAGCACCATAGTGACATCATCTTTATATCATTCACAGCATTGCTAGACGACTATATCATCAAAATTTTTTGAATTATAAGCAGCTGTTTCTGAAATTAGTGATTAGTAGCAGTAGATTTATTGAGAAGTTTCCATGCAAAAATATCTCTAGATATCATATGCTCTAAAAGATCCAATAAGGAAAGTTATAATTTTTGAAAAATATCTTTTTTGTTTATAGAATTCGAGTTGGACCATCTCTCAATTTTAATCTTTTAAATGAAAAAAAACTCATCTGAATCTGTACTTATTTTGAGAAACAAGGTTACAGAAAAACAACTTGCAGTTGAATTTTATCTATCCTTCTATTTAGGGAGTTGGTCAAAAATTCTTAAATATAAATTAATGTTATTAGAAACAATTCTAGTCTACTCGTTGAAATGTTTAAATTATTGCTTAATAAGGTAGATATTATCCGAGATCGGATTATTACGATACCCTATAAGATACTTGATTTGATTATAATATAGAAAACAAGTAATTAACCATATTCAACGAAAAAAAGTCGGTCAAGTGTGGTTCGAGTTCGAATGGAGAAAGCTCTGTTCTTAAGATTTCTATAGAAGTTTTTTTGTAAGTTTTGAGGTGAAGCTCTGCTGCCTTTTTTGACCGACTTCAAAGAAAGGAGAAGGTATACAATTCGGTTGTAAGATTGCTTTTTTTATGTCTGTTCGCGCGTTTTTCATAGTAAATGTACTCCGATTTAGACGATTTTTGTTTCATTTGAAAGAGGAGAGTTGATAAATGGTCCCATATTCAGGAAAATCAAATCCAAAATCTCCTTCCCCCCGAAAACCGCCCCCAAAGGGGGTGGAGGGGGCAATTTTTCTCGAAAATTGAAAATCCGAGATGACAGAATTAACGAGAATTCCATATCCGGAAATGTTTGAATTGGACATTCTTAAAAATAATCATATGTTTCCGCGCTACAGTCTTAAATATGTGTTTCAGCTATGTGGAAGGGGCAAATTTTTCTGAAAATCGAAAATTCGAGATTTGAAAATTAGAAAGGGAACCATATCCGGAAACATTTAAATTGAACATTTTTTCAAAAGAGTTACGGTTTTCGAGTTTCGCAATGGTAAAGTCTGAAATATGTGATATGAGTATTTTCGCTAGTACAAGCTAAACCTACCTCTAACTTTTTAGGTATTAGTGAACGTTCAACAATTTTCATGACTAATGTTACACTCAAAAATGTGAAATAAATATTTTTTACAAAAAATTGGACCGACTTTATCAGTTGCTGCACTGAAAAATACAAAATAATATGAATTCTATTGGTGCTGGTTCCTTTGAAGTTGGTGCCTAAAACAACAAACTACAACGGCACAACTTCAAAATTATCTGCACCAATAGAATTAATATTATTTTGTATTTTTCAGTGCAACAACTGATAAATTTAGTCCAATTTTTTGTAAAAAATATTTATTTAATTTTACACTCATACGTGTCGGACATGAGGAGAAAATGACCAACTTTTTTTGTATTTTTCGACCGACTTGCCAGGCAAAAGAGAAATACAGTTGGACTGTGTAATTTTCAATGTTCCATGATTCCATAATAATCGGATATGAAAGCCAACATTTTCTCTTCCCAAAAAACTGCCCGAAATGGGTGTAGGTTACAATATTCGAGGGTTCTATCAACAATCAAGTCTCAAATATTTGTCTTACATCTTTAATTTGAAATCTACAGATATAAGTGTATAACACTCAATGAAATATTGTTAAATTGTATATTTTTTTTATTAAACGACTCTATGAATCCAAAAGTTTAATTTTTCAAGCCGAAAATTACCTTTCATACAGCTACCTGGTTTGTGCATATCTGTTTTTATCGTCGCATTTGACATGAACCATTCAACTCGATCACAGGCCAAAGGTAACGGAGGTTAGGTAATTTAATCGATTTGATATTAGCTATTTTAGATGGAGCTATAAATAAGATAATCAATTTGTCATTAATACTTGATACATTGGGAATCGTAGCTCGTAATGATATTAAGAGATTTTATACATTCTATGAGAAGATTAAGCCTTAATAAAGTCACGTTTGTTTCTCTCTTGAGGCTATTCGTGAATTTTTAAGGCCCGTTAAAAAAATAACCCACCTATAATTCTATTCTGCAACCTGCATCCGGTTATTTTAAGGCTAGATTAAGATCCATAACGGTAATTGCTATTCGGTAATCCAAAAACCATGCATTAACCTTAACCTGTCATTAAATTTAACGTATTCAGGACCATACACAAGCCTTGCTTATTTTTTGGTCTTCACTTTTTCTATGATTATTTAGAGGTAACATGTTGCGCTTTTGAATACAAATTATGGTGTTAGATGAATGAAATTGATCTTTCTATATGAGACTTTGGTAAGGAATTCGTCAATAAATATTTTCTACAAAAAAATTACCACCGCTGTATGTCGAAAACCGTAACCCTAAGGAAGAAATATTCATTATAAATGTTGCTGCAAATATTTTTGCCTCTCATGTGGTACCCAGAGATTTTCAGTTTTTGAAAGAAATCGTCCCTTCCACATAGCGAAAATACACATATCTGAGATTTTAACATGAATGTAACTCGGAATCGGTAGCTCTTTTGAAAAAATGTTCAATTTAAACATTCCCGGAGGTTGTGGTATCTTTAATTCTGCCACATGGGAATTTCGATTTTCGAGAAAATTTGCCACCTCTACCCCTTTCGGGAACGGTTTTCGGATCTTTGTTTTTATGAATATGGGACCATTTCTCAAGTCTCTTCTTTCAAATGAATAGAAAATTATCAAAATTGGATAACGTTTACTATATAAAAATGGCACACGAACCAAAAAAAGCACACTGTTGAATCAAAAATTATCAAAATTTGTCCCTACCAAGAAGTTTTGATAACATGTATTTATTCAATCAAATCACAACAAATAAATCTCAACAGAAAACAGTTCAGACTTCAGAAATTCTGCATCCAAATTCTCTTACAATACGAGTCACAGATCAATATCCTAAATATACTTATTAATTTCTATCAACACATTCATTTAATGAAACAGTAATTGACAAATAAATTCTTAAAAAAACAATCAAGAATTCCATGATTCTCAAGGTTCATTGTCTATATATATTTCAATTTTGAGCAAATATATGATAGGAAAGGAATAGATCGTAACCACAGATAACCCTAAAATCAACACACCTATTACGGTTCAAGAAATACAGCGATTCTTAATGTCTAGAAGAAAGAACGCCGACAAAGTCACCTCATAAGATACCTACGGTCTGCTGTCAGACGAACAGAAAGACGGACCTTCTCGGTATGGAGCCCTAAGAGAAATAAAGCTTAGGTCTAGTATCATATCTTATATATTGGTAGTACTGAGAAAATTATATTATATACTTAATCTATTCCAGCGCCACTTTTCACACTATGTACAATTGTTGAAAAATCATTTTTTTTTTCTAATTCAAATTCATTTCTCTTGTAAATATCTAATAATTGATTAATTCTCTTTTTTATCACATACTTTACATTTGAGCTAAGAATAGTGATATCGCTTCCTCCTGATCTTTCTGTCAAATGCATCACATATTTAAATTTGTCACACTAACGATTAAAAAAACTGTATCTGTATTTTAAATTTTTAAGGCGCCCTTATGATTTTCTCTGAATTATTAACAAATCATAACTTTCACTCTTACTTATGAAATCTTCTACTACTCCTAAAATTTTTTGATGTCAGTAGCATCACATCGTTAAATAAACTAATTTTCTTCCAGTCACTTTGATATAATTTCTTAAATACAGTCAACCGATTGGTTATTTACTACAATAGCAAAAAACTTACATGCCTTCAAAGAAATTTTAAGTTACTGCTATAAAATCAACTATAGATTTAATCACGGTATATCTATCTGAAGCTCCTTTCAGTATTAGATAATCTATCAATAGTTGAGCTCCCCAGTTATCTTTCAATCAAGTCGATAATTATCCCGCGGTACGTGGCAAGATCTTCTCTAGCAGATTAATAAAGTTAACTCCCAAGCTCAAGCTGTCAATTACTAGGAAGCTTCCGAACTTCCTTCGAATCCGATGCCATCATCCAAGATTCATACAACCGGCAATGTCTCGAAAGCATTTTAATAGATAAGTTTGAAAAGTCACAAGGGCGCTATCAAAAGCACTACTTGTATATAAGGGTTCGCCAGCTTATTACTAGTTATTATTATTCGGAAGAAGCAGAAAAAAATTGGAGACCCGTCTGCAATCCGAGCTTGAGCGCTGGAGAAAGCTGGGCTCTAGATTTTGGATATGGCTAAGTTTGTTTACAATGTTTGGAAGTTGGTTGGTATATTGAGGGACTATAGTTTCGGTACAATTACTTTAAGTAAGGTTTGGAGTTCTGGAATGACTTTTGGAAACTGTGAAAGTTTCACCGTAAATTCCAGCTGTAGAAATAGGATAACGGATGGGAGGATGTGGTGGTTTTGATACGAGACGAATACAGAACAATTTTTGTCGTGATATGAGGCATCTAGGATTGTTGAGTCATAGCATATGCTATCAGATTTACTGGAATTTGAGAATCAATATACAGTGCTTACTATTTAAAAATCGATTTTTAAAAGTAGCCAGTAAAAAATTTTGCCGCTATACCAACAGCGAGTTCGACTCGCTCTTGACCGGCATTGTCACCTCCTGATGTTTATTTCCTGCGAAAGTAATTAAATTTATAAAGCTGAGCCCCCTTTCAAACAATTCTAATAACTAATATACGCAAAGCTTTCTTAAAATTGACCTTAACACACTTGTGGATTCACAATTTTATAAAAATAACTGAAAGTGATACAACATAAATATATTAGTTCACCTTTATAACAATCTGATATGTAAATATTTTACATCACGCTTTCCGCAGTTAATTTTATGGTTTAGTTTCTGGCAAAATCACAACCCACTTCAACATTGATTTTGTACGTATGCAAATATAATATATATCATGTTGATGTTATCTACACAAACATTATTTGTTATAGATAATGTTTCTGGGTTAAAATGAAATCCATTCGTATAGATTTTCTGATAGTGGTCAGATTTTCCAATCAGGCTTTCACAAATGGTTTCCTTGTTTCAAACATCATTTGTTTACATATGTAAATATTTCATTGCATGAACGATCAGATAATTGAAACTCTATAAAGATAATGTAAATTGATATTAAAAAAAAATATTTTAACCACTCTCACGATTCTCCTAGTGCTCTCAAATAAATTCTATTGAATATAGATATCATCTGATCAGGTCGTATGATCATATTTTTTTTCAGAGAGTCAAGACAATTAACTTATGCTTCATATTGTAACGTGAGAACTCACCCAAATAATAAAAGGCACTCACACACGCGCACACTATCACACAAATATCTGGAGCCCTGGAAGCTTCTTGATTGCTCTTGAAGGAGAATGCTGGTAATAACATCCTGGGAATCCAGAAACATAGAGAATCTACTGATTTGGTCTATTCTAGACGAGAAGCTTCGAGATAGGAGGTTAAGTGAATGTAAGCAAACGGACCACGGAAGTTAGTTTAGTTTGTCATAAAGCACGGTCAGTGACAGTGATAGAACACATAGACAGTAGAAAGTCGTTATGGTCCAAGAAATATAGTGTGAATATAAATATGCATATAGACGGGTAGTTATTGGTATAAATAAATAAGTGAAAATAAATCGAACCCAGTTTTAATATAAATCCCCTTTACATTGGTGTCAGAATTGGGATCAGCCAGTGAGTGACTGTAAAATTGGACAGACTTTGAGAGACTGTGGTTTCGTGTAGAGTTGAGTGTTTTCGTGACTTTTTGTTAGATTTAAGTTTAAGTTTAAGACTCTTTTGTTCGTTTTCGTTTGAAGACTTTTCGTTCGTTTTCGTGTGATAGTGTGCGCGTGTGTGAGTGCCTTTTATTATTTGGGTGAGCTCTCACGTTACAATATTCAATTTCGACGTTGCAGGAACCGTTTAGCCAGAATATGAGCTAAGCAATTTGGCAGTTCATTTGAACGATTTTCCTATTTTTACCGATGCGTTATAGCAAATAGTCGAGACCTTTAAGCAAAATGATTTAGAAACGTTTCACTGAAATCGTTAAAGACGTCCTCGTGACACCCATAGTTGAGATGACAAATAAATAAAAGAAAATCGAGCAATTCATTCTTTGAAGTACAAACCATAAAATGTTGTCAATTGTTGGCAACATTTTGACGGATGTTGGCAACATATTTGTTGGACACAACAAGTTGTATCCGCATACATGTGGCCAGCATTGTTGCTCGTCCAAATTAATCGAGTGCTTACCATTGGCATTTTAAACTGGTGTCTTCTACTGCTTGTGTTAGTGTTGCTTTTGTAATAATAGCTTTTCAATCGTAGAGATGAAAAAAAAATGGTGGCAACGACATTACTTACAAAATTGGGACAACTGTGGGAAAATTCACTAAGTGGCCTATGAAGGAGATAATAATTAATATAATAACATTAATAATAAAGCTAATATTATTAAACAATCTGTAGAAAATAAAACAGCAGTGAAAGTCAACCTCACTTTGCTGTGACTATGTTGTATTAACTTTTCTTGTGGAGAACATCGTCTAGAAATATGGATAAAAACGTGTCATGCCGTTCAACATGACGGCACTATGTTGTCGAGTATCTGCCAACTTGTTGCGAGTTGATGGGATACATGTTGGCAACATGTATCCGGTCAAAGTTACCCGATCTGTACTTACCTTTATATCCCAAAATACTCATTTCAAGAAGTTTGAAAGAAATGATTAAAATTATAAAGCTCCACTCCTAGTTTTGAGGAAAGCTTCTAAAAATGCAACAACCCAGACACCGCTTTTTGAGATAATATAATTAAATTCTGTTTTCGCTTTCGTTGAATACAGCTACGTAACTTTAGTTACACAAGAAACCTAACATTTTTTTTAATACTATCTATCAGGTATCCCTTATAATCAAATTATTTTGAGCATATAACATCCATTTGATTAGAGAAGAAAAACGGATAATATTATATTTCCTAATAATAATTATCATTTATGAAGATGTGTTGAAAATCTATTTAAAGATCAAAGCATATATATACGAATAAGAACAGCCATCTAAACATGCCGGTAGTTGATATCTTACAACATATACTCTAATTAATTTGTAAATTGATATTGGAGATCATTAAATTTTACGTGTGAAGCTCTACATAGTGTAAATGATATTAGTGTTGAAGTATTTTGTATTTTCTATATTATAATCATCTTTAATTAATTACGTTTGGGAGTTATTCTGCGTATCCATTGACTCAATCATTTAGGCTTACTAGAAGTAAATACATCTACTTTACGTATCTGATTTCAAACAAATTAATTGACAAGACGATAAGATTTGTTATTTTCATATATCTATATTTAAGGTATTTCTAATAATTATAAAAAAGATTAATTTAATTGTGCTCTTTGTTCAAATAGCCACAAACACATAAAGACGATTCATAAATATTCATTTTTATAAAATAAATCTAGATTAGTTCTGCTTTATTATGTTAATCTGGCCTGATGGCCCTGATGAAGGGAATAAACAATCTCGAAAGCTTGGCGTGATTCAATGAATTTTATTTAATAAATGACTGAAGGTACCAACCATACTTTTCTCACATCGTCACTAAAGTCTAAAGTCGGCCATTCATTAGCGAACTGGCCCGATTGATCGCTCAGCCCTGACATGTCCACCACGACCGATCCGCCAATGAATGGTAACATCGTACCTATCGCAGATGGGTTCAGGTCGAGTTGTTATTAGTTCGACAACGAATATGCCACCTTGCCACGTTTAGGGTAGGTACCAATGAACTATCCAGTTGTGTTCGTCTCGAGCATATAAAACACTGATCGCGTACGGGTTGGGGGTACGGATCGGAATAATAATAATAGTAAGCGTTCGGTTCGCAGGTTCGAGTCAGCGTTCGGTTCGCAGGTTCGGATAAACGTTCGGTACGCAAGTTGTTCGTTTCCTAGTGCAATCATTTGCAAATATTCGGCAGGGATTGGTTCGATGGTGCTCTATTTTCCTTTGAACCGTCAAAAATGGAATGGATTCAGCTTATTTTCTTCTACACTATAAGCAAACATACCATGAAAAAAATCTATTTATCATTCGATAAATAAACAGCTACTTATTATGTAACTGGAATAACATTCCAAAGAAATATAGAGCATCATCTTTGCTCTGTCAGTATAATATAAACGAAGGAAAGAGAAATCCTTAATCGATCGATCATACACCATATAATCCTCTTTCTTTTCTCCTGGGGGCTCTTTCAAGTGCCTCTTGAAAGATAGATTGGCATACATTATGTGCACTCTCCCAACCATACATTTTCCCTTTGCTCGTAGCTTCGAGCATTTTCCTCCTCCTTCGTACACCAAAAGCCTCTTTCTCACAGTCTTGGCGCTCAACTCGAAATTATGATAAATATAATACTTCAATTGAGAGAGGGATATATATATTTTATTGAACAAAAGTTTAAAAGAGATAGAAAGAGAGAATAATTCAACGGATATTACAGCTTTTTGATGGTTCCGCTAAGATTTGGCGGCTGTATTTGTAGTAAGCTGCACATTTTGCTTAGGTAATCTACAATAAGGAACCCTCTCGATCATTTTCTATGGTCTACACCATATAGTGCCTATAGATTTTGAAGGAGTTAATTTTTAGATATGAAGTAATATATGACCCATGATTTTCTATAAAAATTTTCACTTATCTCAGAAATTCGATTATTAATAGGAACACTTTTGTTATTCTAGCATTCGAGTAGCATTTTAGACGGAATGAGCTTTATGGAAGCTTAAAAATTTGAATATGAGACCATCGGTCAATTGTTCTATCTAAACTGAAAAATGAATCACCAAAATCTGTGCAAACCGTGGTGGCTACATCATTAATATATATTTTTCTTAAAAAAATTAACAGAATTTAGAAAATACATTTTAATATTAACTCTATTGGTGCTAGTACTTCCATAGTACCAACACCAATAGAATTTTTATTATTTTGTATTTTTCAATACCCCTACTAATAGCGTGGGAAAATTTTTTGGTAAAAAATATTTATTTCACATTGTGAGTGTAACATTAGTTATGAAAATCCTTGAACGTTCACTAATACCAAAGAAGACAGTACCTAGTTATCCTGTTACCCATGTATATTAGTTGCTTGTACTTGTTATTATTTGAAAAACAAAGGCATAACTAAATTAATAAATTTTTTAATTTTTCAAATGAAATTATTGACTCTAGTCTGATTTTCACATCAATTGGCACTCCGAGTTTTAACATAGTTTTGTAATGAAATTTATTTTCATTATTAGCTCTATTATCATCGTTAAGTTCAACAATATTTAAGGTGAGTTTATACAGTAAATAAAATAAAATAAGAAACAAATTAAAATTGACATAAAAATAACCTCAAAAAAGATTGGTTTATACAGATGACGAAAATAAAATAAGAAATAAAAATGGACCAATCAAATCACTGCTTTTTGACAAAAACTTTTGTGTTGTATGCAAGTTAAGTGTTCTCTGGTGGTTGATCATGCGCATTATCAGTTTCCAAACAAAATAAAATAAGAAATAAAGTTGAAAGTTTAGTTCTTATTCCTATTTCTTAATTTAGCTTATTTCGTGTATAAACGCCCCCATGGAAATGAGCATGTTCAACTTTCTTATTTTATCTTAATTTGTTTCTTATTTTATTTACTGTATAAGCTCACCTTTAGTCCTTTTGTGCTTTTGATTATTTTATTTGATTCTAAGAAAGATACAATAGGCTTATGGTAACTGAAATGTGAAATTGAAATATTGTGTAAAAACTGCATCGATTATTTTTTATATTTTTTAATACCTAATTTTTAATCATTAGACTTAGTCAAACCTATTGCTTCATTGAGATATTCAATTAGTGTTAGGTTTTTATAATCTGCAAAGTTGATAATGAAGCCCTCATATAATATCATCGAAATATCGTAAAATTTCTCACCAAATCTTTTTTTGAGTACTTCAGAACCTTCTTCCGTATAAATCATCAAGTTTTCGATATTAAATATGAAAAAATCTCATTAAATACTAACAAATCCTTCTATCAGTGCACTAGTATATTCATTGCACGATTTATTGCAGATATAAAATATTAGAAAAATAAATAATATACAAACTTGCAACCAAAATATCAATTACAATGTTGAAAATATTCGACAATACATTCTTTGTTTTTATCATTTATGCGCTATAGGTACGTCATAAGCATGTCGAGGTCATCGGTGTCGCGAACCTTTTCCCCTACCAAAAATTGCTCAACGTGACTAAATGAATTTTTACTTCAAAAATTATCAGTACTGTGATCAGGACGATGATATATTAGATTATTTTATAGATAAACTAAATATTTATGACATCTCTCACACAGAAGAAATTCCATTTCATCTCATACGAGTCTCAAAGGCAATTACTAACATTTTCCTGACATAATCGTTTAGAACTAAACCTGCATTCTACTAGATTTTTATTAAAATTTCCATACAAACACATACATACACACTTCCTACATGAAGAATTATTATCAAACATTTCCCAAAAAGTCAACTCGAAAATATTTCAGTTCGTTCTGTTCTGTGATTCCAGCTACCGAACGCAAATCCAAGCTATTATTGCATGCTGCTTCCATAATGCTAACAATGCGC
This sequence comes from Crioceris asparagi, assembly GCA_958507055.1. Lineage (NCBI taxonomy): Eukaryota > Metazoa > Arthropoda > Insecta > Coleoptera > Chrysomelidae > Crioceris > Crioceris asparagi. The sequence continues at coordinate 80,786,485 of OY293829.1, forward strand.
CGAAATTGATGGAACACCGGAGATGCCTCGGTATCAGGCCCCGTTCCATCTGAATCAATATTACACAGTAGAGAAGGCCTACAGGCTTCAAAAGTTCTAATACAGGAGCGCGACGAGCGACCGATATCCAGATATATAAAACAAAATCAAATCATTTTTTCTTCTCTGTCATCCCCTCATTTCTCTCCCGTTCTTGTTTCGCCTACTATGCAAATGTATTTTCAATTATTGCCAGAAAGCATAATATATCTATATTTCGCTGCTACTGCTGGTTCCAAATCCCCCCCCATAAAAAAACAGGAAAAGATAATAAAAGAAATCATGTGCAGCATACTACACATGGTAGAAGTGAAACTTCTTGCAAACTATAGAATGAGAGAAATTTGAGATGTGTGTGAGTGAAAAAAAGAAGAGAGAAATAGAGAGGTATCATTTCAAAAAAAACATAACAGTATTAAATTAGTTTACTAAAAAAAAAATAGTAAAAATACTTGTAGAAAGTTGAGTTACCAGTACCCACAAGTATGGGAAAAATCCAAGATGGCGGCCAGATCTAAAAATTGTGGAACCCACAACAGTAGGATCCCAAGTGTACTTAGTTACCATCATATAATCTTCAATAACCGCATCCATAATGCAAGTCCCAATAACAGGATCCCCTGGGACTCAAAGTAGTATATGTATGGAACCCACATCCGATGAGTCCCAGTCACACTTAAACATAACTATAATATCGACCCATAACCATCCCCACCACCTATGACTTGCAAAAAAATCATCATCTAATTGAAGCATAACATATAAGTGTGCCACGTACGGAATCCTCACCGTATGAGTCCCAGTCGAAATTAAAACTTCACCATCCCACCACAGAACTTCCATACCCATCGAAAATACCATCAATTAAGAAGTTTTCACTTACAAAATGGTTATCATTACATTTCTGTGTCATATTTTTCTCTTTTTTTCGTCATGGATTAATTACAAATTAATTACAAAAATGTGTTTCTTATTGAAAAGTAAGCAGAATATGTTTGAAGCTTGATGTATTTCTTGAAAAATTATGATTGAAACCCCCAAAATATTCCAATGATCTCACAACATTCCTTGAGAACATATCAGGCGATCAAGGAGGCTACGCATTTAAAAATGATGAAATACAGCTGTTGACAATTTTTGAACTGATTGAGGTTCCTACATCTATGTTTTCAACAGCAAGGTATTAGGAATGGCTAAAAATAATTCATTTGCTTCAAAATTTAAAATTGAGAGAGACTTTTAACATTCGCGTAAGCGATTAAAATCTATTCTTTGTGGCATGCTTTCAAACACAAGACACAAAATGCCAAATTAACAGTTCATTATTTACTAATGAACTCTTAATTATTCAAAAGTCAATAGCTTCGAGACTCTCTCTCTCTCTCTCTCTCTCTCTCTCTCTCTGTTTTCAACTGCTTCGTGTATTCACTGAAAGGCACCACCTTATGATTTTTCCAGCTATCATTTCACCAATAACATTTTTTTCAGGTAAGTCATTTCCATGCTGTATTTTCCCAAGAAACTATGACTGAAATAAAATTAGCGTTGAGACAACTTCTCCAAATAGTGCCCTCCAAGAGACTTTCATGAACGATTTGACTTAGATGTGTTGACCAGAATCGAGGGCTTTGAGTCTGAATGCTTCTCCACTTAAGAGAAAAATAGATCCCATCTGTTCAGAAAATACTACACCTACTGCCTTTCCAGATTAATTGTTGTACTGGCCAATAAATTGATTTACTCACCAATTGAAACTCATAATTGCAGCAAGACAGAATATATGCAGCAAATGCCCGTCATTTCTCACTTGAAAATGAGTTTGCAATTTTAGGCGAGTAGTTTGAATTTTTTTTGTTTTGGAAAATTCACAGGAATTACTTTTACTATATATGAAATTGAAGCCGATGCTTGAAAGTGGAGCTAGAAAACATTATATCTTATTTCCATATTATGAACGTGTGCTTTTAAATGCAAAAGAAGGAAATATGGGCACAAGAGTGGCTACTTTCAATTCCTCCGAAAGAGTTTCACTAAATTTCAAGTTTATTCCAAGTATTTAGAATCAATACATTGTATTCAGTTTTGAAAAGTTTATCTTTAGGTTTTGTTAGTTGCCTCTATTTGGAGCATAATGTTCCTAATATGGGCACCAGCAAAAGCTGTTTATCAGTGACCTTAATCAAATATAGTTTATGCAAATATCGTCTATATCATTTCGTATTCACTATGACCTGAAGGACAATACTTCATTTTGGTTGGTTTGACCTTGTTCAATAAAGCAATTATTATATTCAATAAAATGCTTATGGATGTTCATAACTTATTTTATATTTTAGATTACAATGAGTATTTGGCAGTGCGTTTTGTTTTATTCATTCTTCAAAAACCTTGCGGAATAAAATCAGTTCTTCTCTCCTATCATTAATTTCTTTCTTTCTTGTTTGGTCTACTATGCAAAACCAACTTTCATTTATTGCCAAGAACATAATATATTTCGAATACCCCAAAAACGGCAAAAGATAATGAAAATATGACCATTATATGACTTTCTTTCTTCTGTATTTCTTTTTTTTTTGACAGAGAAAATATTATGACTCCAATGTTTGAGAGCTCTTAGAAGTTTTGTTTGTCAAGGATTAGCGGCGAATGAGGCTTTCCGGCCTTAGATGATCAATAGTAATACGAGGGAGCGAGTCGAAGGGCTTGTTTCTTTTTAATGGAAAATAAGCATCAGAATACGTTTGATGCTTGGTGAATTTCGCAGAGATTTTTGCTTCTATTGAAAGTAAATATGGGAGTATGTCGTTACTTAAGTCATCGGAACTTGTATAGATATTATTGTAACTGATTTGGTGTAATAATTATAAGAGATATTAATTAAAAATGTCTATATAAATATTTGTGAACGTCACTTTACATACATAATTAACATTTGAACATAAGTGAAGTGAAATTATATGATTCGAACTGTTCATCAATTCTCGGTTTCAATTCGTTTGGATGATTTTGAAACTCTTATTATAAAAGCACCCAACAGAAGAAAACTTGCTGTAGATTTAAGCAGAATTTGTCTATATATACACATTTCTATAGTACAGCAATTTTTTTGAGAACAATTACTATGAAATTAAATAATCTTCCAAAATAAGAGCTTAACTTATATTGTGTTAATATTATTGCTCGGGTCGAACGTTCGCGGATTTAACAGGATATCTGAACACACACAATATTAATGATATGACAGTCAATTCGCATCTCACTCTAGCAGAAACTTGCTGAAAAATCTTTCTCAGTTGTTTACTTCGTTATTTTATTTTGAATTGCTCTATATTTAGCGTACGTATTAAAGAAATTATTACGATTCTAAATTAGAGCTTGTGAGGATCCTAATGGAAATTTGTCCTAAACCCCTAGTTCCTTGAAGTAGACCATATATTTGTTATCTTAATCGCATGCCAATACCTAGTTAATATTGAATATTGCTCATTGATTATTATTTTATCATATTGTAACGTGGATAGTTTATCATGTACTTACTGGTATTATTTATTTTAGTTTGTATTTGTTTTAAATCCTTGTTTGCTATAGTTGTTTCATGTTTTCATGTATAGTTCATTAATTAGTTCTAGAGTTGGTAGATTTATTCTCGTACCTTCCAGAAATAATATGTGTATGTATGTGTATATTGTCACAAAATTGTCAGTTTGACAAGCCTCTAGAACCTTATTATGTGCGTCTAGATAATCATAGAACATTCTCGATGAATGTCATGTTATGATTTGGATATATAAAGCCGTGACGATCACGTGACAAAATCAGTCTTATAAAGTCAGTTCGTTCATTCAGTCTGTGGAATAAGGTATTAATAGTAGTTCAGTCGGGAAAGACAGTGACAGTTTAGATTGTCACGGTGACAAGTGGTGACAGTTGTTCTACCACAAAAGGTCTTGTACAGAATGTTCGAAATAAACCAATGGAAGCAATTTGCGAACTTTTGAGTATTACGCTAGTGAGCTCACTGCACAACGTTTAGCGCAGGGTTAAACGTTACAATATGTTGGGATAAACTTCATCTGTAATAATTATTTCTTCGGGGTACATACAGTCCAGAAGTGAGCCCGCCCATATATTTTATCACAACGTGCGACATGAGGGTGAAAATTAAATATTTTATTTTTCGAAGCTACCATAATTATGTTTGGCAACTATGGCAAGCTAGCGAAATTTTTAATGTGGTTGTGAACTAAATTGAGTTATTTTCGTTTACTTGGGACAGAGAAAGAGAGAGGCAGTGCGTTCCCGTGGGGAAACTCGGTTAAATGAAGAGTTAAACAAGCGCCTTCTCATTAAGAGCCCAGCTTGAGGGCAAGATAGCAGCAGAAGCAAAATGGCAAGCAAAATGAACCCCCAATAGAAGCTCAAGCAGCTTTGCGAATAGAAAAGAGGAAAATTCGTGATAGCAGAGCCGACGTGACCACTGAGAATAGCCTGTGTTATTATGTTTTTTATTTGAAATCAAAAATTGTTGCACATTCACTATTTAGATGATTAGCAATATAACATTACGCCTGCATGGATTTATTTTATTTCCTGACAGACTCAAGCGTATTGTCAATAAAATTGGAATTGTGTTCCATTCAACATGTCTGTAAGCACGACGCAATTATGTATATACTAGCTGACCCGACAGACGTTGTCCTGTCTTAACAAAAGCAAAAACAATATCTTGGTTTTCACCCATGACAACAATAGCAACTTCATCAATTGTTGCCGTATTATAGCGTCTTGCGTCTTGTCTTGCAGGCGTCTTATCGGCTTTGCTGACAAAAATAATATAAAATGTCTGTTTTCAACATTTTATGACTAAATAAGTTATAATATGTCCAATCCACACATAAAAGTGCAGAAATTGAGCAAAAACATGAAATCGGAAAAAAAGATTATTTCTTTAGCTCTTAACTTGGTCTAAAATATCTATTTTCAGAATTTTATGACTAAATAAGTTATAATATGTCCAATTAACACATAAAAGAGCAGAAATTGAACAAAAACTTAAAATCGGAGAATAAGATTATTTATAATTTTTAGCTCTTTACTTGGTCTAAAATGTCTTTTTTCAGAATTATATGACAAAATAAGTTATAATATGTCCAATTCACACATAAAAGTGCAGAAATTGAACAAAAACTCGGAAAATAAGATTATTTCATATTTTTAGCTCATAACTTGGTCTAAAAAGTTTGTTTTCGACATTTTATGACTAAATAAGTTATAATATGTCTAATCCTCACATAAAATTGCAGAAATTGAACAAAAACTTGAAATCGGAAAATAAGATTATTTCTAATTTTTAGCTGATAACTCGGTCTAAAATGTCTATTTTCAGAGTTTTATCACTAAATAAGTTATAATATGTCCAATCCACACATAAAAGTGCAGAAATTGAACAAAAACTTAAAATCGGAATATAAGATTATTTATAATTTTTAGCTCTTTACTTGGTCTAAAAAGTCCGTTTTCAGCATTTCATGACTAAATAAGTTATAATAAGTCCAATTCACACATAAAAGTGCAGAAATTGAGCAAAAACTTAAAATCGGAAAATAAGATTATTTCTAATATTTAGCTCTTAACTTGGTCTAAAATGTCTAAAATAATATTAATTCTATTGGTACTGAAAATTTTGAAGTTACAGGAGCAGAAGTAATAATTGAGAAGGAGGGGATAAGTTGAGTTGAGCAAAACAGTTCTTGTTTCCATCTAAAGCCTCATCAAAATTTGAAATTTAGTAAAATTACTTCAGACCTTAGATTATACATTACTTTCATTAATTAAAATTAAATATTTATACAGTAGTATTATTCTATTCCATTATCTGTGTATCTTTTATTTGAAATGGAAATTTTCCAACTCAAGACAACATTTATCAAATAAAACACAATCGGAAGTTCGCTTCATAAATTCAATCCTACAAATATTCCTCCAACTTTTGCTATTGGACTCTCTATTTCTTACAATTTATCTCGCACAATTCATTCGATATGTGATCTGGAATGGCAACATTTACAAGTGATAAAAATATTTTGAATAGTTATTCCCACCGAAAAAAAAGAAAAAGTCTACCTTATATTTCATATTTTATTACACCGTAAGTGGAAACAAAAAATGGATCAACTTTTAACGCACCATTTTATATTCACCTCGCGCGAACTTTCGGGGGTTGTTTTTCTTCTAGTCTAGAGAGGCAATATCGTTTGGTGAGAGAATGTCGAAGATTTGACACGCTTCGAAGTTTTTTTTTTATATCTACGAGTTGATTTTTTTGTCGTCACTGGTAGCTTCAGAGGTATAGTCAAGAGCTTGGAATATTTTTTTACAACCATGACTTTTTTTATTAATCATATGGAGAATCCAGTCTTCGATTTTTGACGTTTTTTATCCACCTCACTGATACGAAATCACTATTGCCAAAAATACATCAGAAATAGTGTTGGAGAGATTAACAGTTGAGTTTTTTTTTTTTTTTCGATTACTTTTATGTCTACTATATTGCTTCAAAACTTCAAAGCAGTTTAAGCTATCCAGAACGTATCGTTATACAGGGTGAGTTTTTAGTGTGTTCTCTGTCGGGAACTGCGTTATTACAGGAATAAACAAAAAAAGTTTCGCACAAAAAATTTAGTCACGCTCTATTTCTATATTTTGAAATCAATTTGAAATGTACAGGATGTCCTTCAACATGGTTAAAGATCATTCTTATGTTTTTTTTTTAAATGGAACACCCTATATTCTATATAAAATTAGGAATCTACTCTCCTTATCGATGACATTAATATAAACTTATACTGGGTTATACTGAGGGGTTCAAAAGATATGATCGATTTTGTCAGAAAATTGCAATGATTTCAACTTATTGTATATTAGGTACTTAGATAAATGATCAAATGATCAAATTTTTTGTATGTGTCGTTTACTTTTAATTATATTTTGTTGTAATAATAACTTATTTTTACAGTATTGTGGTGTACGTGTACAGGAAATGTCAAAACTCAAATACAATATTTTCTCAACTTTTTTAAATGGAACTCCCTTTATTTTAAATCATAAACAAAAAGAAGTCATTCAGTTTCCATTTCTTAACTAAAATGAATAGAGATATTTGAATTTCTTATAATTTTAGGAATACATTCAAATTGTTATATAAAAACAATAAACTATTGAAAAAAAAAATGTAAAAAAATAGTTATCAATGAAAAATATATTACCGGTAACCAATATCGATTTTCAGTAAAGATCTACGACAATATAATTTTAACTGATAAAGTGACATAATTTCAATGTAAATTTTGACCTTGCTCTTGCAAGATTAAGCAATATCATGCAGGCTGTAAAGAAATGAGAGAAAAAATCAACTTTTCAGATATGCTGATACAAGTATCAGAGTGTATGGGTTTCTCAGTAAATTTCATGTTTGCAATTGCTTTCCAAATGAATTCTCTTTATATGAAAGAACAAATAGATATGATATGGATGTTGAGACGTATGATTTTCTTTCCTTCCTTGCAAGTGATACTTATAATAATGTACTCTTATAATAATCATTGGAGGTATTGAGAAAATATGATCCTTTGTATCAAAATCATCATGATTTGTGCACTGTGTACTTTGAAATAAAAACCCTAAAACATTAATTTCATTTTATCAACTATTCAAATGAAATTATATTATCGTGGATCTTTACTAAAAGTTGATATTGATTACAATAGACTTTCTATTCATTATTAATAGTTTTTTATAATTTTTCATGAAAGAAACAAAAACAATACTAACGCTAACTTACTCACAAAACACAAAACTTATTTATTGAATTGTTGAATTTGACGTCCATTTCCCCTAACATATAATTCACTCTCTTTCTCAATACGTATGCATTTAAGATATTAAGGGCCGTCTTTGTAAATTCTGGAAAGCTTCCTCTGTTGTTGCTCATAATAATAAACATAAAGTTTTCTAGAACGCTGTAAAATTACTAACACATTGAATTTTAATAATACCATTGATTTCAAAGTCTTACTACAGGGATTATTATTTGTTCATATATTATATATAATTTTGAAGAAAAAAATTTAAGGAATTTAATGAGATAATAAAAAACAGGGTGTTCCATTGAGAGAATTATAAGTCTGAGTCGTATATCCATAATTATACCCAAAAAAAAAAACAAATGCATGCGCCAATGGTTTCTATATAAAATTCTCTATGGGATAAGTTTTCAATTTGACATTATCGCTGTGAAACTTCCTAGATCTGTGGAGAATCCAAAAAATGTGAATTTTCAAAAACGCCTTGTAACTTAAAAAAAGAAGTTAGACAAAATCTCTTCAGGCCATCTTGAGTTTCACAAAAAAGTGACACAGGAACTCGAAAACCGCAAGGTTCTCTATCTTCAACAACCGAGATACCTGGCTGTCTCAACCAAAATGGGATGCACTGTACAAAATTAACATTATTTTATCGTTTGAGTTAAATATAGGAAGTTGAAATTATTGCAATTTTCTGACAAAATCGAACATATCTTTTGAACCCCTCAGTATAACCCAGAACAAGTTTATTTTATTGTAATCGCCAAGAAGAGTAGAATCCGAATTTTACATAAAATATAGGGTGTTCCATTTAAAAAAAAAAACATAAGAATGATCTGTTGCCATGTTGTAGGACATCCTGTACTTTTCTAATTAATTTCAAAGTATGGAAATTGAGACTGCATAAATTTTTTGTGAAAAACTTTTTCAATTTATTCCTATAATAACGGAGTTATCGACCGTGGACTCACTTTGTATATAGCACGTGCTTTCAGCAATAGCATGAGCTTCATTCAAGCACTTTTCCATCCACCTGTGGACTATTCTTTGTTATATTACCAACATTATGAAACACTATATAAATTATTAGATTCTACTTACCGCTAAAAACGTACCGACAACATGACTTGGAGTCCTGGCGTAGCGAATTATTTCTCAGCTTATTTGAATTTTGGAGTCTTTATAATGGTCACTGTATATGCACTCCCCTTTTCTCCCCTAGCCCCATTTATGGCTAATTTAACTGGCGTAAAAATTTGTAGCAAAAATTGTTTCGTTATTAGGTACAAGCATGTCGTGATTGATGTTGGTTAGAAAAAAATTGCAGAGTTTTCAGGGATTTACATATTTATAAAATCAACCAATAAAAAGCTCATTTGTGTATGAGTTCAAGAACAACCCTCGAGGTTTCAATTAGGTATAGAAAGCTTACGTTTTACGGCTACTCAGTGAAAATTTAGATGTCATATAAATAACTATTTAAAAAAATCTGGTGTGTCCACTCACACGACTTTCCTACCGCTCGCAGGCAAATTCCAGTGAAAGAAAAATTTTACACAATTACAATACTTCTCCTTACATAGCAACGATAATAGCGGTAGTAAAAATCCTCTGGTCAAATCGTGCTACTACTTATTTTTTTCAGCATGTCAAGACAAACAACAATGGTCATGTAACATTTTTTATTCAAGATGAAACGTTTAGCCAGAATCTGAAGACCCAATGTATACAGGATTCTAATTCAGTGCCACCCGCGAGTGATATTGGTATCAAACAAAATAAAAAAGAAAGCAACAGAATAAACCGATCCATTCCCGAGATAATGCTGTCACAGACAGACAGACAGACAGACCAATGGCTAAATATGTTTATTAGACTTCGAAGCTATTTCGATGTTACACTAAAAAGTATGTAATAACAACAAAACCGATTGGATCTCGACATGGAAATATACAGTTTCCACCTTGAACTTAAATTATTTGAATGCTCTACCCAATTCCTGATTGACCTACAACATTTTTTATTCCACACGTTTTCTAATCTAAATCCTGCTACCTTTATCAATTATGTAGGTACCTATATAGTTACGGCAAATAAGGACCGGAGTAGAATGTAACTGAATTCCATTTCAATCGATTTCCTCAACCTTACCAAATAAAAAACTAAACTAAATATCACCTCTAAAGTATCCATTCCTACGTTGAATATTTGATAGCATTCCTTATATAACTTATTTAAAAGCTTCACTCACCTTCACATCTTTTTACTCACAGCCAGAAGAAGATGCCAGGAAAAGCACATTTTCTCTCCTCAATTTTTCACTTTTTGCAGATCGTGGCTAGAATTTCCGCTGGCGTAAATATTGATGCGAATTAACAATTCCAACAACTTGTATTTCCATCAAGAAAGAGAGAGAGAGAGAGAACTCACCAGATGAAAAAGCTTTTTTGCAGCTTTGGAAAATTTATGCGGTATTTTTCTGTGCCCGGAATGCCAAACGCACACGTTTCAGTCTCTTCTGGTCAACTATTGAAAAATTGGGGGAGTGACTGAGTGCGTAAAAAAATATATATATATTATATGTGCGAACTTTTTTCAAGTTATAGCATTCGATTTGCGTTCGTAGAAAATTTATTTAAACTTTTACCCATGTAAGCCGATGAATAACGATAAACTTACACTCTAAACATGGTTTCCCTTTTTCAACTTTTCAACAGCAGAGTTGTGTAAAGTTTTTAGAATGTATATAAATTCCCAATAAAAATATACCTCATATTACCACAATTTCGAATTCGGAATTTTATTCAAGCATAACTCTTTTTTGTGCTTTTTCTCAGAGATGGCGCTATATGTGGGTGGTAAAGAGTTCTCAGAAGAACACTTTAGGCAAGTTTATTCAAAATCTTTAGAGCCATTTTCGCGCTACAGTCTGGAGCAAATGACACATGATTCTCATTCAGTGCCACCGGCGAGTGGTATTGTTACCAAACAAAATAAAAAAGAAAGCAACAAAATACAACGATCCGTTTCCGAGATAATGCTGACACAGGCAGGCAGACGGACAGACATACAGACAGAGAGACGGATAGACAGGTGGACAGACAAACAGACCAAGGTCTGAAAATATGTTTATTAGACTTAGAAAACTCTGAAACGTCAACATTTGTAAAAATCTCGATACCGAAAATTTTACCTGTTTACAATACTTTCCTTATACGGCTACTATATACCTAGTAGCGTAGGAAAGTATTACCAGAAATGACTACCATCTCTTATCTCCGAAACAACTGAGCGTAAAATTAAATAACAAAGTAAAATGAAACTATTTCAAAAAGAAAATATCAAATTATCTGAAGCTCGCATCACTTAAAATCATCAACATTGAACATATTTGTCGATTATCTAACTTATTTTCTTTCGCAAATATTTTTCTCTTTAATATTCCGGCTGTCTCAGATGTTTTTTATTTTTCTCAGGGGCATAATTTGATATGACAATAATACTTTTTTTTCAATATTAAACGAAGGAGAGTTATATTACAATAAATTACATAGAATTGGGCTGAATATTTTTTGTAAACTAAAAGTCGAGATAATATTTTAGCCATTATTTTATAGATACGTTATGAAAACAGAATCAAATTTCTTTATAATTAAATATCTCATCGAATTTTATTGCAAATATATTTATCAACATTACATGTTATTTCGTACTTTTTAATGCAATATTTTTATTCAAGTTGGTCCTAGTTTTGTTATCATGTAATTTATTTCAAAATCCTTAATAATTAAAGAGAGACAAATCTTACTTGGATTTAAAAAAATAGAACAAAGCTTCGATCTATGTATTGGCTACGACCGCTTACAAATTTCGCGGTTCACCAGTGGGCTTTAACAGAAGATCATACAGCGTAGTTCTCCGGGAAAGAATCAATTGATTGTGATCAAGCGATAACCAGAAGGAATCTGAAAATTTGATGACATACTAAAGTCACTGGGGGACATACGTCTGAAATATTTTCATGTTAGTCGTATTGCCGGTTAGAATTAGATGCCAGCTTTGTAATTTTTAACAGAATACCCTGTATATTAATACATTTTTATATTTCCTGTACAATTTTTCATATATTTTATGTATAATGTCTTATACTGCTTTTGTCATATTTAAAATTTTATATCAAAAATTAAGTTTGCAGTCCAAAACATAATTATCAATCTTTCATATGAAGAAACCTTTTCTGTGCTTTAAAAACTTTAGAGGCGTCTACTGATGAACCCCAGAATGAAATACCGTAATTAATGATAGATTGTATGCTCGCAAAGTAGAACATTCTTATTGTTTCGATATTTAAGAACCGTCTAAGTCTTCTTATAACTTGATCTAGTTTTCAAGCTTCTTTTTTGATTACTATGAAAAAATTGTCATCAAAATATCATAGAACTTGTAAAGTAGATATTCTTCTACAAGAAAATCAACCCAATTTAAATATTAAAGGCTTCCTCATAGGAAAAATTTATAATTATGTTTTGGACTGCAAACTTAATTTTTGACATAAAATTTGAAATATGTCAAAAACGGTTAGACTTACATATAGAAAATTAGGTATACGTAAGATGTTTTTAAAATTGTACAAGAAATTGGAAATAACAAACATGCCGTCTACTTCCGATATAACCAGAAATGCGATTAACATGAAAATATTGTTTAGACCTATGTCCCCCAGTGACTTTAGTATGTTAGCCAATTTTGAGACTGTATGTCACCACAATCGATCGATGCCTTTCCCAGAGAACCACCTTGTATAATAGGTTCGTTAACTTCTAAATCGATGCATTAATACGAAATCAATTATATTGAATTCATATATGCTGTACCTAGGTATTTATACAAAACATTATGGTGCAAATATTTCAATTAAACCCGGAAAATTTGAATATATGACCATTTCTTAGCCATCCTGTTCCAAATGAACAAAATAATCATCAAAATCGATGCATGTTTACGTGATTTCATACTCAAAAACATAGATATAGATATAAAACTATAAGACATCTCTATTCTTTCAACATTTCACAATATTTATCATACATAAATTGCTCAAATCTTTTTCTCTTACAATGGAAATTGTCACGTTTCTAATGTTCAAGCACTTCCATCGCTCTAACTCTCAGAATCATCAAAAAGCTCCTGACACTTACACTCCTCAATCTTAAAAATACAGAGACATGATACTATTTCAGCTAGATGATGCAAGCAGTACAAGTCTGGAAGTTTATTGGTCGTTCGTGTATTTTATGATCAATGAAACTTCAGTTTTCTAACGCTTCCCTCCAGAGAGTGCTACTATACCTTTTTATAACATTATGAATAAACTACAGGAAATTTTATCGTTTGGCCAATGACAACCGTGAAGAAGGTATTTTTTGCATTTATGAAATAACATTCAAAATGTAATGTTCAGACATTCTGAATTTTAATGGAATAATTATTGTGACAATATTGTAATCGAGTTCTTTTCAGCTTTGTTATTTGTTTTTTAGGATAACGAACCCCCCCCCAAAGGATGGCCGCTCTATGTGGTTTAGAGGAATAACTTGTAACGAGAATTCTGTGTATTTTGATAGGTTTTAGCAACTAAATAAAGACTTCGTATTCATAATCCACTCTTAGTTCGGTACAAGTATCGTATTAAAATAAAAAACAAGACACTATCCTACCATAACACTGACATAAGAGTCATAAACCTAATTTAAGGTTAGACCTCCGCACTTAATTTAGTAGCGTACTAAGTTTCGATTATGAATACGCCTGTTTATTATTATTCTAACAACCCTTGTCTTCAATTATCGATTTCTAATTCTCACTGAGTGATAAACTAGATATTTTTGAGATTGTCCAAGCAAATTTCTACCTCACTGCTCACTGCATGTTTCCATCTAATTGTTGGCCTCTAAACCAATCCCAATCCAAATTATATAGGTACCTATCACCCATAAACTCATTTACGTTTCAGAGAATCATTCACAATGAAAATCTAAAACCATCATCATCCTCATTATCATCATCGATAACCAAACAACAAATTCCAATTAACAAAATATAAAACCAATATAACAAACCAAATGAAATAGCAAATATTCTCTAGTAAATTTAAACAATCCAAGTGTGAACTAATAGGATATATTTCCGAATGTTGATGATGTACGAGTTAAATTACTACCATATATATATATATATATATAACCCCAACGATTCCTGAACAAATTGAACAAAACCGATAGCATTCCGTTAGGTATGTCTTACTAAATGTTCTGTGAAGTTCTCTATATCTGGTAATTTAAAAAAGACCTAATATACCTATGTATAAACATAACATGGAATTTCATTTGATTAGAGAAAGCACGCATTAAGCGTTAAGCGTTAAAGCGTTTTGTGTGTGAAAACTTGATCCAGGTTTATACAGGGTCATTTTATGAAGGTTAATGTTGGTGATAGAAACTAAGTAGCTTTCAATGCAACATTTTTCCCGTATTATCTTTTATTGTTGTAAAATTGCTCCTTCTTCTTCTTCCATCTACGATAGGCTAATACCTGCGTTCTCATTTCAGTTGTATGAAGAAGTCGTTTTGTTATTGATGTATTTGGTCTTGTTAATGATTTGATTGAGACTTCTGTTTCAAACGCTCCATACCCTGTTATATCCATACCCCTATGATCACTGCTCTATTTCTTGGCCATCAATCTCTTTTTTACATCTAAAGGGCTCTTGGGACGTTGTCATACACTTTGTCATCTCTGCAGATATTTCCATGATATATTCTTTTTCTGTAGTGCTAAAGATATGGGTAAGTCTTTGAAGGTCATCTTCATTTTCCATCGTTTAAAAATACGTATCGAAGTTTCCACTTATTAAATAACTTAAGAAAAAATAGGAGAGAAATATAATTTTGTAGTTTCCATTTCATTTATTCATTTTTTCACAAAATATTCTACTCATGATATTAAATATACAAATTAAGTCGCACTTTCAATTTCTTCTCAGCGAATCACAATATACAACTTCCTTCATGATTTAAAGGAATAAAAGTGAATTGTAACCTTACTGTCAAATTTTCACACATTGCCTTTTTGCCATTGCCATTTTTTTCTTGTCACAGTCAACTGTTTAGGGCGCTTCAAGGTCCTCAATTCACTGAAATAATATATTACAAAAAACATTCTCCGACAGCGATGTGCTGCGCTCTTATTTCCCTACGGTATGGAGTTTCGTAGTCAGTCGTCCTAGTTGTCGTTGTCGTAGTCTCCCTCTCTACTTGATACGCACTTATCAAGAAGTTCACGCTTCAGATCAACACGTCGGATGACAACTTCCATCCGGCAACTTCACAATAAATATACCCTCTCGAAGAAAAGTTACATGTCAAAGATTTTTTTCTTCTTCCATCCAACACAACATCAGAAATATGATGTTGAAATGTGTATTTTCAGTGAGATTTTTTATAGTCCAGGAAATGAACGTAGGTTTTGATTTTTATATACCTTCTCAAGTTCAAATTGGCGCTAACCAAAAATTTTCTTAATAAAAATCATATCTTGCATTTCCGATGTATATTAGATGGAATAGATCTTTGGATATGTGCTACGAACTTTGCACGTTTAGCAACAGTTGCCATGTTCTCTAATCTTTGCATTCGATTATCTGTTTGAGTCAGATGATCCCGATCAGCACCCATCAAGATGTTATTCAGCTCTTCTTACTTAGTCGTAAAAGTGTGTAATGGTTAAATTCGTCCTCTTCAATATTAGAGTGGCATGAAGCATTATCAATGACTAATGCAACTCAAGTTTGTAAAATATTCTGTCCTCTTCAATACTAGAGTGGCATGAAGCATTATCAACGACCAATGCAACTCAAGTTTGTAAAATATTCTGCGCCCTTCTTAAGCATGGCCTCACAAACTCGTTAGCTTCCGGATTCTTCAAAGAACCCCTTCTAAGTTCTGATATATTAGCCCAATGCATCCGATTAGGTGGATATTCACCCCTTTGCAATCTGCAGATTTATATATGCAGTGACTTTCTTTCCTTTCCATGTATGATAGGTGCATTTTGTGCCTGAACATCTAAAATTTTTTCAGCGTATTTTTTCTTCAAGACTATTCGCTTTTTCAGGTCCTCTACCAACATTCAGATACTGCCGAACGCATTCTTTAGAAACGTTAACTGTAAAAACTTCTCGTATTTTTTTACTCAGAACAGTAGTTTTGAGATCTTCTTCCACTGAACGTTCCATAAATTGCGCCAGTTATTTTACCTCCTCATTGCTTCTCTGGTACTTCGTGATTTTAAATCTATTAATATGCAGTTGTTTTTGAAACCCTCAGTAAATTTGCAAGATTACGCCAGTCTCTATTGGTATTACATAATGCACGTATCTGCACTTTCAAATTTGCAGCACCATTCTTGCTTTTGATTAATACCATTAATTACATTGATATTGCCAATTTGACTTTGACTAATGTCATTTGAATTTGAACTTGAAAAGGTATAGTTCTCCAGAAGAGGTGATGCTAAAATTAAAGAGCTCTTTACGCAACCAGTGTTGTTATTTTCAATTACTACTACACTTTCTCGAAAAATTATTAGTTCCTTAACAAGTTAATAACTTTGTCTTTTGATTCCTGGTCTTCTCCTATAAATACTACCAATATCCTCCCTATGTATGTATACCAATGTTTAACTTCCTAAATCACCTGGAAGTAATCAAAAATTTTGTTGATAAAGTCATTTTCTGACATTAGTATCTCGCGAATAGTGAGAGTTTTTTGAAGGCATAATCATTGGGGTATAATTTCCAATCAAGTTATTATTCGAGAATAAAACTTACAGAAGTACATAAAAATTAAATATTTCAGTATAAAGGCAACTTTATTTGCATTGCAGTTTGTTTTAGCTAATTTATTCTAAACTCACCACGTTTTGCCCTGAAGAAGAGAATAAACATTCTCGAAAGCTCGGTTTCAATCAAAGGGTTTTATTGAATAAATGACTACATCCCCAAGGATGATAAAACAGGAGGATAAAACAGGAAAAATTTCATGGCCAACAATTACAAATGACATTTTTGTTGAGATTCATCTTAATCAATACCTAATACTCAATTTTAATAATAAATGTTAGAAAAATATTGCACAAGTAAAAAATTTTCGGACGATTCTTAATTTTATGTTAATTATTAATTAATAGAATCTCACTTCCTTTTGAATTATTTCCGTCTACTAGTTATTATGAATTATCTAACTAATAAACAATTATCTATCTTATACTCTTTTTTCCTCTTCATTTGTTGCTACAAAATTACTGTGCTGTCATTGAGCTCCTAATTGAATGGAAACATTACAAGAGCCCAAAATCGGAACCTTGCGGCATACCAGGTGTGTCAATGTAATTGAATGATTTAAAAAAATATGGACATGTGCTATAACACATTGGTACATTATTAAATTTACATTAAGTGGCTAAATCGACCTATTCATATCTTTTGAAGGTTTTTTTTGGGCCCGTTGGGGTTTTACTCTTCTGAATAGTTTTGAATTAGGGTTATCCATAATCGATCGGTCGGCAAAATAAAATTGGAAATTTCGATGCTATACTAAGAGTAATATAATGATTTATTGGCCATGTGAAATTTAGTATCCTTTCGATGGCAAGTTGCCAAAAGCTAGAAATGGGTTATACGTAGATAGAGATATTATTGTTTGATACCATTTGTTCTACAGAATGAATTCGGATTATTTTAGAAATTCGAAAACCATAATTCAGCAAGACATACATAATTATTTTTAGATTGATTAAAAGTTCTGAAATCAATGCAATGAAAATTGGGTCAGAATTTCTTATCACACGGAAGGCAATAATTACTATTAACATTCCGTGAACATGGGAACATAAAGTAGAAATCGCTTTTTTCCAGTTTTTATGAAACATTGAAAACTCCGCCAGATATACAGCGTGTCCGGAATGTTCGTACCGAAAATTATAGGACTTAGAGATATAGGGGGAGCCGAAGTAATATCACTACTTTATATATAAAAAATATGCTATCGGACTTTGTTATGGAGTTACTGGCCCTCAAGGGGACAATTAGATAAATGTATTCCATTATTATCCTTTTAACGCTTGAGACGGTAACAACTAAATTTGGGCACGATGATGAGTGTCATCATTTCAGTGGACTTGTAAGAGATTATTTAAATATCCCCTCTCCCATCCAATAGATAGGCCGAGACGGTCCTTTTCCATGGCCACCTCAGTCTCCCGATATTAATCCACTTGATATTTCTCTTAGAACCATCTTTAAAGCTTGATCTATCGAACTTCTTTAAATGCAAAAAAACTGGACAGGTAGTGGAGCTTGTATCGCAAATTAGAAAATTAAAAGGAAAAAATTTCCGAAAGTAAATCATGAGACACATGTAAAATATAGTTCTTCGCGAAGGAAAACCAATGTGCAGATACCAAGTACGGAACCTTTTCCACACAAGCTCAATTTCCACTTGATCATTATTTTCTAAAAGATATCGCAATAAATATTCTTTACCAAATCTTGGACCCACTTTATTAGTTGTTGTACTGAAAAATATAAAATAATGTCAGTTTTATTGGTACTGGTAATTTTGAAGTTATGCAGTTGTTGTTAGATTGAATCATTTTGGAACCAACTTCAAAAGTACCAGAACTAATAGCATTATTAATATTATTTTGTATTTTTCAGTGCACCACCTAATAAAGTCGCAACTTTTTTGTTAGAAATATTTATTTCGCACTTTCCAGTGTAACATTACTTATCAAAATCACTCAACCTACACTAGACAAGATAATATATTGCTTATACTTATTCAGAGATAGAGAGAAAAATTAGGGGAAATACGCATATCTCAGACATTACAATTGCTATAACTCGGAGACCATGAATTTTTTTCAAAAATGTCCAATTTCAGTCTTGTAACCTATAATCTCGTCTTTAATTTGGCCGCTTCATATCTTAAATTTTTGAAAAAAGTGCCCTCACCACATAGCGGAGACACACATATTACAGACTTTACCACTGTTTTAACTCTGAAACCTATGAGTTTTTGAAAAATATCAAATCTCAACATGAATGATGAATATGATCTCTTCTTTAATTTTGCCGTCTATTACTTTCGATTTTTTTAAATGGCCCCCTCCACCCCCTTTAGCAGAGGTTTTCGAGGGGAATGACATGTTGAATGCCAATTTCTTTTCGATAGGACCCACTTTCAATAATGCTCTATCAAATGAAAAAGGATCATTAGAATAGGAGCAAGAGTACTATTTAAAAGGCTCAAACGAAAAAATAGTAGCAATAAAAACATGCAGACAGTCGAGCTGTATACTTCCTGCGATTGGTTCGTCGGTCAAAAATGTTGTGGTACCTACTGTACTCGCCAGTACAGCAATTCAATCAACTTATTTAATACCATTTACCAAACAATAGTTGAGCTGCACCATAGGTGTTCCTACCTACTTATCGACCAGAATATAATCTCCCTACATTGTCTAAGCTTTAAAGTTGTTATAATAACCTTAACTAAAGCCGCTTACACATTGCCGAGGACTAATCGATGGCCAAACTGTTCCAGAGAATTGGTGAGACGATGGAGCATATTATTCCATTTGACCGAGCGGCGGTCGGCAATTGTTGCCACGTAAAGTTTTGCTTACCCATCGTCGTCTCGATTGTTTTAATTATTTACCTTTCAGCTAGACTCTGGTGGCATGTAATCCGAATGCGTTTGTCGACTGGATTTGGCGCTTGCTTATTCAAGTTGTAGTGTATTATTATAGACACATGATCCGGCAACTCGATGAAATGTGAGCAAGCAACTTGTTTTGTTTTGGTAAACTGTTCCATTATACTTTCATTCTTGGTCCAGAATGAAAGAATAAAATTAAACTTGTATATTTAAAAGCTGAATTGAAAGCTTAGAGAAAATAATTAAATTTGGTATTGTTTTGTTAACTTGATACAGTTGAAATTCAACAGCGACACCACCGCCATTGACAGCTAGTTGATATGGGATACAAACGCAGAGAGAACCCTAATACAGTTCGAGCAAAGAGTAAAACTCCTCATAGGTATACGGTTCCGAGTTCCGACGCGATCTCATCTCTATATAAACTTCTAAGAAATAGCTATTTAGATCTTATATTTTCCATTTCTTTATATTACAGTGATACACCGGTTTTCGATATTCAGTATTCCACAAACCTACCTTTATTATACAGAACTCTTATTTTCAGATATAAAAACTAACCGATTCGATATCACCATCTTGTGGATCAATAAGAAAACCCTTCAAAATAATAATCATATCAATTTTTCAATATCTCAGTACCTACTATCCCTTATTGTCATCGGTGACTATATTCGAGCATTGCCACCTCTTGCAATAAACATTTCTATGAATATTTCTTTTATTCAGTGTTTCCATATTCTAAAGAAAAGAAACGAATATTCAGATAGATAGAGCTCAAGGCATTGAGGATGGAAAGAACTCGAAGAAATAATATTGCCAATTTCGCATCACAACACCGCAATGTATACACACATATATATATATATACTTATATATACATAAACAAATATCGATATTTCTGGAGCTAAGTACGACCCTTCTCTGGTGGTCCAGAGTCGGAAAAATGGGTGTCTATATGTGCTTTGTAAATTGCTATAGCAAAGGAAACGAGAAACCCAAACAATGCTGATATATATATATATATATATAAAAAGAAAAACAAGATATAGCATCTTCCCTTCGTCGATTTATATTCATGTGGGACGATTCTGGTCCGATGTTAATCTGGTAATAACGAGGCTAGGGCGATTCTTGTGCTAGTTTCCTCAGTATCTGATAATTTGCTAAAGTTATCTATGTGCCTAATTAGGGCACTCAACTTGATTGGATGTTTGTTTCTCAATTTGCTTGTTTTGTTGATATTTTTTTGAGGCTCAAATGTGATTGTTTTTCTATATTTCACATTGATTTCAAATGAATGTTTGTTTTATTATGGGATCTGATTGGATTATTTCAAAATGAGTAGTACTATGTGGGGGAGAATTATAGTTTTGCTGCTTAATTTTGTTTTGTGGCGGAGACTATCAAGTAAAATGACTTTAGACTGGAAGCAGCTGTGATATTATCGAGCTGATTTTTTGATGTATTGAATAAATGAATTCAACGCTAGTCTTGTATCACCCGTTATATCACTTGAAAGCTACAAACAAGACCATCTTCTGTGTAATCTATTTACCTCTAACGGGTTTACCTAATAGTAACAGCTATATATAGGTATATATGGTTAAAATTCTCTAGATACATTTCACAGTAACGAGCAAGACCTTTTTTTTTTCTCTCATTTTCTTGCAAGTCGAGTATAATCCTTCAGCTTCAGATCAGCTACGCCATACTATGCGCCATTATATTATCTTTAGTCTGACAAAATATAAAATCCCAACAAAAAAAAGGCAGCAGCGATAATATTACGATAGTACGTTCTCACTCAGATGATGTACAATATATTTAGATGGAACAGTGAAGAAAACAAAAAAAAAGAAAGTAACGTTGGATATGGAGATTCTCCTAATAACATCTCAATATCTAGTCATTATGCAACAAGAAAGGGGTAGAAAAGAAAAAAGGACGAAATTCCTTCAAAAAAGCATCATATATATATATTATTATGGAGCTTGTGCTTCTAATTAAAGATATTCATTGTAGGTATGAGATATCTAGACTTTACTTTGCTATCTCTGGGAATCACATCAAATTACATCATTAAAATGGTACAATGAGAAATAACAGTATAATACTCACAGCTTCTATTAATTTTGAAGTAAAATGATGTTGCATAGGCTCACCTTGGCTTTAAAGATGAACTTAATGAGGATATTTATTTTCTGCTTCTACAAAAAAAATAGGAAGCAACAAAAATTGGCTCATGCCTTATCGAGATAATCTTCTCACATAAACCTTTAAACAACCCATCGCTGATAACATGTATTTGGATCTCTGAAGATACTGAAACATGTAAATCTGATCATAAAACGGAATTTTTACCCGATTGCAATATACTTTTACTGCAAATCAACTTGGGCTAGCGCTTTGAAAGTAAATAACAATTAATTTTGTTTTTCGACTCCTAATTTAGACAACAGAAAAATGTTCATATTCTCACCGTTCCACGATTTCTTTTAGAAATGTACCTAAAAAACTGATTTTTCAAAAAATCAAAAGTAATATATTCATTGCAATCGTTCACACTTTTGAATTTCGAAACACTTTCAACGACCTGTTGTTATATGTCTATAGAGGTCGAAGTTTTGAAGGTATCAAGTTTAAATTTGCTAATAAAATCAATCTCTTAAATATCTCGACTGAGCTAGTTATTGGGCATCGGTTAAGTGGTTTCAAAATGGCGACGTTCAAACATTTAAGAAAATATCAAAAAGGGCCGTTATGTAAATATCATCAATAATAATTTTGGATTATAGTTATAATTTGTACCTACAACTTTTGATCCAAGCAATTTTCCATGAAATGCACAGAAACAAAAATATTAAAGAAAAAATAACAAATATTGGTAAAATATTAAAATTCAATATAAATTCGATGTGATTGTACATTTTCTGGAGATACAGACCCCGATTAAAAATACAGGGTGGTCCGAATTATAATGGAGAAAATTTACAGCGTATTCAGCAGATAAAAATGATTAAAAAAGTTCATATAAACTTATCTCCAAAAACGCTTCGTTTTGGGTGCTGAAATATTGCGACAAAAATCCTTTTTTCTTATTTTTAAAGAAACTGTTTTAGATTTTGCTTTCAAACCTAGTAGGTATTATTGCCCTTAAAAACAAATTTATAGCATGATAAACACTTGTTTTTGTTTTACCAGTGGCGTTCGTGAGACCGTTTTAACTATTTTAAATAAAAAAAAATGGTAGCCAATTTAGATATAGTGATCAATTATAATTTGTCTTTTCGCTAAAACGAAAATTTTTGTTTGAATGTGCACGTAATATCTTAGGTTTGCAAATGTGATCTATAATATAAAAATGAATCGCTAAATGTGTTGCTAAGCGCAAATCTCGAGAGCAGCTGAACCGATTTTCCTAATTCTTTTTTTATAATATTCCTTGAAGTACGAGGATGGTTCTTGAGGAGAAAAAGAATTAAGAAAGTTGAGAGGAACATTAGAAAATGTAAGAACATTTAAGAAAACTTAACGACAATATTAATTTTACATACAGTACATACAGTTGTTTAACATAACTGTCAGTTGCTTGAAATAACTGTCAGCAATTGACAGAACGCGGTTGATTTTCGGTTTCATTTCAATTTATCATACAGTGAGTTTTTGAGAAGTGTTTATTCATCTCGGTAAGTTTAAATCAATCACACCTAATATTAAAATAATGAAGCCCCTGGATTTTGTTGCGGGAGCGGTAAAGTCAAATTGATGACATTGGTACTGCCACCAGAGCCTCTGCATTCATTGGTTTACGGAAATGGGACAGATTCTATACATTTTTAACTCATATATAGGAATACATAATTGTTTTCAAATGAAGTCATTTGGCGCAACAAAAGTTATTCAAGACAATTTTATGCTAACTTTTAAGGTAAGTATATTGTAAAACAATAAACTTTTACCACCACGTGCCTGAATACGTTGGTAATTTTCAATTGTACCACATGGTGGTACAATTTTTGCAAATTTATTTCATGGGCGATTCAGCAAAACAAGTCGATCAGCGTTATGCACACAATAAATCGGTGAACAGTTCAAGAGTGGAGCAACTTCAAATGTTTTTCCATCAGACAACGAATTATTCAAGACTGCATTAAACCGCATGCCATCTGATTACCACAAAATTGTCAGCAAAGCCGATAAGACGCCTGCAGGACAACACGCAAGACGCTATAATACAGCAACAATTGATGAAGGTGCTATTGTTGTCATGGGTGGAAATTTAGAGAACCAAGATATTGTTTTTGCTTTTGTTAAGACAGGACAACATCTTTCAGGTCAGCTAGTTTAAAATAAAAACGAATTGAAATAGCGCGATCTATCTTAATTTAATTTGCAAACCTCGGATATTAGGTGCACATGCAAACAAAAATATGTTTTTCTCGAGAAGGGTTCGTTTTGGAGATATTTGCAAAAAAACATGACTCTGTAGGCAAGCAAGGAAGTAAATCCGTACGATAACTCAAGAACGGAAACGAATTTCAACAAAGGGTTTTTATTGATGGTTGGTATTGGCCCAAGGAACAGCCCTATTATTTATGGGGAAGTTTAGATACTCTGGTTTCGGTTACGGCCGAAGAACCCTCTTTGTTGACCATTTTCTATGGAAAATCGTCGAAAATCTCAAATTTCTTCACTTTTTTGGGCTAAACTAAAGTCAAAATGGTATAATTTAGCTAAATATATCAAAATAAGACTAAATACAACATTTTCGTCAGATAAAATTTAAAATTGTTGGTAAGGAGTATGCTAATGCTAAAGAAGTTAGTAGAGTTGTATTGAAAGTTGTCTATCTACAAGGAGCCTTCTTCTTTGAATAGAAAATCTAACGCTTTTTCTTATTGGTCGGTTTTGCTGCTCTCCAAATCTTTGTCTATAAATGAAATCTGTTCATAAGTATCTAGACTACAAAAAAAATTATATGTCCCCTCCATACTCTTGCTATGTCAGTGAGTGGGAGGGAAGCCGCCAGTCAGTATGAATATGACACATGTTACTCGAACCCGAAATTATATATACATATATATATATATATATATATATATATATATATATATATATATATATATATATATATATATATATATATATGAGCCCTAAGAGCTAACTCTCATACCAAGTCCTCTGCTGGGATAGGTAGGTGTAGTGTTTGTGGGAGTATATTTGTCTGATAGATGGATGGTCTGCTGTATCGGTATTAGACATTAGACGTGCGGCTGATGTATTATAGGCAACCAGCATCGCGCCTTATTTACGGCGGCTACACACCCATATCTCTGGCTATGGTGTAGTGCGACCCGGATGTTATGAATGATTCCCCAGAGGGAGAGAGAGACTCACACACAGGGAGAGACAGCAAGATGGATAGAGATATAGTTGAGGCGACGAAAGTTTGCTGATGAGTCATTAAAGCAGATAAGATAAAAGACACCTATTATGTCTCCTTGATCTTAGAAGAAAAAGCTAGAGGCATAAAATAGTAACGTATTATGTTTTTAAGCAAGAAAATATTTTGTAGCGATGATTGATTGCAGAAATATAAACATAAATAGTTATTCTGGTCAAGTCAAGTGAATTATTATTTTTAGTCTTTAGTGTTTTTGTCGTCAGTTCTCATTAATAATATTATATTGAGTATGTACATGCGAGATAACGTTGAACGACTTCGATCACCAAAGTAAAGCCTCGCCGAGGGTGACGGGAGATTGGGCGAGTGACTAGTGATGAGCTGAGCACAAATTCCTGGCTGTCACTTTTGCACACACTTCCCCTATCGCAAGGGAACAGGAAACCAGCGAGGGTATAATATTTACCTAGTACCTACAGCTTCTCTGGCAGGGTATGTCTTAATTGTGTTTCGGCATCCACATAAAACTAATATTTCCTGTTGTCTGTACCAATATGACAATATTTATATGTCATGAAATTGTGTCAGCAGTGGCAGTGATTTATATCGAACGATTCAGAAAAAAATCATTCGCAGTAGGCCTTTGAAAATGATAACAATATCTCAAGTAAAGACATGCTCCCATTTTCAAAGACCTGTTGGGGATGAGTATTTTTATTTTTTAATTTTCTATTAAAGCAAATGAAGAAAGTCATACATGTCAAGAGCTATGACTTGAGGAACTTCGAAAGAACTTGGTGTCCAGTTTCACTTCTTCTATTACTAATGCCTTTATCCGAGAACCAAGTCTTGCCGATTTTATTTATTACACAACTTGGCTTCCTTTCACGTTTATCTCTTTTGCTGGGATAATTTCTACCATTCCAGGTGCATGTCACTGCATCCGTAAACTGTCGTCACCTCAACTATATATACACATATATATATATAGAACTGGTGATGCCTCTGGTTGGCTGTCAGCCGCCACATGGGGAAAAGTTTCTGTTTCGCAACTTTATACCTATATATAGGTGTATAGCAAGAGAGCATCGACAGAACAGTAGTTGGAACTTGCTGAACGTGTAATTTACGACAAAGTTGTTGCTAGTTGGTACTTCTTAATTAACGCAACTTGTTTGGAAATGCCTCCTGTGATTATGTTTCGATAAACCAGCTATGTCTGTCACATAGCTTTGAGAGATGAACATGAATGTCGCTTAGCTTGGAAGTTGTTTTTGTTGTTGTTGTTGTTGTTGTTGTTAGGGTTCCGTACAAAAGTTGTAGAAACGTTAGATACCCTATTACTGACACTCCGCTGTCCGTCCGACTGTCAACGGGTTCTATTCTTTAAGCGTTATAGGTACAGGGACTTTGCACATAATTAAACAGCTCCTGCTGGTTTTATTATATGAGCTGAAAGTCCAATTGTTCTTGAAAATCCTGCTTTACATCCGATACCCGATCATTCGCCACACTGATTACCCAATCTTATATGTCTAAACTTATATATAAAATGTATAAAAGGATCTCTATATATAATCTAAGGCCAACTATGCCAGATGACGAAGGAAGACCAAAAATAACAAAGGTAACAGGAGGCTGCTCCCTGGAAAACGGCCGGTCGAATAAAATAAAGCTGCTTCAGTCGACGAAAAACTTGCACTTTCAAATATTCATTTTGGATGCTGTTACAAATATATCAAGTAGGCACCGCAAATTTGAATCATAATATGCATGAAAGATTAAAGAAATTTATGTACATTTTCAAGATTGATCGTAAGACTTTCAAAATATCCTCATTGAACTTAGAATATCTTAAAGTCATCTATAGAAAATACAAAAGTACAATAACAAATTACATCACAGACACCGAATTTGCTGAATCCTTTCAGTCGGTTAAACTCATCAAATACATTCGGTCTAATTGAATTAAATTCATCGTGTGATGGGCATAGAGAAACCCAACATAGAGAGGAGACATTAATTGCGCACATCTACCTTTTTCAGCTGAAGTTACTACAGTTTGTAAGAGACGAAGCACACGGCGATTTAACACACATGTGTGATAAAATAACATTCAACCACACCACCATCACCCACACAATAGTCTCTCATTAGAAGGACAAGCTTTGTCCTCTCTGGAAATAGAAATAACAAGAGACAGAGCTGAGTTGAGTTTGGTGAATACCTTCGTTTTGTCTGTCCCAAAACTTTGGGTGTCCAACACTCACTAGAAAATAAATGTATAAATATGTAGGTACATT
This sequence comes from Crioceris asparagi, assembly GCA_958507055.1. Lineage (NCBI taxonomy): Eukaryota > Metazoa > Arthropoda > Insecta > Coleoptera > Chrysomelidae > Crioceris > Crioceris asparagi. The sequence goes on from OY293829.1 coordinate 80,813,873, forward strand.
TCGTGTCCGATGACAATTTTGTGGCTATTCCACAGTGTGTTAATTCAAGTATTTAACTGAATCCCAGTTGTATGAGCTAGAAAGCGAAGCGTTTTTTTCCATGTGTAAATTTAACAATACAAAGATAATATGTCCATTAACAGACAGATCCATAACGTATTTAATTTGAATTGTTTAATACACCTTTAGGTGTTTGTAGTGTGAAATATTTTTCAACATTTTTCTAGATTCTAATTTCTGTGTTCTATGTGAATGTCCATCCAAACCGTTGAAACAACTAGATTAAATCGGTCAGCTGTAGAAGATTCTTGGCACTTACTGCAATAATTTTTGTTATTCCTACATTATGAGATGTTATTTCATACTTTTTGGTAGTTCCACAACTAACGAAGCGATTTTTCAGGCCCCATACGGTCTAGACACTTGAAATTTCGAAGGTTAAGCTCCAAGTGCGATCCAATATTGATTAATTATATCTCATTCAAGCAAGATCAAACTATTTCTTCAACATGGAACGACAATGTCGGACAATGGTATCCGTCACTGGAATTAGGCACGAGCGTGGAGCATATAATATATACGTCTCTGTTCTCTGGTATAAAGGTACTCTCTGGCAAATCGTCGTATATATTACTCTATGGTTATGTCGCGCTATTCAATGTCAGCTGTCGTAATTGTCAGACGTCAGACATTGACAATACTGATTTAAAATTTAATTTTGTGTTATGGTAGACAAACAGTAATTTGTTATGGAATTGCTGTTGCTGGCAAACAGATAAACATAAGTATAGTACAAATCAAGAAAAGGAGAGATAGCATAGTACCTACTCATCGGTACGGTTCAAATCTTAAATGCCCAATAAAAACTATTTTTTTTTTTTTTTTAATTCAACTTGTTTTTTATTAAAATATCATCATATAATCATTAAATATTTCTACCAGTATGACTAACGTTAACCTTCAAGCAACTGAGTTCATAAACACCTGATTTAGAGTTTTTGATTTATTGTTCTTGATAAATTTACTTTATGTATAATTAGAGCTCAAAATACTGCAAGCTTAACGGTGCACATCAGGCGACTAGCGACGCCATCCAACTTTCTCGACTCTAACCTCTAAGTAATTCATCTGTCAGTACGTTCACGGTTTTAGTAGATAAGTGCGCCGTCACATCCAAATTTATTATTAGAACGAAAAACATAGTTGTGTTCTAACAATATTAAAATTACGGCAAACCTACTCGTAAAGCCCTCGGTGGTACAGTGGGTAAGACGATTGACTTCTAACCGAGAGGTCGTGGGTTCGAGCCCACCTAGGTCAAGGATTTTTCCTTACATAAACAATTCCAAAAAAAATCTTGGGGGAAAGATTATATTATATGTTCATCGTAAATTATCCCCTACCCTAATCAGCGGAAGTGAAGGGGAGGCCTGTTCATTGTCGGACATACAAAAAAGAATTGAAAAGCTATTTCTAGATTACATTATGCTCATTGTATAGTAGTCATTGGTCTTGTACTACCTTTTCTAAAATATGGATATGTAATCTATATTGACGGCAGCTTTTCTATATAGGTATATATTCTTGTTGCACATTTTCTTCGTAAAATCTATGAATAAGAGAACGATGGGAAAGAGAGTTCAAACAAAACAGCGTATAAACATGGGCCCCATTTCTATATAACCAGAGGATTTGAATCTCCTTTGAAGCCGCCAACCAACTGTAATGCTCCTTTTTTTGAAGTTAATAGAGGAAGAAGAAGAATAGGGATACCCAAAAGAGCTTGACCAATACGTCTCTGAAATTGCCGTTTTATAATAAGTATAGGTATATACATAGAAGTAACTCGAGAAATATTATATTTTCAATATTAAAACTGAATTTAAAATATTTACTCACTGATGCATAAAATATAGTTAGTATATGCATAATAGCTTGATTATATAATGTTCCATGTATGAACAGGTAACATACGATGGTTTAGTAGATAAATTTCACCTATATAAATAATAAAAACATATGTTTGAATATTATTTCTGTATTAAATACAATATGAATGGAGCAACTGTGTATACCGATTTAGAAATACCTATTTATTTATATTTCAATAATTCTATATACATTCTTGTTCATGTTTTTGTATATGAAACAATTCAATTATCATTGATTTTGGTAATTTCGTATTGTTTTTATAATACATAATTTCAATAAACGACATTATATTAGTAACTATATCGAAGATCGAATATTATTTTTCTTGATTCTCTGAGAGATGTATTAGAATCCTTCTTTTCAAAACTCTTAAAGGACAAGTGTAAACAAAAAAGTAAAAATGTAACCCACAACAAGTTTCATTTGTCTGATTTTCCCATTATTTTCCTATACATAGTAAAATGAAAAATACTAAACGCAACTTTGGTCTTATTTCGTATCTGCTTTGCAAGAAAATCAAGATAGTGTCACCACAACACGCGATCACAGAATAAAGCGCCAAAAACTTTCGTGATACGTGGCATGTGGTGCCGTTCTGTTGAAAACACATAACATTCAACTCCAAAAATTCAGATGTAGGCGGCTAAACATCGATGATCATAGACCCCCAGATTGACCGTAACAGTCTTTCTTTCCTTTCTTAAGAAAATGGTCCGATGCATTGTGAAATTTTGAGGTTGACTGTCCTTTTCCATTTTTTATCTGCTCAAGTTTCAGGTTTTTATTTGAATCAACGATTCATGCTTCAACTTAGTACATATAAATGTACGGATTCCTTGGAATATGAAAAATACCAGCAATTCTTACTTAATAATGTATCTACTACAGATTTCTATCTTGTTATTGACCGTAATATTTCAGTCAAAATGACAATTTCAATGAGATAGTTGATAAATAAAATCACTTGTCTTGAGTTCTTCCCCTTTTCCTGGATCTGACCAAGCTCCAAGCTAACCTTAAAAATACTTCTCTGAAACAAAGTAATAGCGGTTAGAGTTCTAGAACATTAGATTTTAGTTCAGTATAGCTACAGAAATCATGTTGTATTTTCTTGTGAAAGAGTCTTTTCAAGTGTAGAATGAAACCAACGCATACACACGAGATACGTGTCTGCTACTGCTCTGTAATTAAAATTCTTCAGACATTCACGACAAAGATCCTGGGACAAGAATTTCTGAGTCGGGGTGCAAGATTAAATTTAAACTGTATGAGTGGCATGATGCAAGTGTAGAGTCTTGTATCTACAGTAAGGTATTCTAGCAGTGTGCAGGTAGCGGGGTGTGACGGAAATTACTTTTTTACGAGGCTTTCCTTTTTCGTTGCTCTTTTGGTAGCATTTTGCTCTCATTGTCCTTCTTCTTCGCCTTCTCGCAAAAAGGTACCTACGTGAGTGGTTTTCCAAAGTGCATTGCTAATGATGATGATGACGACGAGGACGACTGCTTCTGGGGACTGTCTCAAGTCCGGTGCATCTAATGCAATTTTAGGAGGGGGGCTGATGGTGGGAGTGTTTTTAGCGTTATTTCTATTCAGAGCTCTGGCATTTTCTCTTTCTTATTCCTTAATTTACTCTCTAAAATATGTGAGATACACTCCATTATCGACAAAGACGATTGATACAGAAAACAATAGCAAAAATTGGACCGAGTTTATTAGTTGGTGCACTGAAAAATGTAAAATAATGTTAATAGGGTAATTCAGTGAAAGACAAAATTACTACTTCTAAGATTGTTAAATTATACCCGATAATTTAAAACTTTAAAACAAGATTAATTTATGAAACAACCAAATAATTTAGTCCCAGTTATTGAATTCGTGTTCGTTGAATTCAGAACGTCCGCAAGATCTCTGACGTCAAAACAGAAAAATTTGACAACGCAGCTTACAGTTTGAAGTGTTGAAAATAGTTCAAACCAAGAAGACTGGAAACAGGAGATTAAACTCGCCCTAAAAATCGCGTAAGATTTCATACGAATATTTTTGGTAAATGCGTTTTTGCGCACCATGCCCTGCCCAACAAACGGATTTCGCTTGAAAAAGGCAACATATCATGATCACGAAGATAAATAAAATAAATACTTAAGATAATTGTCAAGATGTTCATCAATGTTCGTCGTATACAAGGCCACGCCTCTGATGTGCAACTTCTGTAGTGTATTTAATTTTTGCTGTAACCTCATGTGGCTACGTTGAGAAGCATAGGAAGTTTCTCTCCTGTTTCCGGTCTTCTTGGATCAAACCAACAAAAGAAAACGAGGAAGAAATTGCGGTTATAGTCAATTGTCATCTTGTTTTCAGATGATATTGCTTTTCTACCTTTATTGTTATACTTATTTAACAAAATAGATCCAGGACTTTCTAAGGCTGACAGTGATAATTTGCCATTAGTGGACAGCGAGATAATAAATATATTTTATGTATTGAATGTGCAGCTTTTTAGTTCTGAAGTTCGCAATATTAAAACCAAATAGTAAGTATTAGGCATTGTAGTAAATTGCATTTGTTTAATGTGAAATCCAACTGGGAAACACTTGATTTGGATTGTATAGACTGTGTACCAAATTTAATTTTTATGATGATGATTCTGTAGGTTATGTTCATGGCAAAAGGGTAAATAATATCTGCACAGTTCGTGGAAGCATATACCACCATACACCATATAATGTAGAAAATGTTATTAATAAAAGTCCTGGAGAAGAAACTTCTGGACAACAAAAACTTTATAAACCATTTTGTAACAGAAGAAAACAATGATCTTGAATAAAATTCAATTTTCAGTTGTAAGCAAAGTAATGAACGAAAATCAAACCTTCAAATAAGTTTGACATGGACACTTTTTTGACATTAGAGTAGATCTAAGGAAGGACTAATTAGTTCTGCTATCTATAACCTGCCTAGTCTGAGATCTACAGCAGTGTAGCAATTTATAAGAGTTCCATAGACTATGACCATCTGTGTTTTTCATATTTGAATAGAAATGAATAACAACGTTTTCTGTTGTGATGTCATAACGGTTTAGTTTAATTTTTTATCCTTAATATATTCATTATTAAGTAAAATTATGTAGTTTTGATAGATGTGAGAGTTCAATTTATAAATATAGATCCAGAAAATACAATTTTTCATAATCAATGCAACACCCCATTCTATTGGTGTTGGTACTTTCGATGTTGTGCAGTTGTTTTTAGGTAGAAGACTTTTGGCACCAACCAAGTCTTCTATCTAACTACAACTGCACAATTTGAAAAGTACCAGCACCAATAGAATTAACATTATTTTATATTTTCCAGTGCACCAACTCATAAAGTCATTGAAATTTTTGTTGAGAAATATTTTCACAGTCATCACTTTCTATTTTGGACAACGTTTAGATATATTGGATTTCCTAATTGCGTGCTGAATGAAATTTTATCTCCTTCATCCATCTTACCACTAGAAGATTTCAGGGTTCCACACATCCATTGTGAAAAAAGTTAACCTTATAGAATCACTCTGGTGTATGTCAGTCTGTCTACCTCTCTCGATGTCTGTCTGTCTGTATACGCACATCTTTCTGGCACTTATGCGGTGTAAAGTTACCCATTCAATGACAAATCGCGTAAATAAACAAATTCTCCTCGTTCATTCTGTTTCTAGATGGGTCAGATTTTTTGCAGTCACATTTTAGACTATAACAATCAATCACACCACTTTAGGACACAACTTACACTCTACTATTCTTATCTCAATTATAATGCTCAAATCAAAATGAGTTGGAAAAGTTGTGGAACCAAAAGATTAAATACTCTATTACGAGTTGAGGTCTATCTATGAAGAAGAATATTCAACTTTCCTATTTTCTTTTTTTTTTTGCTTTTCTGTCAAGTTTCAAACTACTTTACAGTGTATAAGAGCGTTGGTTGGTTCGGTAACGTTGCTGGATGTTACGACATGATGGGCTTTAATATAAGTTTGAAGTAGTTTTGTGATTGCAAACTTGCACTTGAAGTCGTTTCTGTGGAAATGAGACTAGTTAGTCGAATGTCCCATCTACTTCATATATATATATATCTATATATATATATATATATATATATATATATTTGTCTCCATCGGTGCATTAAGAGAGAAATTGATAATTTTTTTGGACAAAAAAGAAACTTTCAAGTGTAAATCCAATGACACTTTTGAGGTCATCTTTTACAAAAAAAAAGTTGAGTTGATATGCATCCAGTTGGTAAGTCACTCCACGAAAAGATCCGGAGATTAGAATTATTCTACTTAAATAAATGAGGAAATACACAAATACCATAGGAATTAAAAGGCCAGGAGAATATTGGCATTGAAAGAATTGTTTGTGTAAGGGGTTCATTCACAAAGATACTACGAATAAAATAGGCAAGTACTTTTATTCTATAATAATGTTCAGTTAATTGATAAAACATGGTTAATAATTGTAAATAAAAGCATACAATACAGAGAGGCCGCCAATGCTCGGCACTCACAGACGAACCTAAAAATAATTAATTGAACAATTAGTTCATTGTCTTTATTCACTTCCAGCAAGTAACATCTTATAAACATTCATTACCTGTTTATATTAAAGAGATCATTGTAATTTTCCAGCAACCTAAACATCAAACTGTACCACCTCCGTATTTCAGATATTTATCTGTGCTGTATTCGGATATAAGACATGAAGGGATCGGACAGATAAAAAGTGAAACTGCAAGGTGTTTCCCTTTCTTACACCTTTGATGCCGAACAAATACACTGTTGATATTGTTTATACTGTTATCTCCTTCATATGCATTGAGCCTCAGCAACTGATCACCTCAGCCATATGAGTATTTCTTCACCTGAAGACATAAGGTTACATTTTCAGCTATAATGTGCCAAACTCATATTCTTATTTGTATCATTTGATTTTGAATTGATATTCACAGAAAGCTATCCGATGATTTGAGAAGACATAGGGAACTCAAAAGTCATCTTATCTATTATCTGAAATACATATGACATTTGAAAGTTATAGCTTTGTTGTATGAAACTGCAAGTATTTCAGAACTATAAATTCTTCGAACAAGCTATAATCTGCTTTCACCATATCTAAGCTGAATTTGGGGATTCTTTCATGGCATGCTTAGTATCAAAATGTAACAGGTATAGATGAATTTTTTCTATTGAGGTTCCGTATTCCATGCTAATTTCATCAATATTTATCAAATTTTGAAGTTATGAAACTCTAAATTTGATAAATATTTTCACCTCCTCCTCCTTTTTTTCCGGTAAGTAGTTTATTTTTGTCATGACTTTCATAAAGCCTGCACATAGGAACACTCCCAATACACTCACTCCACTTTTCATTCACCTTGTCGTCGAAAGAGAAGAAGAAATTTAATCAAGTGTCTCAAAGCAGCTAAAAATATATAATATTTTTCATGAAATCTTATGTCTATATACATACAGAAAGCATCTTATCCAGAATTGCCAACTTTATGTGAACATGAATATTTAGATACGAAAAGATGGTGGTGGGTATCACTTTCACTCCTGTTCTCCTTAATAATTCCCGAGTTCTGTTTTTATGAGTAATTCTGACAGCGCAATATGAGGGAAGGTGAGTTTATTTTCAACTCGTTCTTTCATTCTCTGTCGAGTAAAGGACGAGGAAGGAGGTCCTTCCTACATTTCGATGTCTTTAATGGAGAAGTTACAGGAGAAGTTCTTCTCAGTTTCGTTACTAACTTTTAGTTTGTCTTTTCTGTTTTCTCCTTTTAAATGGAAACTTCTTCATCAACAACCAGGAAACTGGTAACATTGTACCTAGTTATTTTTCATTAGATTAATTTTAATGATATGTTTATGTTTCTCGTAGAAGATGACTGCTTTTTTTCTTTGATATTATTTATTTACTGATATATGATTATCATCAATACTCAAAGTTTTATTGATAAAGTTAGATGATGTTGAGAAAAAGAATTTAATGGAACTAGCCTATTTATTATGAGATAAAGGGTTTAGTAGATTGGATGAAGATCTGAAATATATTGAAATATATCCTGTTGCTGCAAATCGGAAACTTGTGATTATTTTGAGAAAGTCAAACTCAAACATTGCATGAAATGATTTGTTTTTCAATACTGTCACAAAAATCTTGTGGGCAGTTTTTATGTGGGAATGTGATGTAAAAATTAAATTGTATACATACTCGGTATACCGAAGTAGGTCAAGTCAAGTTATTTGTGTAGTAAATATGAAAAATTCAAAGTTTTCAAGAAACATATAATATCATTTCAAATTTGTAACGTATTCAGTTAGTTTTGAGTTAGCAGGTACATATTGTCAAAGTGAGCAGACTTTAGTTACTGAATGTGGAGATCGGAATATATAGTCTAACGTGGTTCCCTTAATAAATATTAAAAAGGGACCTTCAAGCAAAACTCAATTTTGCGGCTCATTCGTTCCAACGTACACTCTCTACTAAAATATGTAAAAGACTTTTGAGTCGGTGGAGAAATGTGTGTTATTGCTTTCCACGTTTGCACATTGAGCCAATATCCATATTTTAGCAGGAAAATTGAGATAAAGATGCTCAAGCTACTATATTATACAGTGTGCTCCAAATTGGTAATGGATGAACGACGGGTATCTAAGAAACAATAAGTTATAGTATAAAACGGCCATTTCTACTCGTTGCTATTGTAGCAACGATAGGAAATTTCAAAGCTTTAGAGTTGGCATCCTTGGTGTATGGAATAGCTAGAGTTGAACGAGTTGAACGAGTTGAACGAGTTGACCTTTGAATGTTTATAGATTGATAAAAAGAAGTAGTTGTGGATGACATAAAACATCAAAAACTATTATAGATATAAATTCAGCCCGGTGCGCTTTAAAAATATAAATCGAAATACTATCAACCTTATAAGACGACCAAATCGATCTATCTTGGAGTAGCTTGACTGGAATAACTATTAACAACTCAAGCTCAAAGATGGCGCTTTCTGAGCTTCAGATGTTGGGTTGAAAAATATGCCCTATATAAATATTATGAAGAAGAAAATATATAGGTATACTCAAAATCGAAATTTTTATGCCAATTTAATTATGAGAAATTTGTTTTAGCTTCATAATTACACGTTGTAGACAACTCAAGCCGGTAGAGGGCCGCGGATGTAGTTGAATCCACATTAAAGCTCGACTTGAACGTATTACAAGATTACTGCTATTTTAATAGAACGCCGTATCTATAAAGTAAATCCAATCGGATATACTTTGCTTTATATCATTCCAAATTCCCACGATGCCAAATTTATAGCAAAATAAAATTTTATTATTCTTCTATGCAGACGTTGATCTTTTTCGCATTATTGGAAAGATGAGAAAATATTTTTGTTAAATTCATTAGCATCCATTGTAGCTTATCACTTATCAATAATTTCAAATAATAATCAGTCTCCATCTTTCGCCTCATCTAAACTGGGTAAAACTGCTAAACGAAAGTATGGACTTTTCTAGTCTTAAACTATCTTGAAAATATGAGGTTAAGGAGGCAAAATTCCTAATAGCGTCGGTAACTGAAAGGGTAGAGCTAGCAGGTATTTATAAACTTATAAAACCTTATAAAGCTAACCTGTGAAAGTTTTTTCACTTATCCCTTTTAGAAAGTTGGTCTAACCATGTTTAATATTAAGTTGCTTAGTAATTAGTATAGTCCCTCAGCAATCGATTTTCTATATCTTATAGCTTCAGAGATTCTCATAGATCCTTTTTCCAGTTCCATAGGTACATATTTCAGCAATTTTGGGACACACTATATATGTATATATCAACTTTACCTCCATCAACATGCGATAGCAGCTTCTTAAAGCAGCACTTTGGTATTCAAGGGTTCGCGAGGACGGCACTTCTCTTTCCACCCCTCTCCACCGACCGCTTCCTTCTAATAAATGAGAGAAACGTGTCCCATTATTGAGTTTTAAGATCTCTATCCCTCTGTCGAGGATGAGAGAGGATCATCATCAATGGAAGAAGTGTGTGATACTCTGTATATATATATATATATATATATATATATATATATATATATATATATACATATATATATCAGTGGTGGAGGTGGTGGCGGTATGTGGCTTAACGGATGTGCCTTGACACATTTCGGCTTCGAAAAGCTATAGGTTAAGATGTAGGAGATGGTGGGTGGGGTGATTGCTCCATACTTTCAGACATACCTACTTGATATCCTTTACGTTTGCGTGATATTCCGGTGAAGCTGCAATATTTTTGGCAGTTTTGTTAGACAAAAATCTTCGGCGTTATTTTCGCTGTATTTCTTGAATCGTAATTGATTGACATATAAAAGTATTTAATATTACAGGTGACATAATCTGTCTATATAAAACTGAACGCCTGTGTGTGCCTTATTGGCATTTAGAGATATCCCAAACAAGGTGTTTATCATACCTTTGTATCTACTGTCATACTTTCAGTGTCCGTGAGACTCTATGTAGTGGGTTCCGTAACTGAAAGTCTATTTATGAATTTTATGGCTGGATTTTGATGGTCTTTTTGCCATGTATATATGTAGAATGTTATTAAAATGATCTGGTAGTAGCTATACATGTCACTGAGCCTCCAGGGTGCCGGGTTCATTACTTGTAATACCCAAAGAAATATCTCTGAGCTCTATAGCTGAATTTTTGTGGATGTTTCTCTATATTTGCGTGTAGTATGTCACTGGAATGTTTTGTGAGGGTTAGTTAGTCAGTGCGACTGGGAATTAAAGATGACTGGGCCTCCTGGTTGAAAGGTTCATTACCTGTAAGACCCAAAATGTACCTAGGTCTGATCTCTATGGCTGAATTTCTATGGATTTTTCTCAATATTTGCATGTAGTATGTCACTTTACGGTTTTGTGAGAGTTGATAAGTGCGACTGGGAATTAAATGTGGAGGATTCCATACTGTTCTCTCTTGGTGCATCACTGAGGATGGATCTGGTTTGGTGTTCGAAATAATTTTACGTGCGAGTAGAAAGTAGGAGGGCTCCATACTAAAATCCAAACTTTTGTTTTGCTCGATCCTTATAACGGCTATATCTTTTGAACTGTAACAAGTTAAACAGTTCTTGTATGAGACTATATATGGAACTGTTCGTTTAAACATAACGTTTTCTCTTGTATTTCCTCATTGATTCGCCTTGATACTGTGGTCAAAGGCTTCGGTACAATTTTTTGCTACAGTCTTTTGAAAACACGTTCTTCGAATGTTGCCGGCAGAAAAAAATGTTTTCTTTGGTACGCTGATTTCTGGCTCTTTCTCACAAAGTTAACGACTCTAAAGTTATTTTTTTATCCAATCAATGTGATAATAACACTCTTTTCGGATTTTATTTTCAATTTATTAAATATCCCCATAACATTCATTACAAAGAATTTTTTAAATAAAACGATTTAATCTCTAAAAAGTATATGTAAATTCTGATATATTTACGTACTGTTTTATATGCCTAAGCTGTATCAATTACCTTGTTACGTGCATTATTGACAAATGAAAATAATTAAAGACTATTCAGAAATAAATTGCATACCTATGCCATTCTAATACAACAAAACTATATCATTATATATGTATATACCTACTATATATAAATCACATGTAAATTGTTTAATATGTAGTTTGTCTTTTTAATCTCATTATTTATTAAATTGAAAATGAAGTTGAGCGACAATATGTTTAGAATACTGATTAAATCAATATATTATTATTTCGATAGCAAATTTTGATGTATGATTGAGTTGTGTTATTGGATATAATAACTAGATGGAATATCTTTTTGATATTTATATTCTACACAATGAGTTCATAATAATATGTGTCATAAAATTACACTTCTAAACAGTGTCAAGGTATAATGTCAGCAGCCGTTGGCAATTTATGACAGAAAAACTATCTTGAAATAATTATAATCTGGATCGTATAATAGCACTTTGTACTAAGGTACGTTTGATTGAATCAGACTTATTTTGATCTCAGTCAAGTGCTATCGTCTGATTTGTCATATGCCAATAATTCTACACTCCCACCTTGAAAAGCACACAATTTGTCATCAACGCAATGAAATAAATTTCCACCTAGATTACATAGACAGGCTGGTTGGTTGGTATATATATATATATATATATATACATCTATTTCGTTATATTTGTGTAATAATTTACTACGCGGTGGTGTTGTTGAAAAAAAAACAACGATAGTAGGTACCTACTCAGAATTCGAAGTGCGGAACAAGCAGTTAAGCCCTTATAAATAACTCCAATAAATAATGTCTTAGTGGCGTTGGTTATCCCGAATGGACATCACGTTCCTGTTGCTCGTTCTTTATGTTTCTCTCTCTCTCTTTCTTTCGCATTAAATTATAACATTGGATAAGCGTAGAGATGAGAATGTATCATGAATTTTTTTCAAAAATTACGACAGGCAACATTAAACTTTCTGCGTGTGGAATTGCAGACTTGTTACAATATAATTATTTTTATTGGAGATATTTGATGTCAAATATAAACTTAAAAAATTATTTTGATTATTATTCATGTCAATATTTTTCTTACAGAATTGCATTTGTACATGAACTAAAACATATATTAAGAAATGATATTACGATTAACAAACCATTTTAGTTGTTTATCTCATCGAATATGTCAGACAAGGCAAAATTTGAATTTATTTTCAATATTTCATATCTAAATACGTACCCATCCTGTTCCATATCCATGTAATTTGGAATTATCAACAATCAAAAAAATGCACCAGGTGGAATTCGAACCGTATACCTTTGTTAATACAAACCAGGCGCTATGAAGCAAGATTGCGATCACCATGGGTTTCGGTAACTGCCCAAATAGTAGGAATATTTTAAATTATCTTCAGTTGCAGCCGATATGAATAAAAAATATAAGATATTCCTAGAGTCCTTACTAATACATAAATAATTTATCAGGAAATTTGCAAGTATAAATGATTCAATAGTTTATATACTCTATAAAACAGGTTTAAGAACATTTCAATAATAAAAAAGATGTATTATATTATCTATTACCAAAAATAAAAATCATCAAAACAAAGGCAAGTTTACTAAAAGAAACGAGGTTAGATACATACAGGGCGAGTGTGTCCACGGTCGATAACGCCTTTATTATAGGAATAAATGAAACAAGTTTTTCACAAAAAAATGTAGGCAGTCCTCCCAATTTCCATATTTTGAAATTAATTAAAAATGTACAGGATATTCTATAACATGGTGAGAGATCGTTCTTATGTTTTTTTTTTTGATGAAGCAGCCTAAATTTAGAATCTAATCTACTTCGCAAGTACATTAATACAAACTTATACTGGGTTATACTGAGGGGTTCAAAAGATATAATCAATTTTGTTAGAAAATTGCAATGATTTCAACTTCTTGTATATTACTTAAATGATAAAATGCGGAAGTTGTGTACAGGGAATGTCAAAGCTCAAATACCATATCTTCTCATATTTTTAAATGGAACACCCTATATTTTATATCATAAACAAAAAGAAAATCTTTCAATTTTAATTTTTATTAAATATTCCCAGTAACTATAAGAAAAACATTAATAATCAATAAGAAATCTATTATAGGTAACCAATATCAATTTTTAGAAAAGATCCTCGAGAATATAATTTCAACAGATAAAATGAAATAATTTTAATGCAAATTTTGACATTGCTCTTGCAAGATTAAACAATATCATGCAGGCTGTGAAGAAATGAGTAATAAAATTATTAACTTTTCTAACCTAACCTAACCTAACCTAACCTAACCTAACCTAACCTAAAACAAGTAACAGAGTGTGAGAGTTTCTGAGTAAATTTCATGTTTGCAGTAGCTTTCCAAATATTTTTTACATGAGAGAACGAACAGAATGATATGGATGTTGAGATGCCCCGTATATTTTTCTTTCTTTGCTTGCTTTCAACTCATAGCATGATTATCTTATAATTATCATTCGAGGTCTTCAGAAAATATGATTCTTAATATCACTATTGTTCTGATTTAGGTGCTGTGTACTTTGAAATAAAAACCCTAATTACATTACTTTCATTTTATCAACTAATCAATTGAAATTATATTGTCGTGGATCTCGTTACTGAATATTGATATTGGTTACCTGTGATAGATTTTCTATTGATTATTAATAGATCGTTTTACTCGTCCTTCGTTTGAGAAGTCAATCAACAATGATTATATTTGTGAACTTTTCAATGTTATCAAACCATTTTGTTTTTTGCATATTTATATCTACACACGACCGCGACCATCAATCAGTAGGTAGATACAGTGTACATATTAATCCGAACTTGTGATGGAAAGCAACAAACATGCCACTCGTAGGTATAATATTGTTGATGTGTGTGCAGAGGCAGTGGGAACCAGAGTGCTTCGTCCTGCTGCATTGCTAACACTGTGTGCTTGCTGCTGCTGGTATTGCTGATCAGTCAATTTTCCGGGTGAGCCTTTGAACGCTGACACAGCTCAATTCCGTACACTCGCCACTGGTGGGTGACAACATTGTTGAGGGGCGGGGGGGGTCGGCAAAGGAGGGCGGCATCGTAGAGCAAATGCAAAATAAACATTCACACAAAGGAACACGTTGATGTACCATCTACCTAACGCTTTATTTGACACTCATAAATAAAATTAAAATTCGTTAAGGACTGTATATGCCCATTCTTGTGACGACATGAAGGTTGAAGCCTGATTTTGTAATCTTTTATAGAAGGAACGATTCTGCATTTATAAGACGGAAAAACTGAATGTTTTGGATTATATTTCGTTTTGTATCTGAAGTCTTTAGATTTTTTGGGAAGAAAGACCACATCTATGACAGTTTATTCTGGTTTCTTAATACTCTGTGTTAATAGTTTCGATTTATATTTCTGACTACTTTTTTCCAAGATTTTCTGGATTGGGTAGCTCATTGCGGGATTTTTATAGCTATTCTGAAGTTTTCAAATGATGGAAGAAGAGAGTAAATCATCATGATGTTTAGTAAATCATTTTTCTTCATTCTTAGGTATATAAAATTTTCATTTATCTACTGTATCAAAATATTTATTTAGATACTAGCAGTCCCAGCAGACGTCGTCGTGCCCGGAAAAGCTTTAAGCGATATGCTAACAGCAGCGTCACCTACCGGGTCAATTGTGTTCTGAAATCATCCATTGACAACGGCGCCATCTATTAGGTCCAATTGTGAATCTAAACCATTCTCGGATACCCTCGAATACACACAAAAAATTTCATCCCAATCGGTCCAGCCGTTTGATATACCGACAACGGCGCCATCTATCAGATCAAATTGTGAATCTAAACCATTCTCGAATCCCCTTGAATATTCACAAAAAATTTCATTAAAATTGGTTCAGCCGTTTAGGAGGAGTTTAGTCACATAAACACGAACAGAAGATTTATATATCTAAAGATTCCCTCGCACTGTCTATTTCATTATTTGTTTCTGAAATCAGGTTCTCTAGGAATGTAGCTTTTTGAATACTTAGGCCCATAACCTACAGTTTATTTCTAGACACAAGAACGTAAGTAATTCATGATGAATTTAAATTAGTATATTTTATTTATTAATTGGCAATTACAATTTATATTTATAGCTGCGTTAGAGCAGTATTATATCAGTTTTGCGTGTTAGTTTTGCAAGTGTTCATGCACGTCAGTTTTGCATGACACTTATGCACGTCGGTTTTGTATGCCATTTTGCACGCGTGCATGCACCTCAGTTTTTCATATCAGTTTTGCGTTACACTTTGGCACGTCAGTTTTGAGCACGAGCATGCACGTCAGTTTTGCGCGCCAGAATGCTCTTCAGTTCTGTACGTCAGTTGTACAAAGCGTGCATGCACGTCAATATTGTGTGCGTGCATGCTCGTCAGTTTTGAACGCGTGCTTGATCGTATGTGCAAAAACTTACCTGCATTCACGCTTGCAAAACTGTCATGCAACACTGACAAGAATGCACTCGTGCAAAAGTATTACGCAAAATTGACGTGCAAAACTAACGAGCGTAATCGCCGCGGGCAAAACAGACATGCAAGCATGCGCCCCAATCTGACGTGTAAAGCTAACGAGCACGCAAAACTGACATGCAAAAGTGTCACGCAGAACTGACGAGCATGCACGCGCTCAAACGTGTAAAGCAAGGCGCGCATGCACGTTATTTTTGCGAGCGTGCATGCATGTCAGTTTTGCGTGACACTTTCGAACGCGTACATGCACGTCAATTTTATCGAATGTTGAACTTTCCAGGCAGGTGTTGCGAAAATAATGTTATACAATCTTGTTCAATTCAAAGCCAATATGATATAGAACTGACGTAACCATCCACAATATTTTATATGGGTACTATCCTGCATGCGACTGAGACTTTCAATCATCAAAACACTTGTTGTTGGATAGTCTTAAAATATTGATACTGTCTCTTCCCAAAGATTACATCATAATATTATAAGGATATGTCGTGGATTTGAGAGTACATATTTTATTCATACTATGAGCACACCAGAGTCAAATTATACGCGTTGCAAATTCAGAGGGATGCAATATTATTAAACCGCAGAGTCTTGGCACTGTATCAAGTCTTGCTATGCAGCAGACTTTGCCTGTTGTTCCCTGAAAATCTATGTGTATTCTATAAGAGGTCATTTGCTGACATGTATATTACAAACATTGCTTTGCTGACTGGTGGATATGGAGCTACTTCCAAATACATACATACATTCATTATTCATGTCTCTACCACAAATAATGTAGCTCTATTCGCAAAATAGATTTCACCTATATATGACTGACTTCGAAAAAGAACGGTATGTCCATGCTTTTTTTGGAATTTCCTCTAAATAAATCGATTCCATTTATATCCCCATATACGAACATTTGATACGTAATAAGATCAAGCATCAATAAAAAAACGTTATGTTGTCTATTTGAAGAATTTGATAATCTGGAAATTGGTGGTGACTAGGAAAATTTCAAATTAATATCCCGGTAAAAAAAAATTAAAATTAAACAGGTATATTAGTCCTAGAAAGTCCAGTCTAGAGAGGCTAGACGAAGAGGATATTTTAGTTTCGAAAATTGAAAGTTTCAGATCGCAAAATTGAAGAAGGGACCATTTCCACCACTGGTGGTTTTGAAGTTGAATCCAAAAGTCTCTATAAGTTCAGTTAAAAGTCGGTCCAATTTGATTTTTAACTAATTATTAGGACATCTATTAAGCTAGGGAGGTGGTTTTTTTATAGTCACTCATTGGGCTCATATTTCCAAATAAGTTAAAATAACTGTTGTTTTATTTTATCAGTGATTTTTTTAATATTTATTATTTCTATGTAATTGGATAAAAATTTAATAAAGCAATGAAGTTTAATAAGACTGTAAATTAATTTGAAAAATTACTTTCAATAGAACTCGATTTCTCCTATAATTTTTGCATTCTTGTTATTTTATAAATTCGTAGTAGTTTCTATCAGATATTAGTTCATGAGAAGAACCTATTATTACTACTTCTTTGTTTTGCCACTTTTCTTGTAATTTTTGTTCTTACGTTTCATTAGAGAAATCTGGAAATGATATACTTTTGAGGTGATCTTAAAAAAAAATATTTATAACTTCACTTTGTCATATAAAACTTTGTAGATACATTTAAAAGGAAATATATTTCTTCATACACTCGCATTTGCTTAAAAAATATTTTAATGATTCTCATGTTGTATGCTTTCATTATCTCATTTATTTAGATATTACTTTAGTCACATTAATTAATCTTTATTTCTCTTTTGCAGGTAATTATGAAATGCAATTCCACTGAAAATGTACTGTGAGTATTACAAATATATATATTTTTTTTCTAATAATCCTACGATTTATAATTCGCTTCTAATTTTATAACAAAATTGGTAACAACCTCGCATATATGTTGCTGGTCGATGATACCTTTCATATTTTCACTAAAGCAAATACGTCTACACTAGGAGCTAACAATTCTTATTATAGATTTATATTAACTCAGAAAAGTTTAGTGATGTGAGTTTCGTGGTATCAAACCAAATAAGTACCCAACAAAAAAATCAAAAATATGGCGGATGCGCCTTGGCAACATGGCATCTCCTACATTTTTAATGAACCTGTAATATTTCCAGAATCAATGTATTGGCGTCCTATAAATGAAATTTGACCTCAATCTATTCGGAAGATTGAATAACAAACCCAGAAAAATACCCATTAGACTTTATTTTATATTTTGTGATATGAAATATTTGGTTTCCTTGTTTTTTCTTGCTATTATATTTAAGTAATTTGAAGTACTTTTGTTTAAGTATAAAGGGACATGGAACCATATAGGTTCATGTTTATACATGTAAAGAGTAGTTATGTGCTGAGTCATTGGAACCAAAGAAGATAAGTAAATCATAGAAGTGTATCGGGTAATTCAATAGGGGTGACCAGGTACTGTATCTCAGAAACTAATAGTCCTCGAAGTTTGGGAAAAAAACCTTAAGAGGAAATCGACTAAAGAAAATTGATGGAAATATTTATTAAATTCATACGACCACCGCTAGAAAAATGCGATTTTTTCGAACATTTTCATATATAAGATTAAAAATGAATACTCTCACGTTAATGTCACCATAAAGGTCCATCTTTTTGATAAATGATTTTTTATTGTAGGATGTAAAATAAAGGCGGGAGTGGATGCTAAACTTTTTGGACTATATGTGTCAATAACATTAGTCTGACATAACCGAATTTTGTTAACAAGGTCTGGTTCCAGAAAGGAAGGTTTGGTGAATATAATATAAGACCATACATCTGTTTCTTGATGCCCTCGCTAAGGGGCGGGTTTTATAAAGTTACTTAATTTTGCTCCGAAATCAGAAGCCGTATGAATATTTTATTAGATTTCAAAATTAGATCATATTTGCAACACAATATATTCAAACGGCATGACCATATCTTCTTTCGTTTAAAAGTTATTAAAGAATTTTTTATCAACGTTTTTCTTTTCAAGTTTCATACTCAAGCATGCCATAGACAAATAAGAACAAGAAAAGAACAATTTTAACAAATCAACATTATTAAACAGTTACTATTTAAAAAGTTTAACGTAAAAGTTTATTATTCAAAATATCCAACATTTTTAATGACTTCCCGAATACTGTATTTCATATCATCAGCTGTTATTGAACAGTCTTTATAAACTAGGTCTTTGAGCTTACCCCATAAATCAAAATACAGGACCGTAAAGTCAGGAGACCTCGCCGGCTAAGGAAAAATGCTGTTCCTACTTATTAAATTATCCGGAAATTGTCTTTTCTAAAAAAAAATTACATTTTGTGTATAATGTCTTAAGAGTATTATATGTGGATATACAAGTCGGCCATGGAAATTCTTATAATACGTTTGCTTTATTGTTACCTCGATCACAGCTGTCATCAGACTCTTTGAATCATGTCTACATCTTATACAGATTCAAAATTATTATTAACTACACGAACTTTGACTATTAAACATCCGGAATCTGACCCTTCTCAAGTCAAAGCTGTGGGTAAAGTTTTTCTTTCAACAACTGCCCCATCTTCATTCTCAAAAATGCGATGGCCCGCCTCGGTAAGACGCTTGAAATGATCTTCACACAGTGTAGAGTTTATTTAACTATGAATGTACAAAAAAAATACATTATAGCTGGTCTAAATATAACAATGTCTAAAATATAAAGTGAAATGACAAATGAAATATAACACATAAAGGAAAATATTACAAACTAGAATAAAATGAAATAGCTAGACATATAGTCAAAAGTCAATACATAAGTAAAACAGAAGATATTTAATATGTGATCAAAGAATGGTATACACTGTCTCACAGAAGAGATCTGTTTCAAGGAATTCCTGAACAGAATAAAAACAATGCTTCAAGAGAATTTTTTTTTTCCATCTTAAATTTATTCCCGTCCAAGTTCTGAATCTCGCTAGGTAATTTATTATAAAGTTGGGGGTTCAGTAAGTTTTTAACAGACTTTGTTAATCTTATTTTTGGTATCACGAGGGTATCCTTTCTCAAGTTATATTTATGAATCGTACTGGATGACTGATAGGTAATTTGATTTTTTCTGTTGAATCTTCAACAGGGAATGGAAAATAAAAATGCATGGAAGCGACATTATTTCGATTTTCTGAAAGATGTATTAAAGTTAGAAAAAATAAAATAGCATTAAGAATATGGTAGATAGATTAATGTTTCAGCAAATTTGGCAATTAGTCGCAAATAATAGAATTTGTACATCTGTGAAGTCTTATATGGCTTAGATAAATTTCTGAACACATTCGGTTAATCAGAATTCAAGGTAAGGAACTTCAATGGTTTCGATTGTACTTTTGTCCGGTTAGAGCCATTCTACCAGAAAATCCAATAATTTCATTTTGAACACAAGAGTGTCAAATAATTTTGGACCAATGATTTGATTTCGTTTTATGCTTTTGTTGTATACAAACTGAGACGTTTTTAGATTGAAATAAATCAGACATAAGCATGGAGGTTCAGAAAAGTGTTTGAAAATCTGAAGGTCGAAAATGTATTTCACTCATTTTAGAAAAAGCCACTTATAATTCAAAATATTTTTATAATAAATATATTTATCAATATATAAGCTATAGATGTGAAGATTAATTTGTTTTACGAATGATAGCTTCTGCCTTGAAAATACTAGAAACGGGGGTAAGTCAGTTGCATGACGATTTCGAGATAAGATATAATTTTTTAATACGCTTTAAGGAAATTCATATAATTAGAGAGAAAATATATGGATTGATTATATAAGCAATAATATGAGAGATGTATTATTAACAACAATGAAGAAATATAAAACACAAATTTATTTCTAGAGTTGTAGAATGTAAAATTATTCATCTGAATTCACCGAAATGTCACTTTGACTTTGTGAAGCCTATCAAATAAAGATTACATTGCCTTCGGACATACGTGCAGCGCCCTATCATTGTATTTAAAGAGATAGGCATGAAATACTGATGTCGTAACTTAGACTGACAAACGTAGTAGAGAATTTCATTTTAATGAGAAGCGATGAAAAGTTTAGCGTGATGTACGTAGCTCGTGAATGATTACGGGCCATCATTCGTGAATAAACGGTAACCAAATGAAGTAGGTTTGATCCCAACGCGCCTGTTTTACTCACTTAATTATTGTTGTAACACTTAATAAAAAAATCTTGTGGAAAATAGAGTTATTGTAATAATAATAATAATAATAATAATCTTTATTCAGGTTAACATACAAATCTTGATTAAAAAATAGTATGCTAATAGATTGTCTGACTTAATAAAGTCCAACAATCCCCTACCGAGATGCAAATAGCATCTGTGTGTAGACCTGAACTTAATAATGTATTAAAATCTACAAGCTTAACATAATCTAAATATACATATTAATATACAATAAATAAACTAATAATAAAATTAAAATGCAACAAAACTATAAATACAACTACAAATGTAAAGAAAGACACATGATATAGGAAGTATTAAATATTAAAACAGATTTTTTAAGTAACATAACAATATCTATGTATATTATAACTTCAAATTATTTAAAATCCAACTCTTAATATGAAATTTAATACGCCCTCTAGAGAAGTTTAATTTTTTTAGATTGTTATCTAATCTATTGTAGACAAGTTTGGATCGATATAAACTAGTTTTTTGACCAATATTTAATTTAGTTTTACTTACTGTAAGCGATTTGTGTCTAGAAAATAAACATGCTTCAGCAATAGTATACTCTTCCCGTAGATTACAATAATTATTTATTAGTGCTTCCAAAATATATTTTTGATTGATGTTCAGCAATCGTGTCTCACTAAAAAGGTTGTGTTGTTTACCAAAAGTTAAAATTTTGATAGCACGCTTTTGTATTCTTACTATCGGCCCTAATGTATTTGAATAAGCTGAACCCCAACAAATAATTCCATAAAATAGGACGCTACAGAACAAAGCATGGTATAATTTTAATAAATCATTTTTTTCAAGAAAATATCTTATTTTATAGAAAACAAAAAGAAGGTATCTTACTTTTTTAACAATACTAAAAATATTTTTATTCCAATTCCAATTTTCATCTAGTATAACACCAAGGTATTTAACTTCATTTACCCTTTTTATTTTATCACATCCACAGTTTAAGTTATTATAACAAACATCATCATGTATTGTGAGTCCGTCTGTAACAGGGAGCTTATCCGCATGTAGAGACACATATAAAACACTGGATTTTGACATATTTAAAGACACTTTGTGATAATTAAACCATTTCCTTATAATTTTTAAAGAATGTTTGGCATTGGCTGTAACTTCATCCCAACTCTCACCACTACAAATAAATAATATTTTTTTATTATAAAATTGAAATATACAGGTGTAGAATCACGGTGTTTATTTTTACATTTCTGAATTCCTTATAAAATAACGAATACAATGGTGTATCACTTGTCAATTTTCAATTGTTTTTGTTTAGGAGCTATAGACAATTTAAAATCGACATTTGATTCCCTTGGACTGTTATTTGTGCCAAAGCGGTAAATGATGGCGAAAGATTAATTTCACATTCCTATTTTAGTTTTTTAAGACCTATCTGACAGTGGTTTCATAAATGGTACCATATTTGGTACCACCTCTGTTACCATTTTTGAGTACGCTTTGCAATAGGTCCGAAAGTTGACAAGTGATACACCATTGTATATGTAGAATACAAATATTTTAAAATATATAGGGTGATTCATTTAAAAAACGCAACTTTTTGAGGTTCTGTTTCTGTGGGACACCCTATATAGTCCCAACTAATTTTAAAATGTGGGGCTTGTGTTTCCCTACAACTTTTATATTGACATAATTTTGAAATAATTGAAAATAGTTATTCTACTTTTTACCACCAATTTTAAAAACTTAATGATCAAGCAACACCAAGCAACTTTTTTTTTATAACTGTTATTTCTTTTCTAAAGCTTTATTTTTTCAACTTGCTGTGTCGTCATTTTGGAAATATTTCTTTATTAATTTGAAATAAACTTGATCGTGAGCTGTTGAAAAATGCGAATGTCCTGCTTGGAGATCTCATTTTCAAGGCTACATTTACCTGAAATTTGATTATTTTTTCCATTTACATAATGAACAGAAACACGCGGGCGAGGCGCCTAACACCTTCTTCATTATATAACACAAAATCGAGTGTGCATCTGGCACGTTCTCCACTGCGATGAAACAAAAGAATGCGAAAGGAACAAGAAAAAACCTCAACGAGCATGAAGCAAAAAGTGTGAGAGTGAAAAAACTGTAGGAAATACGTCCCCAAGACGCTGAAAATTGGAATTGATCACCAACACCAACAGTTTTCTGGGGGGACGAGGGAGGTTGTAAATGTTCTCTCTACTGATATCGGCGAGAAAACCATAAACACTTTTATCTAAATATCCGTAATTTTGTTCTGCTTTCTCTCGACTCTGCGTTGAAAATGTCAGCGATACTCTCTGGATGATTTCTTTTCCATTCTCATCCCATGAGCATACCTACTCGAGAGTTTATGCAGAGAACATTCAGCTACAATCGCTTAGGGAGCACGTTTTTCATTTTTTTAAGTTGTTTTTGTATTTGCTACGAATTTCTCTCGAAGCGAATATTCTTTCTTGTAGGCGATATAATAATTATCGAATAAATCTTCACGGGGATGTTCCGGGATCATAAGATAAGGTGAACTGATGATTGGTGTTTTACAACGAAAGAAGTTTAATTCAATGTTGCTATTTTGAAATGGGCTTTCTTAGAATCCATTATTGGGATTTTACATAGCTAGTTTTGAAATGATGGCCATGTGGTGGAATATTAGAAACGAGCACAAACATTTATTGCATCTTTTACTTTCTAAGTTTACTTTTCAATTACTACCCACTGAGTATGGTGATAATAGAAAGTAAAATGTTGCTAATTCTTCAGAATTATGAGTTAGGTTATGTTAGATCCTTAGTGGGTATTGACTGAATAGTTGAAGATTACGATTCCCTCAGTTCAAACTTAATGGCATCTATAGCTAATACCAGTTTTGTATTAGATCTTAGAAATATGCTCAAATAACATTCAATAAATCAACGACCGTTCTTTCATCAACGAATAATTCTCACAGAATCGATAGCCTCCCTCCTATCTCTCTCTTTCTGGATAATAATTCACCAGCACTCGCGACTATGCAACTGAGTTTGTTGGTAAACAAAATTGTCTCATTCTTCTTTCTTTCTTTCTTCCACCTTCCAGGTAGATATATCAGTCAGTGTTGTATACGCTGCCTGAATGCAAATATTATTTTATGAAAGGAAATTTATATATATATATATATATATATATATATATATATAACCGTCGCTGCAGATATCATAAACAATGTCACACAAACTATAACGAACTGGGTGAATATATATATAGGGTGATTCAATATTGAGGTAAAGAGATGGAATTGCTTTTCTGCAGAAAATTTCCTAAACAGAAGTTCATATATGTCTGTTACAGTTAAGTATCTTAGATTTAAAGACATAGAATGATGAAAATGCAGGGATCATTTAAATTTTACTTCATGGCTCAAATCACTATCTAGATATTACAAATTTGGCAGAACCTGTCTTTATTATCATGCTCAATAAAATGGTACTTATTTTGTATTTAATTCTGTTATGTTACAGAATTCATTTAGCAGCTTGATGAAAACCGATGAGCTGTGATTTTCCGTCATAAAAGACTATAGGTAAATGGTGAAACAAACTTTGAATGTTTCCTTTACTTACATATCTCATACATTTCAAGCTGATAGAAGTGTTTCTTCGATTTGAAGCCAGTTTTTTTCTCTTACTGGAGCTTTGGTTGTGAAGGATACTTATTCTACTTTTTAGTTCTTATTTGAACAAAAGCGTGCTTTTCTAGTTGTTAGAAAAATTCCTTAGGCAATCTAATAACTCAAAACGGCGATTGTTAAAAAAAGTTGCGGGTACAGGTTAAGTTTATATAATGAAAAAGTATTTAGAAGAACCATCTATAAAGCTTAACTCTTTTGGATAAATACCTGAATAGTGTTCTCTACATTTTATCTTGCTTCATCTACATCTCAGAATCTTCACATATCTTCACAAAATTTTCTCACGAATGACCTATCCATTCTTAACTTAAAATCACCCTGTAAAGCTGTGAGGATCGATGAACGAGGAGAACGTAGATCTAATAATAAAAAGCAAGCGATCGCACACAGCAAAGTCAGCAAGCAGGACAAGATTCACCACCACAACCTCCTCCTCCCCCCGCTGGCCCTGAACCTCGCCTGCTGGTCCTGCTTAACTTACACTTCTTCGGAATTTATTTACCAAAATTTATGTCCAGACATTCCTTCATGGCATAAACGTGTCGTTGGGGTTCCTTCCTCAAATGGGACAGCGCTCCTGCAGTTTTATGATCAGCTGCTGTGGCTGAGATTTCGGCGGAATATTTTTGGGTTGATTGTACAATCACTCGCTGTCTTTCGAATAAAATTTGTTGCGGGAGAATTTGAGGGCATAAAACATCCACATAATATGAGAGATTTTGAAGGATAATTTCCAGATTTGTGACGTTTGATTACAATTGAAAATTTTATGATTGTGGTATTCATATATATATATATATATATATATATATATATATATATATATATATATATATATATATATATATATATTTGTATATTCTCTGGATGAGAAACCAGAATAAAAATTTATATTGTAAAATAGAAATGTTTCAACAAGTTACACTTAAAAGACGGCTTACACTTGTGAATTCTTTTAAAGGTGACCTAAACTTTCACTTCGGTTTATGTATTTTATAAATATATACAACTTGACAAAGGCTTTTTCTGTATATAATATGGATAATTTTGTCTTCCTGATAGTCCAGGACAATGTGGTGTGGAATTAACAAAGGCAGAAAACCCTTCGATATTAGATGGAAGTTTATGGACAGATCTGAAAATGTTGAGTACGCAGGTGGCATATTTTTAATGTTACGTAATTTAATATGACATAGCCAGCTAGGAATCTAGTTTATAAGAAAGAAAATGCAGGATTCATGATCAACGAAGAAAATAATGAGGAAATTAGCAAAAATAACAGCAGCCATGAAAAATTATTAAAGCAACAGGCATGTTATAGAATGTTTGTCAGTTTTCCAGCTGTTTGGTGACAATGAGAATAGACTGGATTATTTCATTTTGTGATGAAATTCAATCTTCTACATTGGATGGCCTCTTCGGCTTTTCATTTGAATATATTTGTACATGTTTGATAGCAGTATTGCAACTAGAAATTAATAATGGAAATCTGAAAAAAATATGTTAGAAAATGGATAGAGAAATTGAGAGAGTAGAATCAGCTTTAGCTAAAACAGCTTTAATTTGTTGATTACGTAGAGTAGAAAAGTCACATTTAAATGGGCCTTTTTACAAAAGCATTGACAGTTTCTTACAATTTGATTGTCGATACAATCCACACAAGTGTAACGACGGTAATGAAAATCTGATCGATAAAGATGAGAATGATGTAATCGAAGAACAGAAGTACCTTATTCAATTATTTCTTGTCCTATGTAAGTTTCTACTCCTACGAATTTTTTTTGAAACAACCATTCACAGTATCATTTTCCGTCAAGATATCTTTCAATTTCCACATTTTATTTGGTCCAGATTATTATTGATTTTTCTCAGAGACTAAGCTAGACTGCTTCAGAATTTCACCATTTCCTTACACCTTCCCTACCTGAATTCAGTAGATTAAAAAGATTATTGTAACTACCGGAAGTGGAAATCTTCATGGAAGTTCATAGAATCTAGGCACCTACATCAAGGATTGCTTATCCTTATGTATTCTACACCTTATTCTGCATTTCCAACTATTTCTTCAACGCACATTCATATATTTACTCCCTTATACTGCTTACCGCATAGGCAACGTATATCACTTTAATATTTCCCTTCTCCCAGGATATACGTAACCTAACCCAACGCAAAAAAAATCCCTTCCTAGTTGCCCTGTTATTATTGTTCACTGTGTTGGTGGTGCAGGAAATACACCTTCAGGCTGAAACGATATATCTACGTTCATCTTCGTCATCTTTCTGAAAGACAGCCCAAGCAGCCAGATATGCTTTCGCCGGAGAGTATCGATCCTCATATAGCTACAAAATTGAGACTATACGAATATACAAGGTGTCTCCAAAAGTATTCAAACAATGTTACCAATGTTTTTTGTAAGAGGGTCCCGTTTATTTTTATATTCATTAGTTTTTCTTATTATTTCTTATAATAGGGTAAGGCAAATACAAAATCTGCAAAATTTTCAATTGTTTAGCTATTCATGAGAGCAACACACTGACTGTCTGACTTCGTGGATAAGAAAAGCTATTTTAAATTTTCAGAACCGTATTGGGTCCAAAATACTCAATGTTGTTATGGCATGAGGTAGAGATCTATTATAAACACCCTGTATATGTTACACACTCCCTGGTACAGGAGACGATGGATAAATTAAATAGAATGAGAATCAGTTTCATATTACGCGGTTAATCCGGCTGATATCCAGTATTTAGAAGATAGATAGTATATTTTGGGTAAAGGGAGAAGAGTTTAAATGGATTGAGGTTAGTGGCCGGAATTAAGGTTCACAGAGAATGATTTATGTGGGTGAAGTGAGATTTAGTTATTGTTCTACCATTTCAATAGAAGCTAAAATATGATTATTTTAGTAATAGTTTCTATTTGGGATATCAAATTGGATTATAAAGTAAAGTAGCTTAAACCAAAGTAGTTTGATCTAAGTATATACAAAATTCTATACCTATAGGCCTTGATCTTGAATTCTAATGTTAATTTTTCTGTCTAATAATTCTAGCTAAATTTTTAAAAAGCCGAAAAAATGTTTCAAATTTAGCTTTGATGAACTATACAATATTATGGACTGCTTTTTTGAGCGAATTCTCAGATGCAGGAGGTATACAATTAGACATAAGACTGTAATCTTTATGTTTGATGATTTCGCTGATATTTTTACAAAAAATTAAAAGAGAGACCCTATATGACAATATTAAAATTGTACATTTGTTAGTTGTTTTCGCCCCATCTTCAAAAGTACCTGAACCAATAAATTCGATCGAATTTTTGGTAACAAATATTTATTTTACACTTCTTTACAATAAAGAATATAATACATGGCTTATACTTATTCAGAGATCTCAAAAAATCGCGGAAATATACATATTTTCGATTTCCCAACTGCTGTAACTCGGAAACCACATCTTTTTTCAAATGTCCTTTTCTAAAAATTGCTACATATAATCTCTTACTTAATTCGGCCGTCTCATATTTTCAATTTTCCAAAAGAATGCCCCCACCACATAGCGGAGACACACAAATTTCCAACTTTACCACTGCTGTAACTCGAAAGCTATTATTTTTTGAAAAATGTCCAATTCAAACATGGCCGGATATGGTCTCTTCTTTAATTTTGTAGTGTCAAATTTTCGATTTTCGAAAAAAAGTGCCCGCACTACACCATTTTTGAGAGGGAAGGACATGTTGAATGTCGAGTTTTTCGGAGCATGTGTACTATTTATAGGGCGCGAACTTCCGTAAAAAATGTACCTCCTCCATTTGGTTCGACGGTCAAAAATAATAATGGGACAAAACGATTTTTTTAGCACGAGAGAGTTCGCCGTTTTGGAAGTATCATCAAATTTGCTAGAAAAACCAATCTCTCAGATATATCGGCCGAGTCGTTATTGGGCAACATCGGTTAAGTAGTTTTAAAATGGCGTCCGTTCAAACATTTGAAAATACTGTTATTCATCATTCAAATTTCAATTCAATGAGTTTTGAGAAATTCACATGTCCATTGGCTACAGGCCATCGACATTTTTTAAATAATATGCTAAGTATTATAGGTATGCCAAAATATTTTATCAATATTCCGGTATGATTAGATACTTACTTCTTTGTTATTATAATCCCGTGTTGTACCAGAGGAATACAAAAGCAATCCGGGAAAAGAGCACGGGGGCGAATGCATTCATCTCACTAGTCATCAATGCAGCCAGACAGGCTCGCTAATGCCTCCGCATACAGAACATATCGATGCAATTCCGGAAATAAATACTCTCTGGAAGGAAAGAGGGAAATTTGTAAAAGCAATCGTTGATTCAGCCAGCTCCAGTGAATAAAGTTGGTTGTGATGGTTTGAGAGTCGAGTATAAGAAACTTATCGAGGTTAATCTGATATAATTATAAATATGAGTATGCCAGACAGTTTTCCTATTGGGAAATGAGAAAGGTTTTTTTTTGTATTAGATATTTTGTGTTATCGGCTCGACTAGGCACTGATTAAAAGCATTTCATGGGACAAAAGTATTACGAATGAAAATAAAAGACAAATATATAATGTTACCTTGAAGAGTATTGTAACTTTTAGTTAAAAAGTGTGGGCATTGAAGAAAAGGAACGAAAATTTCTTGAGGGCAACAGAGACGGATTTATGGAAAAGAGCCACTGGAATATCGAGAAGGGAACGGAAAACAAATGAGCATGTGAGAAAAATAATGGGTGTCAAACATCGAGTTACAGGCGATATCAGAAATAACCAGCTCATTGGGTAAGGTCATGTTCAGGGGATGAACGGGAACAGGATTTCAAAACATATATCAATGTGGCAACCTCAGGGTAAAAGGAGATCAGGAGGACCCAGGAGGAGATGGATAGACGGCATCGGTAAAGAGATGCGTGAAAGAGAAATAGATGAAGAAACTTGGAACGAGCGAAAACAATGGAGATTGGAGATCGCAAAGAATCGCAGAGCGATTTAAATCGACAAATATAATATTTATATGGATATGATTTATCCTACGATTTTTGAGTGAAACAACAAGCTCGTTCAAGGAGACCAAGCTATTTCTTTATAGAATTTTCTCTAATGGAATAACAAGAGACAACGATGGCTAGGAAATAGAGTGCTTAGATTCTATCTAATAAAGTCGCCACTTGTTTTCATAAGAAGTTATTTATATACTTTTAATGGTGAGCGCGCAGGCGATCATCGAACTTGAGCAGCACAATACGTTGGAAAGGGTTTGGACGAGTGACCGTTGATGCGGTCGCGCTCGAATCTCTGACTGTCGTATTGCATTCCTCTCGCAAGGCAACGGGCAACCAGCGAGAGTGTATCTTCTTAGTAGATCTCTCTGGAATGGTGGTGTGGTTTGAGATTTATCTTGAGACATATTGATGGTTCGGGATCCACATTAAACTGTAGGTCCCCTTGTCTATGGTAACCCTTTCAAGGCAGAGAAGCTGCCAACACTCGAATACGATTAGGGCACTCACAGAAGAAGAAGATTTGTATACTTTGAGGTAATTTTTTTCAGAATGCTGAATATCCAGTTGAGCTAAGACGATGGCTATTTCTTTAGCAATTGCTTTCTCTTACATTTTTTAATGAAATTAATTTTATTATTAACCAATCTTTTTGTACAAAAACCCTGAAAATATTTGTTTGAGAATCTGTAAATTTAATGTTGACTTGTACCATAAGATATTTTATTGCATTTTTCTTCTCAACTGTCTCGTTAACTTGCAACTAGAGCTTCCTCATATTTTCAATGATTGATTCTATTTCAGTTTAGTTTAAATATGAACAAACCTCAAAATTATTCATGCTGACACAAGAAAAAAACTTTCTGTTGGTGCCTGTGTCTTTTGCTGATCTCTGAATCATAATTTTTATATCCAGAGAAGAGAAAAAGTTTGAACTTTAATCCCCCATCCGACGCATAAAAAAACTATTCACAATTCTAAAGGAAAATAAATGTTAAGACATTTTTTTGCAGAATATTATCCACTCGAGTTAACCTCATATAATTCACCTGAATGATTTAATGTATTCCAGTCAGGTAAATATAGCAGAAAAAATAAAAGATCCATTCAAGTCATCCCAAACGTCGAACGATCGAAAGACCCAGATGCTGTTTTTTCCCATTCCTCTTATATCTTTCATCTGAATAATATATATATATATATATATATATATATATATATATATATATATATATATCTTTGAAGAGTGTGGCTGATTCACGTCTAGACAATGAAGGGGGTATGGCACAACATGTCACGCGATATATCATTTATTTTTTCTTTCTGTGTTTTCCGAAGTTTTCTCAAGTCTGTATCCAAAGAGATAAGCTGAAGTCTCTCGTGTGCGGCAGCGTTTTCTTCTTCGAAATCGATCACCGACCGAGGTTTGTTCGGCACCCAGGTCACATTTTCCTTTTGCTCAAATCGAATTTGAATTTGCGAGATAAGCCACCGCCGCCTCCACCGACTACGAAGAAAAAAATCAGTGGGGGAGCGGTAGGTATTCTCCTCCTCACCTGGAATAGTAGAGAATATTGAGGAGACGTGATGTCGGGCGAAAAAAATCACCTGGCTTGCTATTATAGATTGCTGCTGAAGATATAGGATCAGGAGATATATATATACGGACGAGAAACGCGGTTTATCTTTGGAACAAAGGCACAGAAGGACGGCGTCGAAACTGTCTTTGGTGAAACTGATTAAGAATGTGTGATACGTCTTTAATCCACCACAGGCATCATTAGAAGCGATGGCGTCATTATGAATATCTTTGAGCAGCAATGTTTGTTATCTTTGCTCACAAGCTGAAATGGGGAATATAAATCATCTATTGTTTGCTGCAAAGTAATTGACATTAGCTACCAAAGTTATGAATAAATAGATATTTGAACTTGTATCCAACACGCTGATCTGATATATCAACACTGGCTGAGTGTAATGAATTACACTCATACATTCTTGAAGTAACACCTGCCATGAAAGTTCAATTTTTGAGCACTGATTGTCGAACCGAAAGTACTCGACATGCGCAGCCTTGACTATATTTTCCAGTTCTATCAGACTGTTGCGTGAATTATTAACATAATCTTTTATCCTGTAGTATGAATAATTTTATGCAACAGTGCCGAAAGGAATTGAAGAAGAAGAAAATTAATTGCAGAACGAGTTTGGCAAAGCACATTTGTAGCATAAAATAAAAAGTATTTAATCATTATTACTTAAATTTCTTGAGATATATTTTAAGGTTGAGGCAAAGTCGTACAGCCAATTCAATATGAATCCCTTATGAAGAAAACATCCGTCTTATATTAGCCATTTTTTTTTTTCGTTCTAATAGGTGTTCTATGAAACCTTTAATAAATACCATTTAGCACTAGAGAATGTAAACAATAGGTATACTTATTCACCTTTGAGGAAATCTTTGTTGCTCTATTGACCTTGGATTGATTGAACCTAAGAAAACGCTATTCAAAAAATAATTGATGAAGTAGATAATAACTTATTAGCTAAGCAGTTTAGAATGACGTCATTTTCTAGTTCATTATTTCTAGGTAAATGGTCAGGTTTTGTTCTTTTCTCATTCACCTTCAGAAAGGCCTTGATGTTCAATATGCGCCCACTAATCATCGATCATAGAACATATATTCTTAATGGAGGCTTGAATGAAAAAAAAGTAGGTACCCTCCATTAATTTCCACCCCATAGGTCCTAAGTCAAATATCACATAGAAGGATGGTGTTGTCGTCCTCTATTCAAATCGACCCCATTGGCGAAAACAATTAATATCTTTAATTGCCCATAATTCTTGCCTCTTCCAGTTCATTTTTTTTTCTAAATTTCTCTTTCCACCATTTTCCACCATTTTTATATATATATTCATTCCTAATTGCCTTGTGAGTGGTCTCATCCATTCTGGGGTTATGAGAATCGTTTTCCTTTTCAATGTTACAGGGGGCGTGTCATTTGAAGTGGAAACTCCTTCCTCAAAATAAGGGTCAGGTGAACATAGTCATGGAGCTATAGTTTTTTTTATCTTGGTACTGAATGGTTATTATCAATAAAAGCTGGAATTTATAGAGAAAATCACTGATATTCCATATAATGGATAACAAAGCTTTGAGCTTTCACTGATTTTCAAGAATTTCTAGTAGATTTTTATTTTCACAATCTATATAAAGTACTGTATAACTAAGGGCACTGAGAAAGATGAGAAATATTGGTGCTGGTAATTTCGAGTCTGTCCATTTTTCTAATAGTGTTTGGAAATCATGGTCATCTTAGCCCCACCCTGTATAACGCCAAGTTCGTTGGATATTTTCTAAAACTGATTGATATTATATTTAATTCATGTTAATATTGCCTACATGTTTGAATGGAAACAAGAACAGTTTAAAGGGTACTTAATCGCCAATTGAGTCAGATTCTCAAATGTTGCAGGACTAGAAATATTTTGTACCTTCATGTTTCCAAAATAGTGAACACATAGGTGTATATATTATTTCTCAGAATAGATATAAGCTTCCATTAGATGTTTACACTGTTACATTGTCTAATTAAGAATATTGTACTCGTATATTAAGTCTACAGATACGTACTCCTTGTAACTTTACCCTACATGCTAAGTAGACACTATCTAATAATGCTGATCTCACTCGTATCCTCAAGATAATTCTCATACATATCATTGGATTACGTCAGCATTATTAGCATTTCGAGAATATTGCATATTTATCTACCTAACTTCCCAACAATTAGTCTCATTGGCTGACTGTACAGTATTTGGTTTTCAGCCTTGATTCTCGTTTTTTTGTTTCTGTTTTGATATGTTGTTTTGCATTTCCAAAGAATGGCTCGGGGCCTATTGGAAGCCTCTCTGAGCCTTTTTTATCCAGAGAGTCAGCTTTTTCGTTGCCATAAATGTTCCTGTGCCCTGATATACATATGTGGCAAACTTTTTTACCATTTGCAAGTTGCACAAGACCTTCATGGTATTTCATTATTTTTATACAATTGCAACTCGTCTATTTGTTAAAGTGGAAATTTTTAATACCAGAACTGCTATTAGAATATATTAGGTATCAGTTTTATAAACAGATAAACACACCATTTCAAAACAAAATCGTGCCCAGATAAACAACAATGGTCATATTTAATTTTGACGTAGAAGGATCTTTTAAGCCTGAATAAGATTTTTAATTTACTTTCAACTCATATGAGCATAACTTTGTTCCTGCCTTTTCTCATCCGTTCCCAATGTAGTCTTTGCACGGACATACAGAGAGACAAACCAATAGCTCTTTTTTGGACTCAGAGACCTCTGAAGCATCTGTTGAAAACTAGATACAGAAAATTGTACACGAAAGGAGAGTGAGAATACAACCGATTTGGATACGTTCTCCTTTTGAACATACCAAAATATAAAATATATTTGTTACCCTTTTGCAAAAAGCGCTATTACCTACTGAATATGTTATACCTAATGCATGTTGAAATAATATTTTCCACTTCATCAAAGAAATCTGACACATCTGTTACAGATATATAACACGAATGTCATCCATCCGTTTTCCGGGAAAGAAATATTCATTTCCTTCCCTCATACCCACTTAATCTCTCTTGGGGGGGTTGAACATTCCCGTCTCTTGTCGTTTTTTTTTCTGTCTCTCTCTGTCTCTCTCTCTCTCTCTCTTTCTCTGTGTCTCTCCTGATGAAACACAGAACTCCTGAGACAGCAGCAATTCGCGGTATCTGGTAATGTTTTGCGCGCGGTATATTGGGCACATCTAAAATGTGTGCTTTATCCGGAAGAAAAATGCCTCAGCCAGCGCGCCGGAAATTCATTTGCGTTCTTCCCAAGTCCTGAAGGGGCCTTGTTTCACTCGAGATGAGAACGAGATTAATGTTCGAGTGCTTGATTTATAGGTTTATGTAATACTAGATGAAGCCCTCGACTTGGCCCTTCAAAAAACATGTAACAATACATCAATAATTATAATTATTATTAGAGATAGCAAGATGCTTTATTTCATGATAATATTTGTGAATTCAAACCGTTTGCCTACAATTATATGAATAAATATTCATCTGAAACAATTGTAGATTAATGCTCTTCCTCTATTTAACCATGATCGGTAGAGTCGCCAGGCGCCACGCATTTAGCACGTCCATCAGACTTATTATGAAAACGTTGACAAAGTTGTTAACTAATATCTTTACAGAAATAAGAATGTGTTCACGGTTTGGCAACTTTATGATAGATCCACTCGTTGGTAAAATAGGTGCTGTCAAATGTTTGATATTTACAAAAACATTTACATATGCTCCAGAAATTTGGTATTGATTTTATTGAAATTTAAGACTATAAAGATTTTTCCGCAATTTTTTTATAATTGCCTTTAAAATGAATGAGCTTCCAGTATCAATAGATTGAAAAATTTTTTGCCATCCATTCTTGTATCATCCTATTTATCGTAAATTTTATTGATATCTAATATGTCAGATTTCTTTTCTGAAATATCTGCATTTTGAGGTCTGAGGTCACAAATCCAAATTTCGGTAAAATTGTAAAATTATTCAGACATTTGCAAATTTGCAAGGAGTCATCGTACATAGAAGCGATGGAAAATTATTAGTGCCTGGTAATTACTCGACTAATAGCTGTCTGGAGAGATATATATATATATATATATATATATATATATATATATATATATATATCTTGACTAATTTTATTACCAATGCAAATCACTGACAGATCGAAGTACTTGTCGATATACAGGGTGGTTCTCCGGGAAACACGTCGATCGATTGTGAGCAAACGATGACTACAAACAATCTGAACATTTAGTACAATACTCACTGGGGGCCATACGTTTATGCAACTAACATGAAAATATTTCAGACTTATGTCCCCTAGTGACTTTAGTTTGTCACCAAATTTTCGATCGGTCTTTGCCGGAGAATCATCCTGTATATCTATAGATATAACTATACGTATATACTAAGGCAGGAGACTCAGATCTTGTCTTTATCGGATTTAATAGCTTGTCAAGCAATCGATGGCATTATTGGCGGCTTACAAATGAATAAAATACATTTACTATGGGCTCATGAGAACTGTTACGCTTTGTAATAGTATAAATAACTTGAGTGAGTAATGATTTTTGGATTTACTATCTATACATCACAAAAAATAGTGTTCGGAACTTTCCGAAAGTTTCAAACGTATTCTCAGTGTAGATAAATCAAATTATAATTTATTTCGATGAATTTATATGGAAGTCTTCAAAGTATAGTCAATTCATAAGAATAACTGATGACATAACAAAGTCGGTTCATCATCTTTGAGGGAAGAGCGTCAAGTTGATGGCCAATCTTGAACAAATTTACTTTCAGCAGAGTGCCTGACGTGAGCGTGACGTGGAATTTGGCCCATATTCAGATGATAAATGAACTTGTATATTCTATGCAATACAATGCATAATATGTCCGCCTCTTTATGAGAAAACTCACAAAATAGAACATAATCGATAGAATAGTGTGGAGGTAGCCTTAGTAGAGAGAATCATTTATCATTTCGTAAACAGTCATTATTTTTGTTGATATTGACATAAATAATAATATGAGGAATGATTCCATATAATGGAAACATTTTCATTTATTCATACACCTTAAAAGATCTTGCTATCTATTCCTCAGAAGCTCCAGATACTTCTTGATCTATTCTTAAGATAAAAGTCGCTTTCGAGCTGTTCTAAAATAGGAGAAAGCATACAATTCGATTATTTATTAATTTCCCAGTAGGAAGTCGTTTTTATTGTTCCTTTATTTCTAAATAATAAACTTGGCAAATATTCACGTTTTTAGGTTCCGTGAAAGAGAACTATGCCTACCAAATTTTGAGTGGATACGTCATTATATTCGCCAATCTCACTGCAGTCAAGCATTTTTTGGGATAAATAGTATCATATGTATTAATCCATGTAATAAGCAAATGTGTGCCAAATTTCATTTAAATCCTTTCAGCCATTTTTTGCATATCTATCATTGAAGAAATTATCAAATATTTTTTACCCACTTGCAGAATCTCTTCCTCTTGGACGAGAGTGAAGGTAATTCAATAAACTTCAGCTTTGAGCTGAAACGATGTAACGTGAACAATGCCAGATATCCTTAGCGTTGAACGTTGAAGGCAATTAAAATTAAACAGCAAAAGAAAAGCCAGCAATAACCAGCAAAATATGATGTTGTTATAATAAGATAGCTGGAGTTTTAAGTGTAATGTTCATGTTTAGAATCGCAACACTTTTCCGGATCTCCTTTGTTTCATCGTAACCGTTTAGATCTTTATCAGATTGTAAAATGTCAGATAAATAAGCCGAATAGAAGGAGTTTCAGTAGAAGAAAGCATAATATCGATATGATTTATAATTAATACATAGATTTAATTTAGAGAATGTGCCAGAAGTATTGAAAGATTTTTGAATGGCGGTTAGTTCGAACAAAAATAGCACTAGATTGTCCCATTTCTTTTTCCGCTTTGAACTTAAAATATCATAATAATCATTTCAGGGCTGAAGAAAACCTTCATGCTATCATGGAATTCTTGGTAATAATTTAATTGGACCTTATTATCTATCTGGTTGATTGAACGGAAATACTTATCATCAGTTTCCACCCAACCGACCCATTTTAGTCTCGAGGTCGGAGAGTTTTTGAATAAGGATAAGACGCGGAAGAACATAATCGTGACCACCTAGATCCCCAGATCTAAATTGTCTAGATTTTTTTCTATGATATCTTAAAACGCTAACCCCCTTAAAGATAAGCATCTTATCCCGAAACACCCTGTATAGGTATACAGCATTATCTCATGGGTAAAGGTCTCAAGACTCTTATCTATATACTCACTCGTATATACGAAAATAATACAATTTGGACAAGCCAACTTGGAGCTCATAGCTGGAAAATTTAATTTCAACCAACAAAGGCATCCCCGGGAATTATACGTAGTTGTTGTTGTTGTTGCAGTTATCGAATTTTCGTCTGGATAGCTGGACAGCACGCGATTCGCAGTTTAAATGGCTAAATCAATTTCTCTCCCTTATTTACTGTTACTGTATATAATATAATATATATATATATATATATAGGTATATAGATGTGTATCAAAAATTCTTTGAAAGAAAGGAGGAATTAAATAAAACTTTAACTTCACCTCACCCCCAAGAGACACAGAATTGGCTTGTCATCATAAATGGGGACTGGTTGGTGTTCTGTGAGCATAGAAACGTAATTCGATTTGTTTCGCTCTTTGAGTGTTTGTGATAATTTCTTTCAAAGAATCGTGGCCCGCATGAGAAGAACTCATATCTCGAGCGTTATGAACGATAAAACACACCAAATAGAAAGATTTGATAGACGAAATCAAGAGTTATTGAACAACTAATAATGAAAACATTTGCTAGACTGGAATTGGAATGCAGATCCCTAGAATTGCGAATAGATAAACTCATCAAAATACTTTAATCAATCGCCGAGCATTCCATTTGAGTGAAGTTTTAAAATATTATGTTCTGATGCTTTATTTCATTTGTTTTTGATAGTTGTGATAACTTTGCCAAGATGAAAAAATACTAGAGAAATCATTTTATTTGTTCAACATTTCAGAGGTTTCACATTGTCAACCTCGGAAATTAATGGGTGATGGCATCGTAACCCTAAAAATCATTAAGAAGATGAAAGAGGGAGAGAGATAAATGCTGTATTGTCAAAAAATATAAATTTTGTAGACAAAGTAAAATAAAAATATAAAAATCAAACAATACAGAAACAAAACAAAGTCAAAACTAAAAATTAAATTAAAATTAAATAATTTTATATAATATAAAACAAAAATATAAAAATATAAAGATGTAAAAATATAAGATAATAAGAATAAGAATGTAACCTACAACTGTATATTCGGTTAGAAAGTAAGTTAATATACAGCTGTATATTCAGTCAGAAGGTAAACACTAACTAAATCACAAAAAAAAATAAAAAAAAATTTTGTACAAACAATAAACCAGTGCGTGAGATGAGCAGAAACGTGCCTTAGTGAAAAAAGTCGTAAACTGCATAAAAGGCATTATCTAGGTAGTAGGTATTTAATTGAAAGTTTTGAAAAATCTGGGAAAAGCCGTTATAGATTTAATTTCGTGTGACAGATGATTTTACATTACAAAAGACCCTTAGGATATCAAACATCAAATAATATTCCCTAAGCCAGTGGGTGTAAGAAGCTTAATATTAAGTATTAACAATTTTTAACAAGAAAGTCGCTTACTGCATACAAGGCTCTCTCCAGTAAGTATGATTTCAAAACCTTTCGAAATTCAGGAAAAGATCTTATGGACTTGATCTTAAATGGTAGATGATTGTGCATTTTTTTTGCATTGTACAGTATAGAGCTGTTAACCAACTCTGAGCGAGGGGTTGGCAGATAAAGATCATGCTCCGTATTTTTAAGCGAATAGTTGTGAGATGGCCTCTCTGGAATAGAAGATACGTGCTTGCGGATTAAGCATACAGATACAAATATGAATAGGGACAGAAGAGTTAATATTTTAAATATTTTAAAGTAATCCTGGCAGTGAGTCCTACTGCTAAGTCTGAGTGAATACCAAACAGCTCTCTTCTGCAATTTAAAAATACGTTCAATTTGAGTCGCACAACACGTACCCCAGAATGGAAGGATGTATCGGAGGTGCGACTCAAAAATGTCATAATAGACTGCTCTAGAAGTAGACAAGTTGAGCTCCTTGGAAACTGATCTCAGCGCAAAGCAGGCAGAACTTAACCTTTTTGATAAAGCATCGATGTGCAAGTCCCATTTTAAAAGGTTGTCTACAATAAGCCCCAAGAATTTCACAGATTCAACGGCCTCAATAGTGGTGTTATTAAGCACAAAAGATTGCAATGTAATTTTAAATGACAAAACTTTTGTTTTAGAAACGTTGAGGCATTGGAGATTTGAATCGCACCAAGATTTAATCGTGACTAAGTCTCTAGATACAGTGCTATGAAGTGTCGTAATATCCGGGTTGCTCCACGTGAGACTAGTATCATCCGCAGAAACAAAATAGGGCCCAGTACTGAACCTTGAGGCACTCCATATTCAATTGGCTCGCAAGAAGACATCGACGTATCAACCCTCACGATCTAACTCCTGTTGTTGAGATACGACTTAAACCATTCGAGAGACACTCCTCTGAAACCGTAGTACTGCAATTTACTAGTTAATATATTGGATATATGTCCTCATTTGCGTTAGAAAAAATGGTATGTACTCCGTAGATTCTAGAATGGAATAAATTCTAGAATCTATACTATATTGAATCAGATATATTTGTATTCATAGATCAGAAATTAAGGATAGTCTTTTTAGATTCGTTTCAGAGATCAGAGATTGGTAGCCCTCGTATTTTTTGTAGAAAACTTCGTTCCAGAGAAACCAATTTCCAGAAAAAAGCCGAGGAATTAGTTTTGGAATCATTTTATCTCCTAGAAAAATTGGACTCCATTCGGGAGTGTTTCTCCTTGAGTGCTTGAACTCCTTCCATTGTGACTCATTCCCGACGATTTGTCAATTTACTTTCTTATGATCCTAGAGAAACAAAGGAGATGAAAGGCACTAGCTACAAAGCAGAAGAAGAAAACCACCTCACAACTCACGACAACACTATGAGCTAACAAACAGCATGGTTGATACACATCATTTTGTCATGATATACTTAAGAAAATCTCTTGAACACTTCAGCGGCCCAAACACACATTTGGCCTGAGATAAACTCAACTCGTCCTCCAAGGGGCCTACAAAATAAATTATCCGGGTCAACATATATTGAGCTAAGTCATAAATCTTGCCGCAGAGAAAAATATCTTACTATCAATTTTAGAACAAAGAGAACTTTATCATACACGTCTACGGAGTGTTATTTTCGGCAATATTCTTTCAGACAATGTAGCTTATCTACAGTGAACTATCTTTGGCTTGTCTTTAATCTCAAGTCCTATTGTATCGTTTCTTTTCAATAAGAAATAAGTTATTTTATTGTAGCAATCTGTTAGATACGTTCTCGATTACAAAAAGAATACAAGTATTCATCTGTATATATTAAATTGAGAGTTTTTTTAAGGTGACTGTGACTAAAGAAAAAAATGTAAAAATCGACCTTGGAGTTTTGAAAATTCCAAGAAATCTGTTGTACAACAAATATATTTATATATACGATTAATAAAGCTGTCTGTGAAGTTCTAATCATTAACTGAGTCAAAAATATTGATGAAAATATCAAAAGAACACAATTCAAACAAACCATGTAATTTCATTTTGATCTTAAATTAGTATCGATTTACATCTTATCAAATTATTATCAATATATGAGTATTTTCTTTGCTAAGTATTTTATTCAAAGCAAAAATTAGGCAATGTAGAAACATAAAAGAGAAAGTAATAAAATCTGTTGTAGGGCTTGAACATAAAATTGTGAAAATAAAAACAAGTTTACAAAAATCGGAAGTACGTGACTGGAAATGACGCAGAAGACGGAAGCATGTATATATATATATATATATATTTTGCATGCTTAAACGGAAATTGATGTAAAATTTTCGGGGATTAGAAAATAGCTACGTTCTTTAATCAAATCTACTATTGATGCATTGCTTTCGATTCCACAAAACCTTCAACTCTCAAACCACTCGATACTATCCAAAATTCAGCGCTAAGATTAATACTAGATGCCGTCACAACTACCCCTGCAAACAGTGTTTATTGCAAACTAGGAGAAGCTCCGTTAAGGTCACGCAGACAAATATTGAACCTTCAATACACAGTGAGAACTCCAATATCAATATAAAAACAATACATAAATCCCAAGAAATATGCCACAGTCTATACCATTAAATTATAGAGTTCGACAGTATATGTGGAACATCAACATCTCAAACATATATGGACAACACCTCAATTACTCCTCCCTGGATTATGCACTCTCCTACATTAAATAGGGAAATAACAGAGAGCAACAAACATGATACGCCCAATGATCTATGCAGACAAAGATTCCACGAGGAATTGAATCGATATAAAAAAAATTAAATAAAATTTATACACATGCCTCAAGAATTAACTCAAAAACTGGAGCGGCAGTGATTACCTACTAAAGATGTTATTAAATCAAATCTACCCGACGAGGCAACAATACTAACGCGTACGCTATATGCCATATATGAGGCTACCGTTTATATAAAAAACGCCCCCACCACGCGAAAGAAGCAGTAAATAATTTCACTGTATCAACATCCAAACTACCCGCTAGTAGTAATGGAACAATTCGACAGATCATGGAAGAATAGCCCATCTAAACTAATCAAAGTGAAACCGTACTTCGGACCATGAATACCATTACCTACATCCGACCGAGATCAAGTGATACTTGCTCGCCTCCGCCTAGGACATACCTACAAGAGCTACCCACGGGCACCTCATTAGCAGAGAACCCAAACCTATTTGTGCCATATGTGAAGTGCTATTAACTGTCGAGTAGAGTGTCATTTATTTGAAATGTATAGAATCACATACAATATAGACAATTCTATGAAAACTATTCTAGGACCAAATTGCAGCATTGTGAACCTCATGAAATACCTCAAACATTGTAATTTCCTACTCAGATTGTAAAAGACTATAGCCACCGCTAATAACCATGACTCAGAGTTAAATAAGCTTGTCCGGGGTCTTTCGAATCTTTTAAAATCATTCTTCTTACATTCTTCATTTATTTTTATATAATTTTTTGATTATTATTGTGTTGTCATCGGTTCTTAACAACTTGTGCAAATTTTCAAATTAATCCAACATTTTGAAGTTAGTGAAAATAACATTGAAAGATTCCGTCATCTTAGTTGATAAATACAGTTTAACCTAGTAAAAGCATATTAAATACTTTGAAGTTGCAATGTCCTTCAGATACAACGCAATCTATTATGATTGGGATAAGATTGCTACTCCTCGAGATTTAATCCAGATGCTCGTCATGTCTCTCCGCCATGATTGAAATCACTTTCAGGAAAATTGCCTATCGTCGCAGCAACAAGAAATGTGCAAACGAAGTGAATAGCAAACTCACATCCTTTTACACAAAATAGAATTTCAGTGTGAATACAATGCACCCACCAACTATACGTTGGTACCTTTAAGCTAGGATATACACGTTAAAAATACGACAGACCTAGGGCTGGTGGAGAAGAATAAGAAGAAATGAATGAGGAATAAAAAAAACGAGAACAGCATCTACCGTGGCATTTACATTGCCCTCATTTACATAAAGCGACTATTTCTGCCAAAATAAGCGCGAAAAGAACAAACAAGAAAATACTATACACAGAAAATGTTCCTCGCCCCCTGCGACCAAGCCCGCGTGTCTTGGCCGGAAACGTATTTTCCGCTTAAATGTACTAGAGGGTGAAAATAAAAATGAAGTGTTGTAGCTAGCTGCTTAGAAACATGCATCAGCTTATGTATATATATACACTGTCTATCCAAAAGAAGTGACATTATTTGTCAACACAAATTCTAAATCGAAATGTCTCACCGGAGTAAACTAACATCGAGAAATGTATCTTTAATTATTTATGCCACAAGGAAGATTACAGTTAAAATAAATTATCAAAAAAGCAACCTTTTCATAAACATTAATTAAAATATAAATCAAATTTAGGTTCAAAGAAAGGGAATCGTTTTATATAGCACCTAGTACTGAATATATTCAAGTGGACGTAAGTTATCTCCCTGTCGTATACCTTCCCCGACTGGTATTGGTGCGATAATTTCATTATTGATTCTGGCTTGAATTTAATTTGACTCATATATGTTTTTAGATAAAAAAGAGATACTTAAGAGAGATCATTTTCTTGAAAAGAGATTTAGAATTTGGAATTTTTTCTCTGATTTATCTTACATTAGATTTAATAACAATTATAGAAAAAAACACGTTGTTTTCTAGATCTATAGACTCGTCTAAAACTTGAGTCCGCTAAGGTCGTTCTTCGAGTAGACTAAACCAATTTTAACAACTCCAAAACTTTCTTTCCCATCACACCAAAACTAATTATTGAAGTCCAGTGCTAGATGTTCTGCATGAAGCAACAGCAGCCGCAGCGTCACAGAGACTAAACAAAAATGCCAAAAGCAGATTATCGGAAATGAATGTTTTGCAGAAGTTCCAGGGCAAAGCTTCAA
This sequence comes from Crioceris asparagi, assembly GCA_958507055.1. NCBI lineage: Eukaryota > Metazoa > Arthropoda > Insecta > Coleoptera > Chrysomelidae > Crioceris > Crioceris asparagi. Next base: position 80,858,193 of record OY293829.1, read on the forward strand.
GCAAGAAAACTTTTCAACTTTAATAACACGATTAGGAAAATGACGCTTTTTTCATGTCTGCAGTAGTAGATAATATGAGAAATGTTGTCAGAATGGAAGCTTGTCGTGGAACATCATTCTGAAAGTGAAGCAGCGAATAGAACCCCGTAAATAGACGAGGAAGAAGTCAAAGTTTTGGAAATTTCTCAAATTGAGTTAGGCTGCTGGAAAAACACAACAATTAGCATTTGTTAAATCTATTTTATATTAACACAAAATCTTGGCAGTTGAAGAATATTTACAAAAAAATTTACGACACAACAAAGTCTTGAGATGCATTCTAACCAATTTAAGATTTAAACTCATAAGCTTCCTTATTTTGTTGTATTTTAAATATTATGAGGTATTGGATTACATCATTTCGTTGCTTTGCTCGACGCACAGGACTATTCAGTTCTAGAAAAGTTGAATAATAAATATAATTTCTAGTCTTCATATTTTAGTATCATATCTGGATAGAGACAACAAATAATTATGTATTAGAATTTAAAAGTTGTTATTAGAAACAACATAATATGTACCCAGTAAAAGTATGTAAATCCAGATTCAATTGTACGCCAAAGTTGATTCAGACCTCATAACAGTTGTTATCAGTTTGTATCTGTTGTAAGTATTAGTGGTAGTGGTCCCCAACCGTTCTGCTCTAACTTGTCACTCTCACAGATGATTATATTAATCATTGAAGCAAACAACAACTGCTCTGTACGGAGTTCTGCAACAGATTTTATATAATATTTCCATGACTCCATTAATTAAGAAAAGTTCTCATTGGTTTAGGATTGTCACATTATTTGCAAAAGTAAATCACTTATAAGTCAATGCACCAACTTTCTCCATCCTGGTTAATCCAGACAGTAGGTATGGTCCTACGAATAGTCCCAGTATCATGGACAGTAATAATATAAAAATCATTGCATTTTTGCTGCAACCTGGACTTCTACCGTCGTCGGTTTCTTTTAAAACCCTTGGTACATAATCCTCAAATAGACATCTATTTCCTTATTCAGTTGACCATCATCTCTTCGTTGTTTTTAGTTCTACAACAAACATTCAAAGAAAAAATCATTGAATAGATACATTAGAAGGTTAAAGCAATTTCGAAAGAATATGTTTTCACATTATCTGGGATATACTATATATATCTAGCGAGAAACCAGCCATTTCACAATACCAGATGAAGCAAACTTCCAGCAGCTCTGCACAAAACTTTGGAGAATTACGTATGTATCTATATATATGGGTATATATACTTGGGTGTATATGGAAGGCTACAATGGAAGAGTTTAGTAAACAACAACGACTGGCAACCAACTCAGAAGCAGATTCTCTACCACTTTCGAGTAACAATCAGAAATAGTAAGAGATGCAGTTCTGGCGTTCCGAAGAGAAATAGGGACGAATAAGAAAAATACACGGCTTTTGGTAGAGGAATTGAAAATGGCAATATATTCATGAGGCTTATACAACAGCCAATATATATCTACATATACCTATATACATATCTATATAGAGAAAGATATATATCTAGGATAGATTGCAGGGAGGTCGACAGAGAATTGGAAAAATCAAATACTGGCAAAGAAAAGATTTATATATGTATATAATATACAAGGTGGGAATTTTAAATGGAACGCTGCTTAGAGCGAGCGGCTCTGGAAAGCTTATTGAAAAAGGTATTTGTTGATAAAAAAATTTACATCTGTCAAACCATGTGTAAGAAATTTTGAAGAAACTGATTTTTAAATCTTTAATGGAAAATTACAATAATATTTGAATGTCACCTTTTTAGCGTAACAGTTGTTGAAAATGTGTTCCAATAACCTGTAGAGCTCTTCCCTTACTCTGCCAAAATCTTCTGGCGTGATTAAATGTATCAGTGCACGAATTCTTACCTTTAAGTCTTCCAGTTTTCAAGACAATTTAAATGGAGACTTGTAGCCAGAATTTCAAAGAATATTCCCTAATGATGGAAATCTAGAGCAAAGGATATTTTTTCAGCTGGATGAAGTTTCTTCCCACTTTGTAAGAAATTTGAGGACATTTTTTAAATGCTGCATTTCCAAATAGGTGGATAGGACGGCGAGGATTTATAGAGTGGCCTCCCAGATCCCCGGATATTACACCAATAGATTTTTATTTATGGGACGATTTTAAAACTAAGGTCTTTGTCAACAGACCTAGAAATCTGGAAGACTTAAATGCAAAAACTCGGGCAGAGATACGTAGCATCGCGCCAGAAGTTTTGAGAAGCGTAAGCTAAGTCAAGTTCAATGAGGCGCATTTTCAACAACTGTCACGATAAAAAGGTGAAATTCCAGTATTGATGTTATTATTAATGTAATTCTTCATTAAATGGTTAAAAATCAGTTTTTAGTAAACTTCTGTCACATGAGTTGACAGATGTCAAAAAAATGTAATCAACAAAGTCCATTTTCAATAAGCTTTCAAAAGAGGTGCCACAAGTGGTATCTTCAAATTAAAAAAGAACAAATTTTTAAGGGCTATGCCCCCTTTTTTGGGCCCCAATTTTTTCACATGACGAATGCAAACTCCATCAAAAAAACTTTGAGGACATATTTTTTGGATTTTTGAAAAATCTTATTCCCACGGCCACTATAAGCACCGTTCCATTTAAAATACCCACCCTGTATATCTATGCTGTTGCAGTAGACTTTGTCGATACAGAGTTCTTCATCTAACCCCCCGCCTTTTATAATAGCTATAAATTGTTAGATAAGTCATGAGTTTCCCCTTTCAAAAGTTCAGTTATTCCGCCAAAAATCATTCAAGGATTATTTCTTTCTTATTTCCAGTTTTGGAGAAGGTCGTCCCAAAAAAAAACCCTAAGTGATTGCATGATTACAGATTCAGTTTTGCAAAAAATCAGCTCCTAACTAACAATTCAGCTATCATCGAAAACGGCAACACCCTGTACATGTTTGAGAGAATTTGTAACGACTTTCAACACAGGTGGATTCGACTGTCATATCGTTGATATTGAATCAAATATAGAATTCAATCGATCATCTCTTATTACTTTTGATTCATTGTTATTGCGAAAATGAGAATGTTTGAACCATTTATAACGTGCCTGGAGCGTTCCTGACGTATTATATGAGAAAATTTTTATAGAGGACTCTGAATGATATTAAATCTTCTAGGAATTCGTAACGCCTATTCTGAAATGCTAAAATAACTGGTTATAATATTTATAATCAATCTACATACATTACTAATTGTAATCTGAATCAAGCAAAAAAGTAATATCCAATTCCATAGCATACTAGCAACAAATTTATTTAGATAGCTCTCGATATAGATAAAAATTAACAAATCATTTATGCTCACTGTAATTACTGGTTAGGGACAAATCAGGTAATACCTTAAGCCTAGTATATGATCAAGTCAATAGTTTCCAAACAGATGCTGCAGAAAATAGATATACCTATATTTATATATAAGTAGATGGCGAGCACATGAAAATCTGAAAATTATTGTTTGACGTGAAAACTGAACGAAAATATATGCCATACAATGTAAACTACAACGAGCGACGTGAGAAATTGCTGCAAAATGTTTTCTGAAAGCCAAGCTGTATTACAGCTTTCCAGGCAATTAACTGTATGTAGTACGAAATAAACATATTTTCACATTTGTATTAAATGCGCAATTGAATTCAGCGTTTTATTCCCACATCAGAAGCTATTCCAGCAAACAAGCACAGTGTAAATGTTCCATGCCGCTTAAGCCACGACCTGTTCAAATCGGATTCTGGTTGCATGAGAATTTTTGTGAAATATGTACACACTCTTTAATGATAATTTGAGAATTAAATCAAGAAATTCATTAAGGTACAACATTTAGATATGAAATTATAAAACTACCTACTCCATAGATAAGATTGTTGTCAGAGAAATCAAACTTGGCAGAGCAGCTCCAAAGTATCCAAGCAACAAAATGTACCAGTATTGCTGCCAGCTGAGAGAGCAATTCTATCTTGGAAATGTCTTTGGAAAATGGATCCACTCCAAAGTCGGGTTACACAATTGCTTCAATCGAGGTGGTGAGTGATCTTGCCGGGTGTAGAAAATACGTAGGTAGAGATTTTTACATTTTGTAGGAAGGAGACCAGAGATGTATAATTTCTTAAATCCTACAATCGTGCTTGCAAACTGTATCTAATAGAAAGCAACATCAATATATTTGGTTTTATTCAACATTATTATACAGGCGATTTTAGCAGAACTCTTGACCTACAAGACTCTTAAAAAACTTTTTTCTGATTGTTGCCAACTTCATCCTTCCTGAGAGTTTTACTTCACTGTCTGATATTCAAAACGGTTAACGCGATGACCCAAAAACTATAGGTCCTGAAGAATTATGCTCAGCATCTTAGAATGTTATTTATCTTATCTTATTTATGTAATTTTGAGTTCATTCATTGATTTTAATGTCTTTAGTTCTTAAAATGCTGTAAAGCTTATGCCAAATAAGGCCTGGTAAGTGTTTCCAACTTGACCTTAAAAATGTATGCTATTTATGAGCTCAGTTCAATTCATATCAACTAAACCATTGACAGAACGATATATCAATATTAAATTGCAAAGTAATCGCCATAATATCCAATTCTAAATAATGGATATTCGATAATTATAGCTAATTAACTATAACTATTCTGAAATAAAGGCTAGGCAATGTTATACAAATCGTACATTAACCAGTATTATTGGAGCAATTTTGTTCCGTTTAAATATAAAACGATTTTAGGATATTCTCTATAAATTAGAGTGTTTGGTATAGGTGGTCATATTTTTGAGTTAGGGATCACATAAATCATAAATAATCTATATCACCCACCTTAATACCTGGTGAGAATACCTTTTAATACATGGAATTGCATTCATTGACGAAAATGTGATTTGGTAGGTATAGTTAAATTTACGTCAACCAGCCGACAGTATGTCCAGCAAAGTCCTTAATACTATTTTGTTTGGAATTGAGACGTGAACACTTAATTGTTTGAGTGATTATTCCTCATTCTGAAACATTCGGGAATCAGGAAGTTTCGAAAAACTTCTCAAAAATAATGATTTTATGCATCAATTTCTCCACCAACTTCCTCTTTTCATATGAATTTGTTTGTGATGCTCAATTTTTTCTCATGAATCACGTTATACTTCGAAGAATCTCGATTGCGTTGCTTCTAGTTCTCACTCATCCCATTGTTTCTGCTTTTGACCGATTTCGCAAAAAACGAGGAAGGCATACAATGTTTCAGTGAACGTAGGTTTTACATAGACCAAATGGATGGCAGTGGGAAATCTGGATGTTGACCCAAGACAACTGCTTTTGGACGGGGAGGTGGTGGAGCATGTTGATCACTTCAAATATCATGGAAGCTGGCTGAATGCACGGGGAGATTCTGACTCGAATTGGAGTAGTTGGTAAAGTATTTATATCATGGAAACCAGTTTTATGCAATAGAAATCTCTTCAAGCGTCTTCCGAAAAGAATCCTAAAATGTTACGTTTGGTCGACATTGTTCTACGCCTGCGAGACATGGGCTTCAAAAACTACCACCATTAATAAGCTAGAAGCCTTTGAATTGTGGTGTTACCGTAGAATCCTGGAGATACCCTGGATCATACATACTTCCAACGAGGATGTGCTTAGAATGACGAACACGGAAAGAGAGCTTATGAGCACTATTAAGCTGGAAAAAACCGAGTACTGTAGCGATATCATCAGAGGTCCAAAATATCACATAGACTCATGATATAGGGTAAAGTGAAAGGAAAGAGATGGATTGGACCAAAAAAAACAATACTGGCTGCGTAATATTGGACACTGGATGAATATGCAAGTAGAAGACCTCTTCAGAATAGCAGCTGACAGAGATGGATTTCATAGAATGCCAATGTCTGAACACAGGCACGGTACTCAAAGAAGAAGAAGGTTTTGCATAGCTAGTGTGCTCCGATTTTGAAGTATTTTAATTGGAAATTTAAGTCTTTTCTCCCAAAAAATCCCTTCAGAAAGGGAAGAGGGAAGTTTTTTGTGAAAATCGAACATTTGAGATGGTCAAATTAAAGATGATGCCATTGACGGAAACCTTTAAATGGAACCTTTTTTTAAAACTAAAGCTGTTTCATAGTTAGAGAGCGTGAAATTTTAGTCAAATAGTAAATACATTTTTGGTGCTTTTCAAAATAGCACCCATTAAAATATGTAGGTAAAGATTTTCTTTCTTCTACGCAGTTTTGCTTTTCCACATTTATACTGGTACGAAGAGATTCTTTTCAAATATCTGATACCGTGTCTAAGATTTATCTACAATATACCGACTATGATGGGCCATAGGGGGGGCATAATTCAATTTAATCATCTCATTCATCCAACCAGACATATATTCTATTCCCTCTATCCTATCAATCCATTCCCTTCGAGCGAAACTTATACGTCATCTTCACCTACACTGCCAAAATACCAACACTAGGCAGGCATATAGGTATCTACTACACATATAACTCTACATAACCTAATTTTGCCAAACGCACACAAGGCATTGAGAACAAAGGATTTCAAATATATATAGGTAATTAACATGGAACTTGTTTCCTCGTATAAGGTATACATATACTTACTCACGAAATTTGGTAATTAACTGAAAGGCGGCACACTCAGAGCTGCTGTGACTGAGGGGAGGAGCATCTTTCTAGCTACGGGAATTCTCTTTGTCGATGTAAGGAGAAAAGAATAGTGGAATAGTAGACGCAACGAGATTCTGATTCAAGAAGATACAGAACCTTTTTTCAGGCTGGTGCAATATTTGTTTTAAATACATCAGGAGGGTGAGCAGTTCAAGTTTACGTTTGTGTTGTCGAAGTAATGAATGAATGAATGAAGAAATATTCTGGGGCGGTCCAAGAACTATCAGAAGCAATAATTGCATTAGGCCAAGTACTGATCTCGGACTATTTTCTACATATGCGCACTCACTTTATACCTTGATAGGTCAGAGACAACACGATCTTGATTTGTTTTGGGTATATCCATTGTTTGACCGTTTTTTCATTCTTATTTGTACAGTGTCCACAGAAGAAATGGAAAAAACATTATTTTCTCTTCAATATAATGAAAAATAGTAGTAAACAAAATGATAGATGTCCATTATAAAATTAGGTTACATCAAAAACAAATGATAGGTTATGTTACACTATTGTATGCTGATTACCTGTCAACTTTCTGATTGCTAATCAGTCAATGCTGTGGACACGACCATTGTGTTTTTGAATAGGTACTCATGCCTGAATCATCTCCATCATCTAAGGGCGAAGAACACCTATTCACTGGAAATAGAATCCACAATTTAAGATAGTTCAAAATGAATATTAATTTTCTTATATAAATATGAATGACATATCAAAGGATGATCAGATTGGATTGATTAATCCTAAAAGATTTGCTAATGGTACCAACTCACCAAAATTATCTTTATTATGGGCAACAAGGTTACATCGATTTGTATACTTCCTTCTTATGAAATGTCAATAAAAAGAATCACTGCATTCTCTTACAAAATATATTCACCGTTTAGTATCGGAAATTTATTTTTATTCTCATTAAATTCAAAGCCTCGGAATGGCTTTAATAAGATTACTTCTTATGTAATACAATTTCAAAACAATCCAAAATTATGTCTCAATAATGTAAAAAAACGGTCTCGTTTTTTTCTTCAATCGAGAATTAGAACACGAATTTCCAGTAGAAGAAGATTTCCAAATTGTGCGGAAAGCCAATTAGAGGGAAAGAAACAGCGTTGGGTTATTGTAATGCAATGAGGCACTTTTTTGTCTTCTCAGTAGTAATTACGCAGAACAAAGAAAAGTTGGAAAACGAATGAAACACTGTTCATACTAGTGAACGATTATATAACATTAAACATCATTCTCCAAGGCTGTGATTAATTATTGCTGTACCCACCTCATAAACTCATAATAATTTATTACGTGTAATATCCTGCATGAGTTGATTTTCTATACGCGTGAATGATTTTCTTGTAATATAGTGATTAAACAGCTACCAAATATATTATGGATCAATCCAGGAAAAAAAAGAATACTTTTTTCAGTGTACTGTGAAAATAGAACTCTCGCCCTAATTGAGTTCAGCTGTAATTAATAATTACTTGTTGAAACATAGAACAGCAGAAATATTTTATTAAGCAGAAATATATTAGCCCGAATCGATGAAACAACAAAGATTCAGATCAGGAATTTCCTGCACTGATGCAGTATTAGTCGTGAGACAAATAACTGAAAAATCCATCGAGTATAACAAACAAGACTTCATGTGTTCTATTTAGAAATTCATGTAAATATGGGTATTCGACATGGAGACTCCCTTAGCCCCTTAATGTTCAACATCGTTATGTACGAAATAATAAAAAGCATTCGTAACCTGAAAGGGTTTAAAATGAGTAACAAAGACGTAAATGCTCATGACATATGTTGAGAGCTTTTGCCTTTATTCTCCAAACACTTTTTTTTTCATATACTTTGAAGATTTTATTATAACTGAACTAGAAGTTCTTTGTTTGATTAACGTTTCTATATAGATGTGTTTTCTAAAATTGATTGTTTACATCTAATTACTAGATATAATGACTATTGTATAAGATATCCAAAAATACAGATATGTTCCAGTCAGAATAGTTGTCCTGTTACGTCATGTACAGTGACGTAATAAAAAAAATGATCCGTATGTCTTAGCTATATTGGTACCATTTTTAATTTGAAATTCTGGTAGTATTTTTCGAATCATTTCACTTGTTCACTATAATTAACATACCATCTTTTATTGCAGGTAAGAAATTGTCCAAAAAAACCTTTGGAGATAAATGAAACATGATTTTTGTGAGTATACCTATAAGTTATCATTTCTCTCGAATATAGGCCTCATCTGAAAATCAATACTATTTGGAAACTAAATATCAAACTGATGTTTTGACAAACTGAATTTCCTATGCAGTATTTTTATATGTGGAGCGCTTTGAGTACTTGGTTCTATTTATCATATACCTCAGAGAATATCATATAACACAATTACAGAAACAATTCGTCGACGGCTTCAAACTTCTGTCTCTCTTTCTCTCTCTCTCTCTCTCTCTCTCTCTCTCTCTCTCTCTCTCTCTCTCTCTCTCTCTCTCTCTCTCTCTCTCTCTCTCTCTCTCTCTCTCTCTCTGATTCCACAAAGTAAATAATATGGCAGCTATGTTCAAACTCAGTTAATTACTTGTAATGCGCCATGAACTAGAAGCTTACCGTAAATTTATATAACTGGAATCATAATACCAAAGGAATTATATTGAATTTTCTATGCCTACTTAAATTTTCTTTGCTGATATAAGAATTGGTCTGTCGACAGCATGATGTCTTGGTGATGGCATAGGAAGTGATACCTACTTATTCTAGAGCTATAAGATAGGTTGTGTTACAATGTATGGCAAACAGTGTGAGGTTAGCTATACATTTTTTATGGATGCGAGGATTTTTTGCACCCCAAATACAACAGTTTTGCCTTATGATGAAGCCATCGAGATGGAACTGGATCTGATGGAAAATATGGTGACTTCCGCTTCTATTGTAGACTCTCCTTGAATACTTTTGCGGTATTTACAGATTAATCAGCATATGTAAGTCTCTACTTTCAAAGTTCCCACTAACATTGAGTCAAGTTGCTCCAGTCTCACCTAATTTTTTAAAAAAATATCATTATTTTCTCAGAATATAAATACCAGATACGATAAGATCGAAGAAATACACTCTATGAATGCAAATCATAATATGTATAACAATATATCATTTCTGGAGGAGGAAGCACTTCCTCATCATCATCATCATCATCATCATTCGAAACAAATCAATCCCACTTCTCTGGAGAGTAGAACACTGCCTGCTACCCATAAAATAAAACGGGAGTGTGATTCGACGTGTAATGGGCGGCAGTTGTTGCAAATTATTAACAACGTATATACAGGGTGGTCCCTCTCGAACTCCTCCATCTATCCGTTTATGTGAAGAGTGTAATTAGAAGCAATCGGAAAATTTGAAGACATAGATACAAAAGGTTTTGTTAAAACGGCAGGATTGGGGTCCTAATTTTCGGTTCTACAACGCTTGCGCAGTTGGCGAATCTTCTTCTAATATTATGATAATATTTCCTGTCATAACTTCACGTAGGAGTTCATTTGTACAATAGAATTTTTGGAGCGTAAATACAACAAACAGCAATCAGAAATTTTTGTGAAAGTGTTTCTAATCTCTACCATGGCGTTCATGAACTATTTAAAGATAATACGATTCTGACCGTCGAAGCTCTCTTTATTGTGGAAACTGCTTCTCTTGTAAGAAAACATTCTGAAGTTTGAGATCACTTCTCATTATTCCACACGATGAAGTTGAAATAACTTGAAATTACGTATACCATTGTCCTCTCTGATCAAACAGTCATTTATTTATAGTTGAGACAAGATTTATAATACTTTTCCAATTGAAGTTAATGGTTCTAATGTTGATATAGAGATTTAAAAAAAAACATAAAAAAATCTACTGTGTAAGAAGGCCCTATCACATTCTACAAGAATTATTTTCGATGATCTGACAATAGAATAATTGTTTTGATTATTCTCCTTAATTATTCTATTTTACAAACGTATATTTAATAGCATTGACAATTGTAATTATTTAAAGTAAAACTGTTGGCTTGGCAACGGCGCTTGAAACTTTATATTTTATTTATGGCTGGGGGAACCTCAGATTAGCACGCCAGTTCTGCCATTTTACCCAATATTTGTCAGTTCTTCGTAATCCTTCCATCAAGTATTTAACATATATTCTCAGCTATACGCAAAGAATCCCACTTCTGACACCATGACACTACCAGTAAAGCTTAACCCTGTGCAAAACATAGTGGGGGAGTTCACTTGATTAATTCACTCCCAAGCTCTCAGATTGCTTACAAACTTTTATTTCCAAAACCTTGTACCTACCCGAAATAGATACCAAAACTAATAATTACCGGAATACTATTTCATGTTTCTATAGATATACCAAAGTCCAATAGTTTTCGACATACATATTTCAAATATTATGTGAAAAATGGTATTTGCAGATTAAATCATAATTATCATTTTTTCCTATAAGGAAGCATTTCCTATCTAGTTTAGGTTGATTTTATCGTTGAAAAATATAGATTATTAGTAAAGGATGATTAAAACGAATAATCTACTCCTCCAAATAGAGAACGCCTTTTATATAAAATAGGGAAACTTTGTCTAAAGTTGTCTATTTTAAAAATGTTTTGTGTGTTAAGTAATTGAGAAACTCAAATGTGAGAATGCTAAACTAATTTTAGAATGACCCCCAATTTATCTTGAAAGTTTTGTAGCACTATAAAACTGTTATGTCGTTAAATAATTCAGGATTAATTAAATAAAAGACTTCCTTGCATTTCAAGTTGATAAGTTTTACTTTAAAAACTTTGTAAATTTTTAATATACCAAAAATGATTGGATTTAGGTGTGAATGGCTTAATATATGAAATGTTTTTTTTTACAGAAACGCAACTAACCTGAAAATATTCTAGACGAATGTCTCTGAATCGTCTTAGTATTAGTATGTAGTTGTAATTATCAAATCTTCAGTTGCTTTCTAACCATAGTTTTCCCAGCATCGATTAACGGAGATCCCGAAGTCCCACCTTGTATAAAGCGGCCCACTAGTCACTATCGTGCGGCGGGGGCGGTCATTTGGTAAATTCAATGACGTCAAGACACAACTGACTGTGTGTTGGCCGTGTCCTTGGTCCAGCTTATGCGGCAGCCAGTCGTCCAACATTGTGTTCTGCCCTCAATTTATAGAGTCGTTAACATTTGCAATGTAGATGAGGTCTGGTTGGTTGACATCGGAATACTGCCACTGCTTGCTATGCTCTCCCAATATAGATAGATGATACTATGAGGGTGTGGCTGCTTTCAAGCGTCGATTACAGCAGCTTTGGGTGGTTCATAACCTCAAACTATCTCTGTCTCTGTCGCTCTCAAGCAATGCCATTATTATGTGCTGTCTTTTAACGATGATTTTGGACGCTCATTGGCTAAATCATGCTGGAGGCTTGAAGGCAACTCAAAAACATACTTAACAGAGTATCTGTATTATATCTTCGTTCCAACCATCCATCAGAAATACTTTCTTACATTCATGATTCTTCGCAATGGCGCCAACATGTTCCCTATCCAAACATTTGTCGATAGACAAATGGTTAGTCTAGAGTTAAATGTCCAGTCTACCAGTTTTGTAAAAATTTACTAATTATTAGATCGTATTTCATTTTTTAGTGACTAGTCTGGTTAGAGACAACCTCTCTATCTTTGATGTATTTAGTCCATACTCAAATTAAAATTTTATCTGAATTCAGTAGGTGAAATAGTATTTGTATTTGGATAGAAGAGACATATAAATGATCAATTCAAAAAAGAAGAAAGAGATGTTAAATTTAGATATTCATAATTCACTTGCTTAAGTTTCGAGGACATTAAGCTAGTTTACTGGCAGCGTCGTTGCTTTTTTACAAACTGCTAGTAAACTGGTTGAGTGTCATCATGTTTGCTAGCGAATTGGCAGCTTGTAAATTATAAACGAGGAAAGTTGAAAGCTGAGATACTTTACTTGATATAAGCTAGAGGGTAGAATTGGTGGCCTATGTGGTAATTCCAATATATTATTGACATACCGCTTAAAGAAACACTAAAATATATTCAAAACACGTAGTATCTTACAAAACCTAACCTAAGTTTTGTGTGTAATCATTACTATCTCACTAGTTGAACTCGCTAGTAAACTTACTCAATGTGATTGAGCGTTTATGTGCATACATTCTTATTTAAGATGTAAGAGCTGCATAGGCGCATGCTATAATTGCACGTTAAGATGAAAAAAAAATATTTATTTATTGACAGGTTTACAGCTTAAGGAATCAAGAGAGTTTTTGAGAATTTTTTGCAACATACATAGTTTTTTGCGGAAAAATATAAATCAGATCCAGTTCAGACCTGAATGAAAATTGGGGGAATCGTTTTCTTTCAGCATCTATCCCATTCTTTACTTGAAACTTCACCTTTTGCTTTTGTTTGTGATGTAACCTTTGTATCCCTTGAATGATTTAGCTTCAATGTGTTCCTTAGAGATTTAATTGGCTGTGACCCTATTTCTTTTTTTTTCTTTTTCGCAAGGTAATACTTTTTATTTAATTGTCCTTGGCCATTCAGCTCCAATTTTTCTACCTCAATATATTTCTCCTAAAAATATTGCCCATTCCAGCGTCGATAAATTTCCTTTGTTCGTCTTTTGATTTCTGGAATTTATGGTAGCTAATTAATTTATACAAATCGATTTGATTGAGAAATCCAAAAGGAAATGTTGTGCAATGGCTTGCAAGAACGCTGAGAACAAGAATCAGGTCTTCTCCTGGGCCCCCAGATAGAAAAGCTAACGTAGATTGGAGTACCTAGTTAGTTTTTTTTTATCTACAGAGATGATGTTTTTAAAATTCTACAATTTGTAATTTTGCCCAGAAACGAGATACACAGTATAAGATAATAGCTGTTCTATTGACAAAAGAATTAAAATTACATATGAAGAGTTTAAGGAGAAGAAAATATAACGTAAAAGAAAGTACCCACAAATGTTTATTCATTTTGTTAAGTGCATTAATAAACAACACATTAGAATTGTCTGCTGAATCTCGACAATCACAACATTGGCAAAATGTAGAGAGACTCGTCGTAAACCAGCTTCATTTGAAAAGAACAACAACACATTATACTATAACACAGACATCAACATCAACATTGTTGTTGGTCGCTTTCAGATGAATGATGCAATTTACGTTCTTTGTTGTACAGCAGCGAGGAGCGCTGATGCAACAACGACGATGCTGAATTGGGTTGTTATTTTCGTCTTGTACATTTCACTATGAAAATCCAAAAAACAACAACTCAGAGAACACTTCTTATCTTTGATCTACTTTGTCTCTATATCTGCTTGTGGTAGTAAAAAGTACATACACGTACCAGCAAAGTGAATGAAGCGATTCAATTAAACCATTAACATGATTTGGCTTCAGTGTATACAGTGTTTCCAAAATTGGTAATGAATGTTTGTGTGAGTATCACAGAATCTGACACAGAAAATCACTATGAAGTAAAATAATATATTGAAATCATTAATAATGTTCCTCTTAGTCTTGCCAGTCTGCTTAAAATATTTTTTTTGTTTTAAATGTTTGCAAAGGCTTCGTATTCGATTAAAATTTATATATATATATATATATATATATATATATATATATATATATATATATATAAAAATAAAAAGATGTTCTTGGGGATGCAGTCATATATTCAATAAAATTCTTTGACTGAAGCCGAGCTTTCGAGAATGTTTATTCTCTTCTTCAGTGCAAAAATCGTGAATTTAGAATAAATTAACCAAAAACAGGAAAGATTTCATATCCATCAATTACAAATGTCATTATTTATATAAATTCACGATTTTTGCCCTGAAGAAGAGAATAAACATTCTCGAAAGCTCGGCTTCAGTCAAAGAATTTTATTGAATATATGACTGCATCCCCAAGAACATCTTTTTATTTATTATAAATCCAGTCAAGAATACAAAATCAATATATATATATATATATATATATATATATATATATATATATATATATATATATATATCTGGAGAAATTATCTATTTATGTAAGGTTAACGTCTACCCTGAATAGTTTAAGATATTTTTTAACCGCACTACGCAATATTCGGGCTACTGGAGTGCTTTTAAGATCTGAGTGTTTACTTTACTGACAATAGTTTCTGGCAAGTAGCAAGTAATGTGTTATCTTATTGAAAACATTGAAAACTGCATTGTCGCAACGAATGTCTGATTCTAGCTAAATGCTATCGTCAGTTGGATAAAGATATTCCTGCATTCAAAATGTATTATTTATCATTCTTTGATAATATATCACATGAAACTAGCAAATGTTTTTTTCATAATAATTTATATCATCTTCAGTTTGTTAGCGCTGCGTTAGGACTTTCACAACAAACAAGAATTCGAATAGCCCCTAATGTTACTATATTCAAAATTCAATTTTCTTATTTCAGCCGTGACAATTTCACAGATACCTACAGCCAATAAATCCATTTTGAATAGCAGTTCCTATTTCAATTAATCTCCTAAAGTCCAGCTTACGCAACAGCTAAAAATTTCAGTAACCTAAAATTCCTACTAATCACCAACACTGACAATTCATTAATTCAAAAACAGGCCTGAGTGCATGAAACAAAAACAAAAATATCAATTCGAGTACCCATCTACCAACCGATGATGAGTGATCCTGTACCTGTCCATCAATTTTGGCATTTGAATGCTGGAGTATTGGGAAGATCTGTGCACTCACATATATCTATATATGATGGTGCTTCAAATATACGTATATGCATACAAAAACCAAAAACTCGTTAATCATCATTCAGCAGCGATTGAAAATTCGCGTGAGCAACTAATTATTTGGAAAAGGGAAAATAAGCAGGCAGCAGCAATAGCAGGAAAATCGTTTGCTACTATACTGATAGGATAGAATTTTAGCAGTAGTAGTTGAAGAGTGAATGATGGTACGCCGATTGGTGATTAATCAATTTATCTCATGTTATTAAGATGGACATGTATATTCGTATTTTGTAGTGGGTTTTGTTGATTCGGCGGCATTTTTTGAGGTGATGAATTATAAGCCGTGATTAATATCCAATCGATCGATAGTTAATTTAGCCGAATATAGCATATTTGATTGACTTTTCTTCGTAACCAGATTGAATTTTCTATATAGATATAAGAATACAGACAATGACAACAAAAAGCAGTTTTAGAGCGAGTCGGACTCACCCACGAAGGGTTCCATGCCTCTATTAATATCACGGAACTACCAAAGCTTATTATAAGTCTCTAACATGGTCTTTAAGCCATTGTTTATTTAGATTATTTATGAACTTTTGTGATTATTTTCAACTTTCTTTTACCGTTTCTTTGAAACAACCGTACATTTTTTGCACTAAGCATAGATATTTTTCCTGGCAAGTTTTTCATTGTAAAAGAGGCAAGCTGATTTCCGTTTAATCTATTTATTTAATTTTTTACAACGGTATTATAAGTCTGGATTCACATGGACGGCGAAACTGACATTTTCCACTATCATTTACGGAATTGTCTTTATCAAAGTACAAACTAATAAAGTGACGAACATTTTGAAACTTTTGTCGTTTCGCTATAAACCTCCATCCCGTTTGTCGAGATTCACCTTGTATATCTATATATACAAGGTGTTTCATAAAGAATGGTCATTCATTTAACGGCATATTTCATGGTCAATTTTATGTCGATTTGACAACATTTATCTATATATGAAAACGTCAACCATAAAAAGTTGCATCCCTTCAATGTGGCATTCAAGTTCCTGGGCTGTAAAATCCAAATATACAAATACAAAATAGTAGCTTGAAATTTTGGTATCTACCATTTCATAGGTACAAAAATCAGCAAAAAAGTTTCCTAAGTAATTATTCATTTCAAAATTTCTTGCAAAGGCGTGCAATGACAATTTCACCTCCTTGACTTCATTAAAACGTTTCAACTCTATTCGCAAACGATTTTTTAAACTAAGAAATGGTAGATACCAAAATTTCAAGCTTTTGTTTTGTAATTTTTGATTCTTACAGCCCAAAAATTTATCGACGTAATGCAACTTTGAAGGGTTGAACTTTTCAAGGGTATATTTTTGTATAAAGATAAATGTTGTCAAATCGACTGAAAAAATTGACCATAGAATATGCCATTAAGAGTATGACCATACTTTATGAAACACCCTGTATAAGGTTTATATCTCAAACACTTAGAGACAGATTTATCTCCATGGAAATGCACTCTAAAGCTGCCTTTTGTGCGAGGGAGAATTCGTTATTTGGCGATTTGGAGATTCAGACTGGTGGGGAAAACGTCAATGCTCACGGTATTCACAGCTTCGGTTATTTAGGAATTGGAGACTTTCATCTGTCAAATAGATGGTTCTTTTGCGACCATCCAATTTCTTCATTTCGAAGGCTTACATCTTGCAGAAATGATATCTAAGCCACAATATTCTAATTGCCTTTTCCCTGGAAAAATCATTCTTAGTATTGAATAATCATTTTTTTAATAATAGGTACTACTTGAGGAGGGAGCAACTGATGAAGACAGTCCAGCAGACGATGTTTGTGGTTTTATCCACTGTTCTTTTATATTTAAAGTTGTTTTTCTTAAACCATAGTCCTCATCTCAATATTTATAAATTTAGTCTAATGACAATTGCCCATGATGAGATGACAGCAAGCCGAAGCCAACAAACCAATCGAAAATTGTGCGTACACGTATTTCTGGAGACTGTCAGAAAGTTGAGCTTGAACGAAATTCTTGAGTATTTGGAGATTCGACGATTTTGATGTTTCTCGTTATGGTCAAGTGACCATTTCAGCCAATGAATCTCGAAATACCCAAGTCCCCAAATCTCCAACGCACAAAAGATACCTTAAGTTTTCATAAAATTATCACGAAGGAATGACAATAAACGTCAAATTGCTTGAGTAATATTTCTAGCAGCATAATGATAAGGACATTTTCCACGATTCATGTCATTACCTTATTAAAACAAATACGATGCCAAATTCAATTTTATGCTGAGTTCTAATTGTAAATATGGCGGATATTTTTTTCAATCAAGTATATGGATGAACAAATTTTCAATATCTCCAGTTATGGAATGGAAGTTGTCTTAATTTGGGCACCTGCTCGAAACACTCCTGCAAACTAATATTACTCACTGATAGGTCCTGTCAACTTTGGCACCCTAATCTTCACCTCGATTATAATGTGAATGAATCTCCCATCAAAGAAAAAAAACGTGCTCTCTTCGACCCCTTGCATTCACCTTGTGTTTTCCAATTTTACCATGTACTTTCCTTTTGAGCGGCGTGTGAACTCGCCGTCAACGAAAAACCATTATTATGCAAACCCACTCTTACCCTAAGGCCCCACTAACATACACACACAGCCATATACAAAAGGTGAACTTCGATAAAAACAAAATATAAATCGCAGATTTAAGAAGAAAAAGCGAGGGTAGGTACGAGTGCCTGCGTAGATATGAAAAGGATGGGGAGTGTTTGGGAAGAGAGAAAGACGTAGACAGGGCCCGAAGGCTTCGATCCAATCAACGCAACTTCAGAAGGAGGAAGTTTTTATTGTTGCCAGAGCTGCTAGGCTTTGCCAGCTCGAGAGGTCCGCAATTAGAGAGTTGGTTGGGCCGATGCCGTTGTGCTGCGCTCTGTGCTGTGCACGGCCGCTCTGGCGGCAAAGTCGATAACTACTACTTCACCTCTCCAGCCGGCAAAATAACAACATCGATATATATATATTCATATATATATATATATATATATATATATACAGTGTGTCCCATTTCTGAGCTTGATATATTTGTCCTACGCGATCTTTAATACAGTTTGGGAAAGTTTGGATTCTATTGCTGGTAATGAAGCATAAATGTATTCGGTGATTAAATTACCAAACAATAACCAAATAAAGGTAAATACCATTTAACTCATCAAACTACGCTACCACCCTTTCATGGAAATATTTGAACAGCTAGTAGAGTTTCGAATACTCATTTGTTGCTTCCGTCGAATATCTAGCCTTGTTGTCGTTCTAATCAGTTAATCAACATTCTCCTATTATGTCTGGTGGCCATTGAATAATAAAGTTTACCAATCTTCGTAATTCATGAAGCCACAATAAATGAAAAGGAAACTGAGAAACATTGCAAGTGAACCGAAAAGTATTTGTTTTCTAATACACTTAGGTACTTATACAATCTATAATGAAATAGTTTACGCTTTACTCAAAATATCAATTACTCTATTCGCTACATAAAGGCGGCTAAAGAACTGAGTATTCTTCCAAGGCCATAATTAATAAATTTACATATTGAGTTAATTCTGCAATGTAATTTACGGATTTATTGTTATCAATATCTTTGTTTTCATATCTTAGAATGAAGTCAGACGGATTAAAATTTGCAGATCTGATGTATGCTTTGAGTTTGGGCTCTTAATGCTTCATATTTACTTGTTGAATTTTCGATAACTGAAAAATCTGATGTGTCCACTCACATGACTTTCCTACCTCTCGCAGGCAAATTCCAGTGAATGAAAAATTTTACACTATTACAATACTCTCCTTACATAGCGACGATAGTAGTGGTAGTAAAATAAAAATCCCATGGTCAAATCGTGGTAGCACTCATTTTTTTCAGCATGTCAAGACAACAATGGTCATGTAACATTTTTTCGAAAGATGAAACGTTTAGCCAGAATCTGAAGAAACATGTGGAAAATACGGAATTTTATTCAAGCATAACTTTTTTGTGCTTTTTCACAGAGATGGCGCTATATGCCGGTAGTAATGGGCTCTCAGAAGAATACTTTAGACACGTTTAATCAAAATCTTTAGAGCCGTTTTCGCGCTGTAGTCTTGAGCAAATCACTTTTTTTTGGCTATAGCTCAACACCCAGTGTTTACAGAATTCTCATTCAGTGCCACCGGCGAGTGATGTTGGTACCAAACAAAATAAAAAAGAAAGCAACAAAATACACCGATCTGTTCCCGAGATAATGCTGTCACAGACAGACAGGCAGACGGACAGACAGACAGACAGACCAATGGCTGAAAATATGTTTATTAGACTTAGAAAACTCTGAAACATCAACATTTGTAAAAATCTCGATACCGAAAATTTCACACGATTACAATACTTTCCTTATAAAGCTAGCGTAGGAAAGTAAAAAGTCTTCTAATAAAATCGCAAATTTACAAATAACCACCGATGACAATTAAATTTTCAATAACTCTACCCATTTGACTTATTTTGCTGCTATAATATTAAACAAGGTAACCCATATATTTCCCCCACATAAACTTGGAACATACTGTATAAATATTTCTCTATGTATTGCAAAGGGCCGATTGATGGTTTGTTTTTTTTCTTCACAGAAAGTCGGCTTTTCCGTTATGGCAAGCATCGAAAGCTATGAGCTGTGGTCGTTAAAATTAATTGCTACAGTATGAGCTAAAATGTCGATTCAATCGAAAGATAGAATATATATGTATATGGATACTTTTATGTGCACAAAGTGTTTTCAATACATACCTGCCTATTTTGATTGGTAGAGTCTATATCAACTCGATATCTACGATAGGCAGGTTTAAAAAGAAGATATTTTTAGGTTATGATTTTATTGCACCTACTACTAAAAAAAATATTTTAATCTGAATTTTCAATAGAGTTGGGATGATACCAGACTCTGGGAGTCCTTCATATAAAAATAATCCAGATATAGAGTGAAACTTACCTAATGCGGTGATGTGAATAAGAAATAGTTAATCCATGTAACAGTAAAGAGCTTTGCGCTGAAGGTTTTAGACAGTCACATTATTTCTAGGTGATTTTGGTTAAACCTTCAAGTCCAAGATTTATCATTTGATATACTTTTAATTATAAATGAACCATTATTTTGTTCATTGACATTTCATACGTCATAAAATTATTCTGACATATCTTCTGGCAGAAGGTTTTCTGTTTTATTTATATTTTTCTCTCATCGATTCTCCATAATATTGAATATACGTTTTGACTAAAGTTCTTATAAAGATATTGCATTCATCAATTATAGTGTCCAAGAAAAAAGCGAAAATAGACGGGTTGTTTTTTCATCATATTTTTGAACTTGCCTCGCTTAGAGTGGGACGTTGCCACATCATATTCTCAGAATCCCTCATATTAAGAAGAGAATCTGCTGCCACGTGTATTAGTCCCAAAATCTCAAAGTTTCGCCACCTCGAAACGTGCTAATAACACAGAGATGTGGGAAAATATAATAACCAATCGTCATGTGGGTAGCAAAATGGTATTACGTTTGTGTGGGTTAGTATTTGCTGAAAGGGGAAGTTATGAAGTGAACTCAGAACAAATCGTATTTATCGGATAATGCGATTACATACATACACTCACATTTGTGATTGTTCGTACATGCAAGTGAGAAAAATTCGTCCATTCTGCTTTTGTTTCGTTTTTTTTTTTGTCTGGCTGTCAAATTAATAACGAGATTGGTGTTTGAGTGGAAACAATTTAATGCCACTTGATCGGCTTCCTTATCAAAATAGAAATTAACACTGGAAACGCAAATTGTGTGGGTGTAACGTTTTTTTTTATATCAATGATACGTTTTGTGTGTATAGAGATTTTACAGTTTTGAGGTACTTCTATATTATATCGATCGATGCATTTCCCGCAGCGACATGGTGTATATATTTGTATCTTCCCAAGTTCAAATATTTGTGTGAAAGCTATTCAACCCCATAACGACTAAAGATTAGATCCTGCTGCCAAAACGTAGTAGTATGTACGTTTATTTGAAAATCCCAATAAGAGAGAGAGGGAAGTTTCAACCAACCCTGGGCAGCTATTTTCTCTGTTTTAGAGTTAGGAACACATGAAGATAGCACCCACAGCTTCGTGCGGTTTCCTATAGCCTACCTTCTCCTATACCAATGGCATATTATCCTCTGAGGTCCTTTAGAAGCGATAAAGTGACGGAATGGGCTGAGAAAGTAGTCTATTTAGAGTGTGTTCTTGGGGAGGGTAAATATAGGGTCCTCTATTATGTAACTCTAAGCCCAAGGAGAGATTTGGAAGTTCGATTTAAAAATGGCGCATTTCCAAAAGCACGACACCGCAATCACGTGAATTTACAATTCCATTTGGTTTTTAGTGTTTGAATATTTCAGTAGCTTTTCCAATAGCCCTCTTGATACCGGTTAAAGAGAAAATAATCTGGGATATAAGATGATAGGCAAGGTTTTATTGTTGCTGTGTTTCCAGTATTCAACCCTATAACTTGTATTTACATATTCAGTATTTTATCAATAAACTGTCATAATATTTTTATCTATTAACAGTCTTAAGGTATTTTTTAGCATTCGAATAATTGGTGATTGTTTTAGTTTTTGCTTTCCTTTTTTCAATTTACTGTTAAAGTGAGTGTGTACGTAAAAATCATTCACTGTGGTATCTTCAAATTACCGATGTACTACTAGGAGGCGTCATAGAACTGGAAATATGCTAATGGTCCCTTCTATAATCCCAATTATTGTCCAGGTTTTTGACATTCTCATGAATAAATTCCTTGCTGCTGCAGCACATTGTCATTGCGTTAGGTTCGAAAATAAATTTGCCTCCTCCACAATTTCTTCTTTTTTTTTCTATTCTGGCAGGCTTTTTTTGGGGGGCTGAATTCTGCGTGGATGTTCAGTCAATTTGCGACGAGTGACATATTCCATTTAGAGGGCGGTTCATAAATCAATGGAAAGTAGACAGAAACGATAAATATGTATGAAATATGCAGAGACCGTATTATAGAATACAGTGAGAAATCGGAGGCTGCTCTGCTTTTCTCATGTATACCTAAGCTATTTTCGCTTTTCACGGTTTCATAATTTCTTTTTCAAGAAAAAGCGCTATCTAGTGTGCCTTAAATACCTTCCTTACGATCTTATATTTCTAAATATACGTCTAAAATAAAGTGCGTGAAAGGTGGATAGGGAATTTGAAAAATATTAAAGACTAGCTGACCCGACAGACGTTGTCCTGTCTTAACAAAAGCAAAAACAATATCTTGGTTTTCTAAATTTTCATCCATGACAACAATAGCAACTTCATCAATTGTTTTCGTATTATAGCGTCTTGCGTGTTGTCCTGCAGGCGTCTTATCGGCTTTGCCAATAATTTTGTGGTAATCAGATAGCATGCGGTTTAATGCAGTCTTGAATAATACAACCAATTCGTTGTCTGATGGAAAAACATTTGAAGTTGCTCCACACTTGGTCTGTTTACCGATTTATTGTGTGCATGACGCTCATCGACTTGTTTTGCTGAATAGCCCATGAAATAAATTTGCAAAAATTGTACCACCATGTGACATTCAAGATACTTTGTCAGCATTGCCATTTCCTCATCAACTTTTGAATGGCTGCTTTTGGTTATTCACCTAGCTACAAACCTACTGTACGCTACTTTATTTGATATATGATTTCAATTGAAAATTACCAACGTTTTCAGGCACGTGGTGGTAAAATTTTATTGTTTTAGAATATAGTTACCTTGAAAATTGTCTTGAATAACTTTTGTTGCGCCAAATGACTTCAATTGAAAACAATTATTGTATTCCTGTATATGAGTTAAAAATGTATAGAATCTGTCCTATTTTCGTAAAACAATGAATGCAGAGGCTCTGGTGGCAGTACCAATGGCGTCAATTTGACTTTACCGCTACCGCAACACAATCTAGGGGCTTCATTATTTCAATATTAGGTGTGATTGATTTTAACTTACTGAGATGAATAAACACTTCTCAAAAACTCACCGTAAATTGAAATGAAACTATTATTTCTCAACCGAGAATATATTAAGGGAGGATGACTAACTCTGTATCCTGTTCTATAAGCAGAAGTGGCTGAAATAACGTCCCGTAAGAAGTTGTCAATCTGGTATGTTGCGCAGTATTTCACTGATTGTCTATTGTTGTATTTAAGCCTCCTTCGCCCATACTACATAAGGATGCGCAGCATGATTTTGCGCAACTCACCGAAATGACATAACGATAACCCAATGTTTTTTGTGCTACTCCCACCACTCGTGTTACTCGTCCTCCCTATATTTGTTCATGGATCCATCTATGTTAAACGATATTTGCAGCGCGCATTCTGTCAATTGCTGACATTTATTACAAACAACTGACAGTTGTCAAATAACTGTATGTACTGCGTGTAAAACTAATATTGTATTTAAGTTTTCATAAATGTTCTTAAATTTTCTAATGTTCCGCTCAACTTTCTCAAATTTTTCTTTCCTAAGAACCTTCTTCTGATAATAATGAACACAACAAAAAAGAATTAACGAAATCGGCTCAGCTGCTTTCGAGATTTGCTCTTGGCAATACATTCAGCGATTCATTTTTTTATTATAGATGCTGCGTGGTTCAAAGCCAAGAATATGTGAGACCGTGTCTGTGAGATTGATACTTGGAAAATATAACAGTAACTTTTATTGGTCTATATGTGACAGAGATGGCAAAAATTGGCATAGATTTCTTGATTATATGAAAATTCCGTTGATGTTAACCCATTGAATCGGAACTGTGAGAAAGTTATTCACTAGAATAACTACCATAGGTTGCTGAATATCATATTTTTTCTACTTCTTATTGAATAACCCCAAGTATTCTGGGCTTGGACGTACATATTGTGCGGATAGGGATAGAGTATGCAGTATTCACCATCATTGGTAAGCGACGTATCAATGCAAAAGGCCAATTATTGTGAAGTCGATCAAATTATTACGCACAAGCTAGTTGTTTGCTTCCCAAATGTTGAACCAAATGCCCGTTACAAGTGGTGTCAGAAATGGGATTTCTCCGGACTCGCCACTATATGTATGGCAAGAGAAAATAAAAATTCAAGATATGATTGTCAAAGATTTGAAAATAAATTCACCAATATTAGGGTTCCGTACGTCCAAAAAATAACGGAACACTTATAGGATCACTCGTCTGTCCGTCATTGGCAGTCAATTATCTCCGAATATACACGACCGATTGAATTGAAATTTTGTACAGATATCAATTTCTTTGACCCAAAAGCAGTTGTGTGACATGAATAGATGAAATCTGTATATGAGGGGGTATTTGAGGTGGTAAATTAAAAACTGCATCGTGTGAAGAATCAAATGGAAGATCTTGCTCTGAAGATCTTCTATGTATTTTTTTTTATTTTGAAACAAATAGCTTCCAAGTTATTCATGAAAATAGACGACAATTTACCATCCCCCCATTATCTTCGAAACTACTTAACCTAAAATCTTAAAAAAATACAGAAATTAGTATTCTACTTCTAGATTGTAGGAAATATGTTCATAATATTAAAATAACATGGTATATCACTCAATATTGACAAATTTGGATCAGATTTTAAAAAAAAAACATGAACCTACGGAATCCACTGCACGCGAGTTCACCTCGCACTTGTCCAGTTTTTTTTAATATATATTATGTAGTCCTGCAAATATATTGTTTTTCAGTAAAGTTTGTCTTCAGTTCCCGGCGAATATTGAATATTTATCAACAACTAAGCAAGTGTAATTCTATCGGCATTCTTTTTCATAACCGAGATGGTGTGAGCTGGAATAATATACCCGCCCTTAAATAATAATTATTCACCGCAAAATTATTATCAAATCCATCACCATACGATGGGGTATGGAAGGTAGGCTTATCTATGGATTTAATAGCACAGCTCCGACCCTCACCCCCCCCCCAACCTCCAACTGAGAGTTGGCGCAAGTGAAAGACATAGCAGCAGAAGCATAATAGCAGGCATATGGCTTATCTATTTGAAAAACAACATGCGCAAATTTTCGAAATGTTGATCATCATGAATGGCGGGTGTGTCTCAAACAAGTTTCCGTAAAGCGCAAAATAATTTTCTCTCTCATCATTATAAATTGCTCTCGTCGTATCGTATCGGGAAAAGGGGGTGGGGGTCGGGGAGCGTGTTTTCTCACTCCTACAAGAAGCATTTGGGTATTGTTGTGTGAACAAAGGGCTAAGAAGGTATATATGTATGTGTGTACTTTGTGTATTGATCGGGAAATGGAGGACTAATTTATATGTAAATTGGACACATCCGTTATTGAAACTATTACAGACGAGACAGAGATGAAGGTACAGAGAATGACAGAGTGAGAAGATGTGTTTCATGAGCACAGTTTGTCGTAGTTATGAATAATAATTATTAAATTGTGCCCTGTGAATGTTGCAATGATGAGACTTGAGTGATACTGCTTTGTTGTTGTCAGTTTTGAAATTTATTCTCACCTTGATCATCAATTCCATAAAAAGATTCAGCAGCTGGGTCATTTATAATTCTTACTGAGCCCAGAGTCAATCATCTAGGAATGAGCGTATGTTACCTAAGATGACAAAGCCATTCAAGGTCTAAGCCCCTCTAATGGATTTACTTCAAGCATTTTGTCACTTCTCTTTGCCCTTTTTTGGACGCTGTTTCTATCACGAAAGTCATGATTCTCAGAGGAAGTTTCAAGGAGTTCCAGTTTTTTCAGTCAGCTCCATCTCCTCTTGTTGATCACGGAATCAGATAATATTTGGACTTCACATTATTGAAAGTACATCCACAGTGCCTTTCGTGTCTGGACCCTTTTTCTAGGTATGGCTTCAATACAATTATGTTTCATTCACTTCTCCAAGGGCTTATCAAATATTGACTGCTTTGTGTATATGATATTGATGATTCTTGTAAAAGTCCTGGAACAAGTTAAGCTAAGACGAAGATCCATTAAAAAATGCGGTATACTGAAGACGTACGTTTTAGTTATTTGGGTAAATGATGATTATGCAAACACCTAAAAGTATTACGGCTGCAATTAGGTCTTTTTCCTATCAAGATATTCTCCGTAGAAGCCGTCAGTGAATTTTCCAATGATCTTTCCGGAACAAACACTTTTCAAAGAGTTTTGACATTACAAGATAAGTTGATAAATAAGATAGTCAATAATTTTAATATTACAACGCACACTTTGCTTGCGTAAATGTTAACATCCCCGTCTGTCTGTACCTATATATATATATATATATATATATATATATATATATATACTGAGAACGAATGCAAATCCAATTTGTTAATTGAGTCTCCAGACCTTTTCCATAATTAATAGGATCCACTGAAGTCGTCGTCGCTTCTCTAAAGTTCTCTCCGGGTACCTACTCCATTTATACTCCATCCAGCCTGCTCTTTCCCCTGGATGTCGTTGTGAATTTCGTTGCCATCGTATCCTTAGTATATGCATCACATAAATTGAAAGAGAGAAACAGTAGAAAAAAAAATTGCCTTGTGCTATTATCTTTGATGATGAAAGGTAATTGAATAGTGAAAAGTCGTGTACCGAGTGTTCTTGTAGTTGAAATTGGCTCAAACCATATAACAAGAGGGCAAGAAAAATATTTGTATATGCACTTTGGAATGTCAGTGTCATTTAAATTGTTTTATAAAGGAATGTCTCAATATTCTGTCTGACATCAATGTTTTAACAGCTAGACTGACAGCAATCATTTTAAATAAAAACTGTTTCCTCTGACATTTATTATTTCAATGAAATTAATTATGTATGTTGCTCCAGGCCAAGTTTTACGTACCTGTGAAAACCGCAATAATGTCCGTTCTATAATTTGAGATATGACCGCAAATAAAACAAACAAGAGACAAAATAAATATTGAAACTCGAAAAGTTTATCGTGTACTTACATTTATTATTCGCTTTAGTATATATTTGTTTTGATTCCTTATTTTCTATAGTTGTTTCATGTATAGTTCATTAATTTATTCTAGAATTAGTATATTTATTCTCGAATCTTTTAGAAACTATATGTGAGTTGCACTTTTCATATCAAAATGTGAAGGATCCCACTTCTGACACCAATTGCACCGTTTACACCTGTGCTAAACGTTGTGGGGTGAGTTCACTTGCGTAATACTCCAATGTTCTAAAAACATTTATTTTCAACACCTTGTACACCACCTTGCGTAGTACCCTAGTACCTATAAAACTGTCACAAATTGTCACTTTGACTATCGCGTTTGAACTACTATCGACTTATGACATCAATTAACTTTTATAAACTGTTTATGACACGTGATCGACACGGCTTTATATATCTGAATTTTGACATGACATTCATCGAGTATGTTTTATGTTTATCTAGACGATTGTAATAATGTCCTAGAAGCATGTCAAACTGACAATACTGTGACAACGTGCACCTCATATATTGTTTTTGGAAGGTTCGGGAATAAATCTACTGATTCTAAAACGAATTAATGAACTGTACATGAAACAACTCTAGCAAATAAAGAATTAAAACAAATACGTACACAAACGAATAATGCAAGTACACGATAAACTATCCGCATTACAATATATTTTGTGTTCCATTCGCTACATTTCTCTTATCGTCTTCTGGCCCATTTTTGGTACATACCTTATAAATTTACAGACACATTGGCTTCCACATTTCTATTTTATGTATACATTTGGTCTGTCAGATTAGTTTTGATTTTGTGGTAGTTTGCCATTGCTTTTCCCTTATTAGAGATAACTTGATACTTTTCTATCGGTTACCATTTTCTCTAACCATTTTCTTAACGATGTTGTCTGATCATATGACGTGAAAACACTAGAAATGCTCATAAAATGAGAAGTATCTAAGAGATTCTGGCTGTACGATAGATAATATCTAATAGTTTGTCGATATACAACGTTAATTCGTGTTCACTTACGATAACCGATAACCGTATACTAAATTGTTTACATATATGTATATGTTCGTTATATATATATATATATATATATATATATATATATATATATATATATATATATATATATATATATATATATATATATATATATATATAGACGTCTACCGCTTCCAAGTGCTCTAACGAGTGTGTACATTTCTCTCTACTCTGGAGACGATTTCGCGTAATAGTCGTGCGGTTATGGAGCTGAATCTTGTTTAAAGTTTATTACGCGAATTGCGAATACTCTTCACAAAATGTAGTATGTGTAATGTAGATTGTGCAATGGTATACATACAGGGTGTTCAATTTGAAACTTTTCATCCAAGATTTCTCGAAATAATAATAAAGCGATCGTTAACATCATCTGCGATAGAAATGAAACTGGCTACAGCTGAGTGTAATGTCCAAGAAATATATCTCAGCTTCAGTAATAGCTATAAAACACCGATGATAGCTTTCTTGTACCATAAAAGTGAATTTGGAGATTTTTAGAAAGGTAGCTCTTTTTTTAATTGAACACCCTGTATATTTGTGTATACTTTTTAAAAGAGACGTTCCTTGCTCGTCGGGATATGATAGAATCGACCGAGTAATGGATTCATCAATTTGATATAATGATATTGTGGAAATGCTCTTACTTATAAAATTTCCTATAATTTTTCATTTTTACAATAATTGAGTCTTCTAGCTTTAATATCGAGTTCATAGACTGCAAAAACATTTTCCAACGTAGATATCTACCCCCTATATGATGCCATAATTCAATGAAGTTATCAGATAGATGCAATGCTATTAAAACTTTCAAATGAGTTGGTAATTAAGATAGTTTTCTATCCATTTGTCAAGTTTCGAACCAAAGTTTCTATAATTTGTCAATTTTATCGTTCCATCTAACACTATTATTTGTTTTCGAAATTCTGGAGCACTATAACACCTTCTAGAAAATTCTATGATCAGCCAACAAGTATACCTCGAAAGTGTTTATCTACTTTTGTTAAATAATAGGTAGATTCATTATTCAATTGATTTTGATCAATTAATAATAAATAATAAACTACCTGAATTAAATAATTGAAAGAATATGACCCGTTGCGATATATTTTGTTAGTTATTTAATTCACCAGTTTACAAAACAATAGGGCGAGGTGAATATAGGTTAACACTATAAATTATTAACTATGCTTACACATTTAATTGATAATTGGGTACTTGACATTAATGGAAATTCAATATAAAGTGATGTTCAAACGATATTAGATAGTCCTAACATACCAAAAATCGAATTATGCAGGTTAAATTTCTATTAAAATTTAAACTATAATCAATTTAAATAGTTGTAATTTCAAGCCCATTATCACGTGACTGCGAACGCCTATCAAAATCGACCAAGATAGTGACGTAGTAATCAAGTCGATGAACAAATCCTCCTCAGAGAGAACGTACAATATTGTATCTTCTCTCTGGTTAGATAGTGTTCTCTGCTCTATTCCTCCTTTCTTTAATACCGTGGGACACTAACTAAGGGAGATTGTGACGTTGCAGCCGTTTTTAGAATTCAAGCGGGAAATTTGAAAACAATTTTTGAATTTTTTTTATTTTCAAAATAGACTCGTAAATTTTTTTTGTATTTTTTTTTTGGCTTAATTGAATGTCTAACTACAAATAAAAATTGTTCAAGAAATTAGTCAAGTACCCAATTTGTGGCGACTGCTACAAACAATAAGCGTGGACGAAGTCACGAGCATTTTCTAGTAAAGTAATAGATGTACGTTGATATTCATCCTTGAGAGGAGTATATACTGAAAAATCCCATGCAAGGGGGTAAAGTGACCAATTTTTTCTAATAAAAAATTAGGAACTGCAAAATTAAACAAAATACAGTTAGATTGAAAACTTGTGGCACTAACAGTTTCAAATTTTAACATTGCAGAAACACAAAAACCGTATCTCTCTTGAAAAAATTTTCTATTGAAACTTTTTCAGATGTTTTGTTATCTTTAATTCTGCCATCTGGAATTTTCGATGTTCGTGAAATTTCGCAACCTCCACCCCATGGGGGGGGAGGAAATTTTGGATTTGAGTTCTTATGAACATGAGACCATTTCTCAAGTCTCCTCTTTCAAATAAATCAAAAATACAATATTCTGAGACTTAGCTATATGATATAAAAATAATAAATTATATAAAGTACATTTCTGTTGACCAGCTGCTTATATTTATAAAATATAAAATAAACGCTCTGCTGGTGAAGAGATAACGTACTTGCTTATTCTACTTCTGAACCAGGTTTTGTGCCACCGCGCTTTATTTCGATAAACAACATTCAAAGCATTATAACCAATAACTATAGTGGAGTAATCTTGAAAGACGAACCTCAATAGTATTCAAACTTAAATGTAATTAATTACGTTCTCTATTTCGACCAATGGGGAATCTCGTTTAAATAAATAAATGTATGATACTGTCATGTTGGCATTTGGAAAAATATCCTTTTGTTCATATTCTTCAAAATCGTCTTACCGATCGCTGAATCTAATTTACTGTCATAGAAAAGATATGGTGAACAATCGAAAATAGTCCTGTCGTACAGAAAATAATATTGCTACCTTAGTAGACTCCAAAGGTCTTCTACCTACCTTTAATTGATATTTGTGTAAAAGTCTGGTTTTTTCGATTTGGAAGTATC
This sequence comes from Crioceris asparagi, assembly GCA_958507055.1. Taxonomy (NCBI): domain Eukaryota; kingdom Metazoa; phylum Arthropoda; class Insecta; order Coleoptera; family Chrysomelidae; genus Crioceris; species Crioceris asparagi. The sequence continues at coordinate 80,889,558 of OY293829.1, forward strand.
TTTTCAATCCCAAATAGTATATAATCATCCTTGCATGTTATTAAACGCCAAAATCCTTCAAAATCAGCAAAAATATGCGGGAAAATAGTAAAAATAATTTCGCAAGAAAGTGAGGTTGAACGAAACGATTATTGACTTGTGCGGTGTGACAATTCCAATGTTGCCAAAACTGCCAATATAAGGTTTGTGATATTAAACATATTGTTGAATATTCATTAAGGATAGCATAAATCAAGAGGTGAGATTTAAAGTGTCAGGTATAGTTTCATGTTTAAAACTTACAAAATAATTATTTTTTTCAGAATTCAATAACTTACTAGTCTTGCACCAACAAGGAGATAGGTTAGGTTAGTAAGATATACAAAAGAGCGTCTGTATTTATATTTACCATAATGCTAGAGCACATTCAACTCATCTCTGGATAATACTGAATACAATTCTACTACACTTTGCGCTTCATAAAAAAAAGTTAAACCTGGAGAGAAATTTTCTAGATCAGAGCTGGTGATTTCATGCAGCAGCAAACTACCAACTTAATGAGCCATTAAAATTTTGTGCTCAGGAATGGGGCAGCCCGTGCTACGATTAGCATTAATTAATTTCGTTATTTATTGATAGAACGAGCTTGTATTAAAAATTGTTGCTTAATATCCCCACCAAAAAAAAAAGAGCTGTATAATGGCTGAGGTATGGGTACGTGTAATAGGTTCATAATATTTTACGAAATTAGGCTCTAAACACTAACATCTCACCTAAGTATGGTCTTGGCTTTCTTTGGAGTAATTAATTTCTATAATAGCCGCAGTATTTTCACTAATAATGATCTAGTATCATAATAATTATAAATAAATTGTAATGTAAGATTATGTTGCCTTCGACTAGAGGAATTTACGCTGTGCCCAAAATTTGTTATGGATATAAAATGGTGATTCTTTTGTTAAGTTAACTTTACAGAATAATTGTATCTACTTAGATTTATTTAAATAAATGGAAAATTAAAATAAAGCTATGCAGTTTTGAATTAGTCCTATATCTTTTTGTGATGCCCGTTTTTTTGTTTAATTAAAGCATTGTTAAGTTAAAGCAACTGTTCGTTTGAACATAACTTTCAAGTGGAAAGTTTTGTTTATCTATATACATAACGAAGTTTGTTTTTCTTTATAGAGACGCCATATTGGATTTTACAAATGTCTTATAACTTTTAAAATCTGTAGTCCTCAAAAGCAGTTCTATTAATTCCTCCCTAGAGAATTTTTTTATTGTTTCATACAACACTTGTTACCTTAAACCTCCAAGTAGCGTAATCGTTGATTTTTTGAAAAATTTCAAGGTCAAAACATGTTTGGAATCAACCGATTTTCCACAGTATCCCAGATCGAGTTACAGGATGAATAGCTATAGAGATATTAGTTTTCACAAATACCATAAGGAGAACCCTTTTTAAGACTTCCTCTTAAAACATTTTTTGTTCAGCAACTATACCAACAAAACAACAGCCTGGAAATACTTTTAATACTTAGTAATTTTCAAGTATTTATCGGTGCCTCGTTACATTTTGTTCGAATACATTGATCATTTTTATGAGAGAAAAAACATAGTTGCCACGTATCTGCATGGCACAAAATATTTTATATCACTATATATTTGACTGATGTATTCCTCAAGGATAGGTTTGGGAACTCCGATTGCGATAGTTTTTGAAATAAAACATCTTCTGTCTGGCAGATACTTGGCAACCATGTTTTTTATTGATTTCATTTCAATTCCATTAAAAAGGCTGGTAAAAGTCTAGTTTTGCGATTTTTGTTTTAAAGGCCCTGAAAAATTAAATGTTTATAAAAAATAGTTGTATTTTAGAATACTTTAAATAAACTTGAGGCGCTATTTTCAATGATTTAGTTATGAGAAAAGGGAAAAAATTTGTTTTAAGGACTTAAATGGAATTTTCGATTTGGAAGTAGCTTTCCAATCCCAAATGGTATATAATCATCCTTTCATTCTATTAAACGCTAACATCCTTCAATATTAGCAAAAATATGCGTGAAAATAGTAAACATAATTTAGCGAAAAAGTGAGGTTAAAATAAGAGATGATTGACTTGTGTGTTCGACGTTTAAAAACTGACAATTCCAATGTTGCCAATAATACTGTGAATATAACGTTTGCGATATTGAACATATTCTTAAATATCCTATAATAAAAGCATAAACGAAGTGGTAAGATTTTAATTGTCTAAACTTTCTGAAGGTCTAGTTTCAAGTTTAAAATTTAATATATTAAGCTCAGTTGTAATTGTTATTTTATTTAAAGCAAATATACTTGGAAATAGAATTCATAACTGACAGCCTTGGTAACATTGATAATTACAGCACTTGAGCGTTGAATATACTGTGCACAAGTCAATCATCAAAACGTTCAACCTCACTTTTTGGTGAACTTATATTTACTATTTACACGCATATTTTTGCTAATTTTGAAGAATTTTAGCGTTCAACGGAATGAAATGATAATTATATACTAATTGGGATTGAAAAGATACCTTCAAATCGAAAAGAAAAGTTAAATGTTGTAAGTCCCAAGAAAAAAATGTTCCCTTTACTTAAAAATCATTGAAAAAAGAGCCTTCCGTCTCAATTTTATTAAAAGTTATTAACATTTGATTTGATTTCTCATTTCTTGCAGTTTTAGATTATGGAAACAAAGTTTTCAATGAAGAAGGCGTCTATCAAATCACTTTTTCAGAAATGTTAAGAAGGCGCTCACATCGATATCAATTTTGACATCTGCCAATGTCATTGACACCATTGTTGCTTATATTTATATATCTTAAAATATTTTCACAATAACGTTCATGTAAATGCAACCCGGAATTCAGTGACATTACTCTTCTACACTAGCCAACCTGGCGGTAAATTCAAGTGTGATAGGCCTCATTAGAACCAAATGTTAGTCGATCATTATCGTAACAAAAAAAAAATAGCTCTGGAATTAAATTTCAAAGACAGCTCACCAAAGTATTTTTTTGTGTGGCAGCCATCTCTATTAACTTCTCGTATATGTCCAATCAAAGTTATCTCGAAACGAAAACCCACTGAATAACGAATACCTTCCTGATGTTTTTTTTGCAAGTATTAACCAAAACACTCTCTACATAAATTTCACGCTTGCTTAGTATTAATGGTACAGAATCAGTAATTTAATGGAAGATGAAATTTATCTGCCTGATCTCCCTCTCTTCTGGAATATACAGACACAAAAAAAATGGAGAGCCACCATCTGTGCCAAAGTGTGTGTCCAATAAATTTCCGAATGACAGAAAGCAGCAGCACACCGTCTTTACCAAATTAATGAGATTATCTGACAATATTTTTTGCTTCAGGTTGACTATAAACAGATGTGAAATTGATCACACTAATTTTTCATAACGATTCTTTATATATATAGTAGGTACTTTTTAAATTAATGTTTGCTCATAACTTTCATGTCTGGCAGGTGGGAGTTTTACAAAGAGTTCTTGTCAAGACGCCTTCAATAGAAGAGCAAATGTATTTTGGAAAAATGTTAAGGGTGCAATGACCTTGTACTCAAGCTATTATTTAAATATCTTTCAATCTTTGAGTTTCGGCTCCACCTTTGATTTGATTCAATTTACTTTAGATTATTTTACTTATTTGTACAAAGCCGATTAACACTGAACATTTGAGTCCTGAATTAAATAGGACCGGCCTTAGTAGTTGGTGCATTGAGATATAGATAATAATGATAATTCTATTGGTGCTAGTAATTTGGTATTAGTGTAGATGTAGGTAAGATGTTTGGCACCAATTTCAAAAGTACCAGCTCTAATAGAACTACCAGAATTTTATTTTGTCAGTTCAGGAACTCATAAAGTCGATCTGATTTTTTGCAAGAGATATTTATTTCACACTTTTATTACTTATAAGGATTGTTGACAAAACAACAACGCAATAATTTGTCCCTCAATACAGTCCTTTAGTAATAAAACAAATATTTATATGTTCAATTATTCTATAGATAAAATTGACCTGAAGTAATAGCTGACCTTGGAGTTATATTTGATTCTTCCTTTACTTTTAACGATCACATTGACTCCATCATTGCCTCTGCTAACCGCTTGTATGGTTTCATTGTAAGAATCTCTCGGTATTTCAAGAACGGTTCTTCTTTCACGGTTCATTCAGTGAAAAAGAATACTATTAAATATTTAAAAAACTATATACTTAGATAGGTACCACTATATTTCCGATGAAACAATAACTTATCGGTCCGTTAAATATGTAAATCATAACTACCACTATTGTGTGTTTATTTTGACAAAGCAAGATTGTTTGTTGTACCTACCCCTTCTCAGGTAGGGCAACCGCATATCTCTAGAGGTAAACAAGCTAACAGGACAACCAAACATAGCACACAGTTATGTTGATACAATTAATTATTCCAGAAACATACCATTGAGGTATTTGAGGTACATGAGTCGCATTTAGGTATACAGATATCCCTCAACGATTCATACATCTAATTATCAGGGACAAGATTAGCATATCCTGTTTGTATAATAATAATAATTCAACATGATATTTATAATATATACTGTATATAATTTACTCAAGTTAATATTGAATGGATGTATAGTTTTTGAAATGTCCTTTCTATAAAGGAAGTTGCTGAAAGTTAAGTATTACGGTTCGGTGAGAAAATTAATTTTCAGATTTTGGAAAAATCACATCAGGATTACCTCAAGGTAGCATTCTTGGACCACTTTTGTTTATCATTTACATCTTTGATATCTGTTAGCAAATTTCACACTCTCAAATTCAAAATTATGCTGATGACACTCAACTCTATGTATCATCCATAACCAAATAATATTTCAAACCTCAACTACGGATTAAACACTGACTTACTTTCAATATATATAGGTATTCTTTAAGGCATAATCTGAATTTGAACTAGGATAAATGCAATTTTATAGTATTTGGTGAAAAAAAAACGGAGCATCTGAAATTTTTTTATCTATGTATTATTCGAAACAAAATAAAAGTCGAACCAGCATTATTCTTGAAACAGAAGATAACCAAAATAGGATGCTCACTTTCAACAGCTTCGGATTTCAAATAAATTATAATTATTTCGAAAATTTCTCAAGATCATGAATGTCTCTGATAGAAATTAAATCCTATCAGTGATCTAGAATAAAATGTATTTGAAAATATTCATATAACTTACATTACTGTAGTACACAAAGTATATATTCAAATAATTAGAGCACTGATCTGCAGGACCAGTTCACGTCCACGCAGTGTTCCCGAGTGTGCTGAGGGGTCTCTAAATCAGCTCAATGATCATTGTGAGGAGAACGATACACAAATTCCTGGAGAGGCCGAGAACTCATCCGCAAAGGTAAACAACAACAACAAGGAGGACAAGCGATGCCCTTCCTAGAACTACTATCGTTCGTGTGTTGATTGCATTAGCTGTTCTCCAGCAGCGCGTCATCAAATCGTTATGTCCACACTATAACAATATATATATGCGTGTGTTTAAAGTGCGTATTCTAGTAGGTACCTAACACATCCGTTTCCGACCAAGTGATGCATCTTCCTCACCTGATTACCATGATAATTAGAGTAAATTGATTGAGCAAAGTAAATTAATACTGACATGTATTTGTCGCTTTCGTTATGACTTCTGACTTTATTTCATTTGACATATTATTTGCTTGTACTTGTCAATGATCTCAAAACATTGAGGCAGAAATACACATATTTCACAGACTTTACCACTGCTGTAACCCGAAAACTGTAACTCTTCTGGAAAAATGTCAAATGTTTCAGAATATGGCCTCATATTTTATTCACCCGTCTCAAATTTTCGATTTTCGAGAAAAATTGGCCTCTCCATCCCCCTCAGGAGCAGTTTTTTGAGTGAAAGAGAGTTCTGATTTGAGTTTTTCTAAATATGTGACCATTTCTCAACTCTCCTCTTTAAATGAATTAAAAATTATCAAAATCGGAGCACGTTTACTACGCAAAACACGTATACATAAAAAGCAAACATACAACCGAATTGGATTTGTATACCCCCTTCTTTTAAATTGGAAATAAGCCGAAGAAATTCTTGTTCCGTAAGCTTTGGCATTTGATTTAGTGACCATAAATACGTATTGTACAGGGTGTTTTATAATATATGCGCAGGACTTGAAGATGTGATATCTCATCAAAAAATATGAAAAAAAGGTTCATATTAACTTAACCTCTAAAATGCACAATTTTCAAAATACAGGGTGTTGAAATAAAAAAAAATGTTTTCTTGTGAATATACCCGGAACTGTTTATGGTACAAAAAACAGCTTTTGTAAGCATTTTCCACTCATAATAAGCGAAGTTTTGAGAAAAAAATATTTTTTGTTAAGTCATAATTGGTGAAGATTTTGAAGGAGTAGAGGGTGTTGTCTCCATAATTTCTACACCAATGGAAAAATTATTGTTTTGAAACGCCCATTTGAACCGCCAATGCTTTCAACACAAAAAGGGTACCTACTGTTGGTGGTGAGCTCTAAAATCAACTGTTTTTGAGAAAAATCAACTTTTGTGTCGAAAAAAACAAAGTATATTTCTTAAATATTTTTTTTTATTTACTAATTAAACAAAATTTATGTAAACGCTAGAACAAGTAACAAGAGCTAAAATTCACCATGTTTTTTTCATTTCAAATTCGTTTGTTGGCGTAACAAGGTAAAGATCTCTTTCACTTTTTGTTAATTATTTCTTTCATTTTTTGTTGGACAGTGTAATAAAATTAAGGGATAGAGAAAACTCTTGCAATTTTATTTTATATCATTTGAATTTGAATGAGAGGACAAAGTATTATTATTAAGATGTTCTATGGATTATTTCTTATTTTAATAATGAATATTTTTCAAGCCCTTTGAATGAAGTCAGTGATCTAGCGTGACATTTCTTTATATCTGCTCATCAGTACTAGTCACCTTAGCGTAAAATCTTAGGTACTTCATTTTGTGATTAAACTTCACACTCCATTGGCAGATTATCTACAAATACATCACTCACAGAATATACAGAAATCATTATCAATGTTGCCCATTCCTCTTGAATGAACGTAACATTTTACAATAAACGCTTATTCTTGAATAACTTTGATCACATATTTTACAACGGCCTTACAGTCAATACTTGATAAATAAATTCATGCTTCCTGAATATCTTTATACAATTTTTAAGTTCTCCAATTTTGGTCTGAACAGTCCAAATGCCAAGTTTGAATCTCATTTTTCTATCGAACACTAATGCGAATAATATACTCAAAGATTGGAAATATGTTCAGTGAACTTTTTATACTTGTAAAGAAAACGTCTGAGCAATCGCATGTGAAGTAAAATCTGGTAGTTACCAACCAGAGAAGTGATTAAATTCGGAGATCATAAACAAAAATAAACAAATAAGAATGCTGTTAAAAAATTCATACTGAAGCAAACACAGAATAATTCATTTTTAAAATGACAACATGTAATTCCTACATATATGTTATTGGAATAAATGAACGAATAACAAAGTGAAGAAACAATAGCATAATAAAAGTTCTCTTTTGCCGGATAATTAGAATATTTTTCTCCGCTCAAAATATCCCGATGTCCCGAAATTGCTCCTACGTTCTAAAAGTCGTTTTACATTATTTTTTATCTCTATAATGGGATCATCAAAAGTTGAGGACATTTCTGCTGAAGCTTGTTCCTCTTTGCAGTCATTTCAGCATTTTTAAGCTTGTCTCCTTAAATTCTTTTGGCAATAATTTCCCCATCTCCAGACATATATTTCTTGTTGTAAGCTGAATCGTAATAAGAGTACGTTCGTGATAAACGTATACACGTTTTTATGTATATCTTTAATATTCAAAGGAAGAGGCACATTTTCATGTATCAGTAGGAAACCTAGAAACTAATTTAAAGCTTTATACTTCCAGTTCAGTGATGTATTTCAAGCAAACTTAATTTCCTTCAACTAACAATATTATAGCTTTTTGGTATGACTATATCATTAAAGAAAAATAATTGCTGATAACACAAACATTTTCGGTTCGCAATCTCTATTACAAATATGTAGGTAGTTACGTTCAAACTGACAAAATCACTCACTGAAAGTTATTGCTTGTGCAAAATTAGTTTGCTGCAGTTCGTTGAACTATTAAATCAGATTCACATAAATTCTAAAGTCTCCCGCCGAGCTGTCAAGTTCGAATTGATCGTCCAATCCGGTTTTACTCACATATATTTATATAAACCATAAATGCTACGGCTCAGAAACAGCTTGGCTTATCAACCGGGCAGCTACAAGGTCTTTGTGTTGGCTCAGCTCAAAGAGTAAGATGAGATTGAATGGTTGACTGTGACGAGGATGACCGTCTATAAAAGTTGGGAAATGGCAATTGAAATTGGTACGGATGCGACGAAAACATTTCTGAAGGTAATACGCTCACAAAATGATCAGCGACATGTTTGGTTCCTAGATATGATATCCAGCTATGGTGATATTGTTACAAGGTTCTTCATAATCCAAGTTAACTGAAGAAACTTGTAAATGTGAGTCTCAGGGAAAAAATATCGCTGACATTTTTACTTGTCTTTAAAATCAGCTTCGATCTAAGTTGTTTGTGAGAAAACTTGATCCATTCAGCTTATGTTTGATCAAAAAACTAGTTTGTTCGAGCTGATTCCTTTGAAGATAAGCTTTGAGATTTACTACTTTCTTTGTCAGGTTTCTGTCATATTTTGAGTCTATGGAACTGATAATCAAAATACATAACGATAAATCCGATAAGAAAATAAGAGAATGTAGAGTGGTTACCGATCTGCGGACTTCAAGTTCCAATTTGATTTTGTAATGATCTCTATAATTGCTCGAAATATTAACTATGAGTTCAACTACTCAATTCTAATGATACTGTTTCCTTCTTCGAACTAGCAACATAAGTTAAGCCTAGGTAAGAGTACGCTTTTCTGCTTAAGCTATTAAAATTTTTTTGCTCAAAGATTCCCATCTATTTAAGATGACTGGGTATATTAGTATTGCGGGGTAGCCTATCTTCCCTTTGCGTCTTTCTGGAATGGCAAAGAAGTCGAGGTCGTAATCCTTGCATAGCTTATTTATAAAAATTAAATTTGGTTCTGCTGATGCCTTCATTGATCAGCTGGCAAATTCCCAAGTTCGGTTCGAGTACTTTTATATATCGATCACCTTGAGAACGCGTTTTGAAAAAAATTGATACGATAATAAGGTTAAAGGTAATGACCGAGTATTATAAAATAAGTGGATTACAAGAGTAACATATGAAACTTCTTTACCTGGAATAACCTCTCGATTTTACTTAGAATAATGCGATATATCCTTGTACCATCTCTATAAGTAGATATACTATTACTATGCCACTCTGACAATGACAGCTGTCAGCTATCATTTCATGGAACATCAATCTCTACGACTCATCATGGACCACCGCAGAACATAAAGTTTCGATGGTAATCATTTGTCATTTCATAGAACAGGGTGTCGAAGTGAACTGTCATCAATGCAAATGCGTGGGAGATTCAGATGTGATGGCATCAAATTCACTCAACTCAGTAAGCTCTAACAGTAATTTGAATAATTGTCAACGACTCACGCCCTACCCTCATAATATGTTTAGAAAAATATCGTCCAAAAGCTATCAGATCCACCATTAAAAGCTTTTGGTGGATTTCAATACACTTCAGCTAGTACACTAATAAAACTGAACACACTTGTGTATGCTTCGTCGGCAAAATAAATAAAAAGTTGTTCACTTGAGGCTCTCGCTTGCTCAGAGTCTCATTATACGCTCGACGAGCTTCTAACTGAGGCATGCGAATTCAAATATTAAAAGTTTATCAACTTGCGTTTATATATATATATATATATATATATATATATATATATATATATATATATATATATATATATATATATATATATATATATATATATATATATAGTTTTCTGAACGAAAATGTACATTTGATATGGTAACTGGCTTATTTTTATTTCACTCTAAGAACGAAAAGATTACAGAGAATTTATCATTTTTAAGTTCACGATATCATGGAACAAGGAGAACACCGATTTAGACAGTTTGTTAAATTCAAAGCTTTGTATCCGGCAGATACGTAACCTCTATGTTTTTTTTAATGTATATAATCTATATCTTAATATCAAACTGAACTGTATGTATGTGCTATATTGGCTCTTGCACTACCTATTCGAGATAGCCCAACAAAATTTTGCACATATGTTTATCATACCTTAGGTAAAGGTACGTAGTGTCATATTTCTGAATTCTATGACAGGGTTTGGAAAGTATTTCTACTGTAAACTATATGATAGAATTTTATTAGAATGATCTAGTTGTGGGTGTAAGTGTGAATGGGCTTCCTAGGTGCAGGGTACCATACCAGTAACACCCAAAGAATTTTTTCTGAGCTCTGTGACTGAATTTTCGTGGATTTTTCGCTATATTTGTATGTAATAAATCACTGGAATATTTTGTGAGAGTCTGGTCAGTGCGACTGTGACTTAAATAAGTGGTGGGTTCCATACCGGAAAATCCCTAAGACATATGCAGGACAAATTCTCATGCTGTTCTCTCTTGGTGCATGTCTGTAAATGGATCTGGTTTGGTATTTGGACTGCTTCTACGTGCGAGAAGGAGGTAAAAGGGTTCCATACTCAAGACTCTTTATGACTTTATGTTTTCGTAACACAATGTATCAAAGTGTTTGCCTGGAAAGGCAAGGGAACTTCAACTTGAGTTATAGTTGGATACTGTTTACTCTAAAGGTATAGTTGTGGACCAAATAACCATTAAAAGTAGGGTTCCAAGGTATTGCAACAAGATCAAACGTGACACTCACATATAACTTTTGCTCTGTAGATACCAAGTTTTAAGAATAATTTCTGGATGGCCCATAGAGGAGACGAGAAATATTTGGAAAAATTCTACCCAGGCATTTAATGATTTTTCTTATTGTGGCTGTGAAGGGCTTTTTTGAAGTTTCGATTCACTTGTACAAACTAAAATACTTAGCTATTGAAACAGCTGCTGGCTTAAGTAAATCATTCAAGACAAATCACGTAGGTGTATTTGTATTCTGGGCTAATTTCCACTTTTATCTAAGTTTTTTATAAAAAAAAACATAATAACAGTGCTAAACTTGTTTAATCTTCGGAAGATCTCGTTGAAAACAGAAAAAGTCCCCATCTAAGAACGCTCGGTGTTCTTATGAGCAACGTTTTTTGTCACATACACCAGGCTGAACAAAAATATCCGGAATATTTCCAGAATACCACAACTTTTCTCATTCTCTTATTCCGACCGCACAAGAAAACTTCCCTAAAATGTAGTAGCCATATTGTGAGGCTATTGGATTCGCATTTAAGGCGACGCGTATGGCTCTAATCCGGGAAGCTTTTTATTCCACATAACAAACACCTCTATATACCGGGTGGATTTGAAATGCTTGTCAATATTTTGTCCAGGTCAATAATTTCAGAGAATTAAAAAAATAATAAGCGGTTGGACTTCTTCAGTGTAGGAGTGAAAAGTTAAATATATAAAAAATCAGATTTCCCTATTCAGATTGCAATATCAGTTCTAAAACTGATTTTAATATATTTCAAGATCAGATTTTATTACATTTGAATTGACTGTAGAGGCAATGGCGATGCATTTATTGTCTTTAAAATGGGCCAATGAAAGTGATAGACAGACGGCAGATGAGACTATGAAAGAAAACATTAAAATGCGCCAAGTACCGAAAAAAACAAATGCTGATACTGCTGTGTGTAATATCAAGCGACCCAAAAATGAATCATACGGAGCAGGCCTTTAAAAATGGGAACATGTCTTTGTTAAACGCATATAGGAAGCAAAAAGTGACAAGTAGTGATATTTCAATCAATATAAATGCAATTGCAGATGACTCTTTTGAAGACATGTTCTCATTTTCAAAGCCATACTGGGGATGAGTTTTTTTTGGATCACTCGATATTAAAGAGTTCGAATGGAAATGAAAGAACAGAATAGGTTTCCAGCAGACGGTATCAAAGGGTATAAAAAAATTAAGAAATATACAGGAATCAAGTGGGATGGCAGATGGAGAACTGATTTAAAATACATTGAACAAAGATGCATCCATCGTAGTAGATTTAGATGAGCGCATGCGAAGTCCAAAAACTGAGCATTGAATATGAATTCCCTTATGTTAAATCTTGATCTTTGACACTAGCAAATATCCAATCCAAAGCATCCCGTATGATCAAAGTTTATATTGGTGGAAATTTACGATATTTTTCATCATTTACGCTCGAAGGCGCACTACATAAATACAAAACACATCCACAAGTTTGGGGAGAAAATGGGGGCTGCGGAAAACGTGGTGGTGTGTTTAACTTTGATTTTTTCCACACCATAAAGCCTTGCGTCGACTCTGTGTGTTAGTCTAAGGGCTGACTGTAAAAAACCTCCAGTGACACTATGAAATATCTTGGAAATGTTAGTTTAGTAGGAGAATCATGAGGTGCTTGAAGTAAAATCAGGCTAATAAATATTTAAAAAAAAATACCGACGTGCAGTTGCACTTAGATTGATAACTTTTAGCACCAACTTCACAAGTACCAGCACCAATATAATTAATATTATTTTATCATTTTCAGTGCACCAACTAATAACGTCGGTTCAATTTTTTTTAAGAAATATTTATTTCACACTTTTAAGTGTAACATTAGTCACGAAAGTCGTTGAACGTTCACTAATACCAATGAAGATAATACTTATCCTATTATCCAGGTATATTCTTTGTTTGTAGTTGTTATTATCGAGATCTCAAAACATCATTACGAAAATACGAATAAGTATTTTAGATGTTACCATTTTACCACCGCTGTAACTCGAAAACCGTAACTCGAAGGAAAAAATGTTCAATTTGAGAATTTAACATGCATCTAACTAGAAAACTGTAATTCTTTTGGAAAAATGTTTAATCTAAACGTTTCCGGATATTATCCTATATATACCACCTTAGATTTTCGATTTTCGAGAAAATTTGCCCCACTCCAGGAAAATTCATCCAGAAATCAAAAACACCCATAGGTATGGAACCCTCCAAAGACTCCCACTCGTACTCACACACCATCACATATCCTACCAACACACAAGCATATCGAAAATTCCACAAGTATCCATCGATAGAGCTCATATATATATATATATATATATATATATATATATATATATATATATATATATATATATATATATATATATATATATAGGTATGGAACCCCCCATCAAGGAGTCCCACTCACACCTACACAACATGAAATTATTGTATTGTCATCGGTCCTTTAGAAGTGTACAAAGTTTCAAGTCGATCCGATTTTTTTAAGTGGGGAAAAATCGTGTCCAAAGATTCCGTTACATACATATATACATACATACCAAGCTAATTAAAACGTGTTCAAAAGTACTTCGACATTACTCTTTAATATAGAACAAATTATATGAAGAGCTTTACTATTTTTGAAGAAAATACTATGTAGAAAGCAGCCATTCTATTATTTATAACTGTTTTGTTCAGTTAAATAACCAATAAAGTAACTACCTAAAATTATTCTTAGAATTTATTATTTACCGAGTAGAAAAGAAATATATCTGCGCAACTCGTTATATCTTATTCCAATACCTTGTCACCCTATTTTTTATATTTCTCTGGTCCACTATTGTACCTATTGAGTAACAGTATCAAACAATTTTATAATTGGTCCTCCCAAACATACCCTTGAGTAACACCGATTAAGATATAGATAAATGGGATTGTGCCATCTAGATATGTGACACCCATCTTTTCTCTAATATAAAATACTTTTATTTAGTATCTTTATTGAGAAACCCAAATATATTTCATTGATATTCAGTAAATACTAAGTTTTAGGCGTAATTTTTATCTTTTGCTTAACTGGTGTTTTTGCTGATCAAAAAACGTTCCGTGGAAAGCTCATAAGAAAATTACTAACATTTCCAAAAACATTTCGTGCTTTAATTCAATCGGTCAGCTTTTGGACTATTTGGTCTTTTACGCATCTCTGGGAACGTGTGGTGGTGCTTTTTTCCCTCGTTTTTTCTTTTTCATGGCAAAGAAAACCGTACAAAATTGTCAATGCGTGAAGAAAAAACGTGCCTCAACGGAAAGCTCGAAGGTTCCTTATATAAATGTATCACGTAGCTAACTCGATATATAAATTTATAATCATAATAAGCTTCTAAAAGTAACAGGTAGGAGGGTACACGAGTTTCTACCTTAAAAAAAAAGCAGTGACATTACCTCAACCAATCACAATTTCCTATATTTGCCAGACTATCCTTGCAAATTTTTCTAAACATTACGAGTCAAAAGGTATGCTTATGCTAGCTCCGAATTCGGGTGCTAGTCCTGGAGGCCAAATTTGAAAATAGTATAGATAACTGCGATATCAGGCAAACAAATATATTTTTTTAAAATCAAGAATCAGTGCGATAGGTCACACTTTTGAATTTCGAAAAAATTTCAACGGCATGTTGTTATATGTCTATAAGTTAGTCCAAATAAACATTTGGTTTATATATATATATATATATATATATATATATATATATATATATATATATATATAAATTTGATATGTTTAACACCAAAGAATGCGTCCAGGTGAGGCAACAATGATGACTAAGCCAATATGTTTAGAAATTTATTTTTTGATGCGGAATTTTCGGTGACAGTTTTCACCTTCATCAGCGCCTGAAGAGATTAACAAAAGTAATTGTATGGAATGTGTTTAAATATAGGTATGATTAACTTACATAAAAATGTATTCTTATGGACCTGAATTAAGTAAAAAATCGACCTTCATAACATATAGAAATAATAAACATTATGTATTAGATAAAAGTACCGACTTATAGAATAGAACGATTAGACGGTTGGAACATTAAACAATGAAAGATACCATACAACACGGACAACGCGACAAACTGACTAATGATTGACATATTACAGATTTACTAAATAAACAACAAAAGAAGAAGAAGAGAGACTGTGTTGTCATTGTCTCAAAAATTCTTAACCTATCGTGAAAACATAAACAAATATACAAATAGTCAACATTACGACACCCAAAACATTACATAGGCCAAGGGGGCTTCCTTGTTGTTATATCCTGGCATAGGAGGTATGTGTAGATGGAACTCACACCTGCTACGTCTTTCTTGAAATTCATTGAAGCTGAACAAGCATTGATGTAACACATTTCAACGAATTTTCTTTTGAACAGGTTGTTTACCTGTTCAAGGACCTTAACACTTCCATAGTCAATGATATGTGATGTTGAGTTGACGTGTTGGCTGAGTGCTGTTATTGTTGGTTTATGCACTGTGTCACTTTTGTGGAGAGCGATACGTTTGGATAATTTTTGGCACGATTCACCGATGTACACCTTCTCACATCCGCCACACTTGATAGAGTAAACTGTGTCTGATTTTGACAGGGTAGGAACCTTGTCTTTAAGATTTGTGAAATATTTACTCAGTCTGTTGTAGGTTGTGGACGATACTACAATGTTGTACTTTCGTAGCATGCCTGTTATCTGGGGTGTTAAACCCACGATGAACGGTAACTTTGCGTAAGTTACTTCCACTGGGGCATCTGTGAGGGGGTGTCTTGGAGGTCTTGGAAGGTGCGGAGATTGGCCAAACAATAACTTCGTAAGTAATTTTTTAGGATAATAGTTAGATTTTAGTATCCCATATAATAGTTTTAGGTTTTTTTCCGTGTAAGAAGGGTGACAAATTTTTAAAATTCTGTTTTTTAGACCCAGAATGATATTCACTTTTTGTTCGTAAGGATGGTAAGAATGGAACGGTATGTATCTCCCAGAGTAGGTTTTCTTCGTGTACCAATCTAGTCTAATGGTGTTGTCTCCATGTCTAATTACACGTGTGTCCAAGAAGGGTACTCCTCTGTCAGTTTCCGATTCATACGTAAAGACAAGATTTGAATTGTATGAGTTAAATATGTTCAATGTGTAATCGATCTTATTTTCAGGAACAGCGCATATGAGGTCATCAACGTATTGGTAGATAAACGGAAAGTCGAAGTCCACTTGTTGTTTGCAGTAATGAAGTAAGGAGTTCATTCATCATGCGTCACCTGGACGCATTCTTTGGTGTTAAACATATCAAATTTATAATAAAGCGTCGTTAATTGATCATTTATATATATATATATATATATATTACGAAATTTGTTAACACGATAGAGGTCGCAGTTTTGGAGGTATCAAGTTCAAATTTGCTACAAAAATCAATCTCTCAAATATCTCGGCCAAGTTCGTTATTGGGCATTATCGGGTAAGTAGTTTCAAAATAGCGATCGTTCAAACCTTTAAAAAAATTATCAAAAGAGAGCCGTAGTGTAAATATCATCAAAAATAATTTTAGATTATAGATATAATCAGTACATACAACTTTTGTTCAAAGCAATTTTCCATAAACTGCACAGATAAAAAATAAAAATTAATAAAGAGAAAATAAGAAATATTGATAAAACATAAAACACTCAATACAGATTTGATGTAGTTGTACATTTTCTGGAGATCTTAATATAGACCCTGATTAAAAAATATATAGTATATTTATTGAAAATAAATAGGCGAAAAATAAATCTGCCTTGAAGTGGAACGCGAACCCTGTCTGCTTTATATTCAACAGCCAAAACAAAAACCTCTAACCGCAAGGCTATGATAAATACGGCAATTTTATGTAATAACGTGTAGGTATACCAATGAAAAAGTTGTTAAAGTTTCAATTTAATGATTTTTGAGAAATTCACTTTTCCGCTGACTACAGGCCATCGGGATTTTTTTCTTTTTAGCTTATAGTAGCATATACCATACTCCTAGTTTTGTGAATTTAATATAAAAGAACTATACCAATACTGCATCACCTCTTCATTAACTTTTAACTTAAATCTCCCATTCTAATAAAACTTACATTCAATGTTCTCTTTGCCTTTGCGGTAATAATTTATATTCTCTTATCTTTACGGGTTCTACAGATTATATGTGAGATACCAATATGAACCCGATAACATCATAGGGAAAAACAGTCCTATGGTTAAGCTTCCGGTTATTAATCTAAAGTTTCTCGGTTCGAATTGTGATCACCTTTGAGTTTTTTTTCAACAAAACCCATTTTTTGAACCAATGATGTTGATATAAGTTTCTAATAATTTAATCGGAAATTTTCAATGAAAATTTGTACATATCTAAAATATTGCGACCCTTAAGGTACACATTAGCTATTTCAAGGAAGGGTTAGCAGATTTTGGTGAAAATTAGCAAAAAGGGGTTTTTGGAGTCGAGAAATCAATTGACGATACTTTCATATTTTATCGGTGTGACCAACGAGGTCCACACTAGCTATTTCAAGAATGGCTCCGCAGATAAAAGTCTCAGTATGTATAGAGTTTGTGAGTTGAGAAGTCGATTGGTGATATAGCTGAGTCTTGGTATATTTATCATTCATATTACACATTCATATTTATTTCGACATCTATAACGAATGTGTGAACAATAAAAGCAGTATTTACCGATTGCAATAAATTTTAACCAGAAATATGCACATTTTTTTATAAAAGTTAAATATCCTTAGTAACTCCTACAGACTCATCTTAAATCCAGTTTTACCCAAGCAAAGCTCGGTCTCCTGATATTAATTTATAATGAGTCGTGTTAGAGGAAGGCAAACTCAACTCACATAGCTGCAACATATTTATATGTATGGGTATAATATAATGAGAACAGGACACAGGGAGAGAAAATGCTCAAAGACCATGTCATTACTTGGTAAAAAGCTGCTGGAATGGAACTACTACCTGCATATACACCTTCTAATATCCTTTTTCAGTCAGCAGACTCGAGGTAGAAAGAGTAGCAACAGAGAAAAAGGAAGCTTTCATCTGTTGATGATTAGGCACTTGCTCACTTTACAGGACGTTTGTCTCAGTATGCTGCCCTTTTTTGGCGCCACTGCACAACCATTGTATACTTTCTTTATCGTATAAGCAGAGTTGCTTAGCTAACTAACATTTTATTTGTTTACTTTTCGTAATGATTGTCTATTGTAATATGATGCAAGGGACATTTTATAATTTCCAGGACTTCCCTTGTTCAGAACAAGGATGAATTAAGTGATTATTTTGACAGCTGGTGGTGATAATCCTACCTTTAATATAAACTCCTTGAATATTATATTCTTGTTTCAAAAAGTAAAATGATATCTAGGTCCGGACTTACCACATTATCCGGATTCTAGAAATGTACTATAGTTTTCATTATTGACTTGAATCTAAATTTGGGTTATCTCTTTCCTTCTCAAAAAAAAGAAGAAGAACTTCTTTGAACACAGAACATAGATAATAACATGTTAGTTTAAAAATATGTATATTTAATGGAAAATATTCTATCAACTTCTCAATTATTATCAAGTACCAAAATATAAAGTGCAAAAAAGCCATATTACAAAGTAAAATGCATTCCTCTTAGCCTCCTCAATTTGTTAAAACTTTTTTATTTTTTATGGATTTTCGCGTCTTTTAAATATGTAATTAGTAAACGTGCTCCGATTCTCATGATTCATTTTTAATTTGATAAAGAACTATTGCCAGTCGGTCCCATTGAAAACAAATGACATTCAACATGTCCTTACCTTCAAAAACTTCTTCCAATGTGGAAAGAGCGAGCAGTTTTTTTAGAAAATCGAAAATTTGAGGCGACAAAATTAAACGAGATACCATATTCGGCAAACGTAGAATGGACATTTGAAAAAATGCACATTCTGTAATATGTGTAAAAATTGGAAATATGAGACGAACAATTTAGAGACACGATTGTATATAGCAATATTTCTTTTGGACATTTTCAACCCAATTTACAGTTCCCAAGTAACAGCAGTGTAAATTATGAAATATGTGTATTTCCGCTGCGATGTTCTGAAATCTCTGAATAAGTATAAGCAAAGTATTATCTTCTATAGTGAACGTTAAATGATTTTGATGACTAATCATGCATTCAAAAGAGTTAAATAAATATTTCTTACAAAACTTGGACCGACCGACTATTTGGTTCACTGAAAATACAAAATAATATTGACTCTATTGGTTTAGGTACTTTTGAAGATGGTGCCAGAAGTTTTCGATCTAACTACAACTTTAAAATTACCAGCACCTCTAAAATTATTAGATATTGTTCTTTATTTTCAGTGCACCAATTAACAAATTTCGTCCAGTACTTTTGTTTTTATTTTTATCTTCACCACTTTTCCAACTGTTAAATCATAATCAGGACTTTAGTGCTGTCTTAGATTTTTGACTGACTTTGAATAATAAACTGTTTTCAGGAATCGAATTAATGTTATGCACTGTTCTAAATATATTTCGTAATTATCATAGAATCTGTACAATCTGCATGTATTTCATCTCAATGTAGATGTTAAAACTCCTCTCCATCCACCATTGAAAAAAGAGAGCAACCGTTTGATGAAAAATTCCATGAAAAGAATAACTTTCTCGCTCTCTCCATTTATATTGACCAAAGGGCACAAAGTAAATTCACATGCTATGTAGAGCATTAATCATTTCCCACGAATGAAAAGGTTCCCTCTATTCGCACTTTTACCTGCCTTCCACTCTTGCATGAACCTACCTACTATCGCGCTAGTAAATACCCTTCTATTCCCTACACAACCTTAAAAATAACTTTAAAGTGTATATATTTAATTATTCATTTGCATGCTTTCAGCTGATAAGAACACACCATTAATCAGTACCAGTGTAAAGTGATTTAAAAATAACTCGGAGCTTGTAGAATGACCTTATATACAGGGTGAGTTTTTGGTGTTTCCACGGTAGATAACTCCGAAATAAATGGAAAAAGTTTTTCACAAAAAATGTAGACACTCTCAATTTCCATAATTTGAACATAATTAGAAATATACAGGATGTCCTAAAACATGGTGACATATCATTCTTATGTTTTTTTTTTAATGGAACACCCTATATTTTATGTAATATTCGGATTCTACTCTTCTTCGCGATTAGATTTATACAAACTTATACTGGGTTATACTAAGTTGTTCAAAAGATACGATCAAATTTTATCAGAAACTTGCAATGATTTCAACTTCCTGTATATTTCTTAAAGGATCAAATGATCTAAATTTTTTGCATTTATCGATTATTTTTACTTTTATTTTGTTGTAATAATGACTTATTTTTATAGTATTGCGGAATTATGTACAGGGAAAATCAAAACTCAAATACAATATTTTCTCAACTTTTTTAAATTTAACGCCCTGTATTTTATAGCATAAACAGAAAGAACAGTCATTCAGTTTTTATTTTTATCAAATAGTCCCTATACCTAAAATGAGTAGTTTCGAAGATATTTGAATTTATCTTCCAATTTTAGAAAAACCTTTAATTTGTGTAAGTGAAAATAATACTCTATTGAAAAAACTTAAAAAAATCTATCAATAATCAATAGAAAATCTATTAAAGGTAAACAATATCATTGAGTACTTAAAGATTCGCGACAATATAATTTCAACTGAATAAATGATAAAATGTAATTGATATTTGCAAAAGTGACATAACATATTAATTAATTGGTATGTTTTATAATAATATCAGTAGTTTTGTGTGTGAGTTTTTTAGAAAATTCCCTGTTTGCAAAATGAATTTATCTATAGAGGCTACTGCAAACATGAAATTTCCTGAGAAACCCACACACGCTGTTACTTGTATTACGTTATCCAAAAAGTTAATTATTTTTTCTCGTATTTCTTCACAGCCTTCATGATATTGCTTAATCTTGCAAGAGCAATGTCAAAATTGACATTTATATTATTTAATTTCATCAGTTGAAATTATATTTCCGAGAATCTTCACTGAAAATTGATATTAGTTACCTGTAATAGATTTTTTATTGATTATTATTAGTTTTTTTAAATGTTTCTCAGTATTCATTTTTGAAGGTATTCCTAAAATTGGAAGAAAAATTAAATATCTCCGAACGTGCTCATTTTAGTTATAGGAAATCTATAATATAAAAATGAATCGCTGAATTTGTTGCTAAGCGCAAATCACGAGGGCTGCTGAACCGATTTCGCTAATTAATTTTTTGTTGTGTTCATTATTATCAGAAGAAGGTTCTTACGAACGAAAGAATTAAGAAAGTTGAGCGGAACATTAGAAAATTTAAGAACATTTATGAAAACTTAAAGACAATATTAATTTTACATACAATACATACAGTTGTTTGACAACTGTCAGTTGTTTGAAATAACTGTCAGCAATTGACAGAACGCGCGCTTTAAATATCGTTCAACATAGATGGATCGGTTGATAAATAATAGTTTTATTTCAATTTATTATACCGTGAGTTTTTGAAAAGTGTTTGTTCATTTCGGTAAAATAAAATCAATCAAACCTAATATTATTATTGAGATCTCAAAACATCGCTGCGGAAATACGCTTGAGTATTTTAGATGTCACCATTTTAACACAGATTTAACACAAAAACCGTAACTCTGAGGAAAAAAAAATTCGTTATGAATGTTGCTACAAATAATTATGTCTTTAATGTTGTACCCACAGATTTTCAATTTTCGAAAGAAATTGCTCTATGCACATAGCAAAAATACATATATTTGAGAATTCAACATGCCTCTATCTCGAAAACCGTAACTCTTTCGAAAAAATGTTCAATTGAAACGTTTCCGGATATTGTCTTATCTTCAATTAGACCAACTCAGATTATCAATTTTCGAGAAAATTTGCCCCCTTCCCCCCTTCGCGGGCACTTTTGGGAGGGAATATGATTTTGGATTTGCGTTTTTATGGATATGGAACCACTCCTCAAGCCTCTTCTTTCAAATGAACTGAAAATCATCCAAATCGGAGTACGTTTAGTATATAAAACGCGTGAATAAACAGTCAGTCGAATTGTATACCTCCTCCGTTCCAAGTTCGTCGGTCAAAAATAGACATTGATTAAATGTCATCAAAAATATTTTTTTCATTATAGATATAATCGGACAACGACGCGCACAATACTATGATCTTACAGTTATTAGATAAAACGCTTCTAAATATAGCTGAACAACTTCGAAATTATTTCTTATTTTTCAGTGCACTAACTTATAAAAATCAGACCTTGTTTTTTTCTAAAAACTCCTCTATTAGGAATGTTTTTTCACTAAAATTTGATGAAGCAACTGTATGTTCCCATATATGAAAATTATACAATGACGTCACAAAGTTTCCCGCATGACGTCTTCATCGAAAAAAATGAAGCGCAGTCAAATTTAATAATCGATGTCTAAGCATCTTTTCGTAAATTATAGGTAAACAGTGCGTCATTTTATTTCCGGTTTACATTCGAAACATTCCATACTGCAGTATATAATACGGATTTAACGTTGCTTGTTTATTTTAACGAAAGCTATTACTAGTGAGTAAAAATCAGAGAGAGACTCGAGTTAATAATACTACGGTATAACCTATACACACGCTATTTATCTGGATTAATATACCATAATGCGATGGCAAAACATTGTAAGCTGGCTCTATGTTCCTATTCCTGTTTTAATGTGGATCTATTATTATCTACTGGATACAATGTTTCTGCAACAGTGATAAATGAAATCGATGATAGCTTAAATTATCTGAAGGTTTCACAAGTTCACTATTATTTTTTTTGTATCTTCAATTAATCTGAAAATTTTATAAGAAATATACAGGGTGTTACATAATGTATGCGCAGGACTTGAGGATGTGATAGCTCGTCCAAAAATATGAAAAAAAATTATATTAACTTGCCCTCTAAAATGGTCCATTTTTGAAATACATGGTGTTGAAGTTGAAAAAAATAAAATACCTAGTTTCTTGTGAATATCTCTGAAACCGTTTATTTTACAGAAAACAGCTTTTGTAAGCATTTTCCACTCATAATAAGCTATGCTTTGAGCTTGAAAAACATTTTTGTTCAGTCATAATTGGTGAAGATTTTGAAGGAGTAGTGGGTGTTTTTCTCCCAAGTTTCTACGCCAATAGAAAAATTACAGTTTTGAGACGCCCATTTGAACTGCCAATTGTTTTCTACACAAAAAAGCTAGTGCTGGTCATGAGCTGCAAAGTCGACCGTTTTAGAGAAAAATCAACATTTAGGTTGAAAAAAAAACACGGTAAATTTTTTTGAAATACAATTTTTGATTCACTAATTGAACAAAATGTATGTAAACGTGAGAACAAGTAACAAAACCGTATTTTTTATGATCAGAATCATAATTCGTATACAGATTCCCCAATAACAAAGACCCATTAAGCTGATCAGCTGACTTGCGTTTCCCCACCATCGTTTGGTTCTGGGTGTGGCCAATAGTAAACTCTACACATCTTGCAGAGCCCTGATCCTTTTCGGTTGTTCCGCTCGGTATATAGAACTAGATGATGGAACAATTGAAGGTAATCTAATTGCCAAACGTCTGCTGCCCTTAATGATCACCGCTAGGAGGGAGGGCTGAGGGGGGGGTCGTTTCCATCTCAAATAATTGAGGCAATTCATTGAAACAATATACACAGAACTTTATTGTTTTGAAACTTGCGGCCTCTTCTCTTGTGTTGTGTATTATGTAGCCTTAGCCAAAAGCTTATACTATTATCATTAGTTAACTTTGTGTTCCAGGAATACTGTGTTATCCTATTTATTACATTTTGCTTGTCTAGGAAGAGTCAAGATGGCAAACAAGCTGCCGGAAGATAATGCCCGGAATCTGGAAACCGGCCATCATCATCATCACCCCAAGAAGTTTTCATGTTGATCGTCAATTAACTTGCTTACAAGAAATTAGAAAGGAATATTGGTGAAACCTATCAGTAATTTGAATTATTTTTATTTTGTAATTGACAATGAATGAACGTTGAAAAAAAAAAACAAATCCCATCAAAAACATAAATTTAAACGAATGTAAAGTGCTAAAAAGAAAAGTGAGATTCAACACAGGTAGCAAGTTACTTCCTAGCACATTATTTGTACCTATTGCAAGTTATAAAAGAAATATTTTATACATATGTGATTTCACTAACTTCTAGCCTTCTTCAGGTTTTCCACCGAAAACAATAAAAAAACTAGGTCTGCGTCGGACCAGACGGTGGAAATTATACTTCTTTGGCTAATCGCACACGACCGAAAACAATCTAGTAATCATACAGAGACAGACAGGCAGCTGAAAATCAATCCCATTGGAGGTATTATCCTTACGTATTTGTGTACCAAGGTTGGTGTCGATCGATCAAATATTTTTAGAGATATGGTGTTGATTGACAGAAAGACAGACAGCCAGATAGCTGTAAATCAATCTTATATGAGGTACTTTCTTACGTATTTGTGTACCAAGTTTGGTGTTAATCGGTTAAGTTTTTCCGAGATATAGTGTTGACAGACAAACAGACAGGATGATCAAAACAATAACTACACCAAAAACAAAAAATCGGTATCTAATAAGGAAACTTAATATATAATCTAATTATTAAAAAATTCTCTAAAAGCCAGAACGTACAAAAAATCCCGATGGCCTGTAGTCAGCGGAAAGGTAAATTTTTCAAAATTCATTGAAATAAAATTTGAACAACCTTTTCGTTGGTATACATACATGTTATTACATAAAATTGTCGTATGTGTCATAGCCTTGCGGTTAGAGGTTTTTGTTTTGGCTGTTGAATATAAAGCAGACAGGGTTCGAGTTCCACTTCAAGGCAGAATTTTTTTTGCTTATTTCTTTTCAATAAATATACTATATATTTTTCAGGGTCTATATTAAGATCTCCAGAAAATGTACAATTACATCAAATTTATATTGAGTGTTCATGTTTTATCAATATTTGTCATTTTTATTTAATATTTTTTATTTTTTACCTGTGTATTCTATAAAAAATTGCTTTGAACAAAAGTTGTAGGTACTGATTATATCTATAACCTAAAATAATTTTTGATGATATTTACACTACGGCTTTTTTTTGATAATTTTTTTAAATGTTTGAACGGTCGCCATTTTGATACTACTTACCCGTAAACTTTTGAACCAAATGTTTTTTTGGACTAACTTATAGACATATAACAACATGCCGTTGAAATTTTTTAAAAATTCAAAAGTGTGAACGATCGCAATTGGTACATTTCTATAAGAAATTTACCTAAAAGTACACGAAAACGTATTACCGACGATTTTTCTCACATTTCGCGTGACGCGGATTCTCTACCAACACCCCATCCCAACGAGCCCAAAGAAGTACAACTTCAAAAAATTGTTCTCTTTTCTTATTAGAAACATAACTATTTTTACCAGCTTTAGTATTTATAAACAAGAATATTTCTTCTTTCACTTTGCTCCTATTCTCGCATCATTCAAACCGCGACCTCTACTTGCGGAATATTAAATATTCCGAAAATGTTTCATTACATAATTGCTTCCTGAAATCTATGACGCAAATTCGATCACGAATCACCCTGGTAAACGGTTAAGCTTCAGCTGGCTGTTACGCTACAAAACAAGAACACGGCATAAATGTCTGCTAAGAGAGCAGCAAAAAATGCGTGCTCATCCGCTCGTGAAGAAAACACGGCTACAAAAAAACAACAACTGCTATTTTTCAGTATGTGTGTGAATGTACCTACCTACCGTGAGCTATATAACTAGTGTCCGCCCTGGTGAGCGCAAAAAAAACTACAAGGGGAAATATGGTGGGCAAAAAAGGGACGAACGCTAGTAGCGCCTAGAGATATACTAGTGTACATCTAATACTCATACGCGCCTCCTGTCGACAGGTATTGGAACAAAAGATCTTTGTGGACCTTGCAGCGTAGGATTGAAGATTCTGCCTGGTGGCAAAAACTATTTTTCGTAACGATTTTCCCGTTCTCTTTCTCGTTGACTCTCTCCATCCGCAGCTGAGAATCAATTTCTATAGAGATGACGTGGAAAGTGGAAATTTTTGTGTCATCAAAAATACTAATCATCGACTCTGGTGAACTGATTATCAGATATTATTTTTTTGATACTGAGCTGCTGATAAGACCTCCGCAAATGAAGATCCTAGAAAATTGAAATGTCGCTTCAGTTCAATAAGAAGGAGATTTTAATTGGTTCATTCAGACTTGGATCAGTCCAAGAATTAATTATGACTGATATCGTGATACTGCTTGGAATTGTAGAGTAGTTGAATCTCTTCTTAAATTTGATTCTGTAATTCAAATTCCATGAAATAATGGATATTGCTTTAATATAGCCGTCATATTACACTTTTCCATCACTAGTGCATTCACACGTAAGTTAATATATAAATATTATCAACTATCTTCAAACCAAATGAGTTCTTTTGGTGGATTTTAAATGGAATACCCCGTATATTTTTCGGATAAAGGTATCTAATGAAGAACTAAGACACGACAATATTTTGTGTGTTTTCCGAAACGAAGTGCCATCTCCTTGTCTATAAGTATGTTATTACCAGATAATCATTATAAAATTGTTATTTGATAGGACGATTAAGGAACAAGGAAATATATAGTCTCAATATGTGTGGTGGTCGTAAAGCTATACGTTTTGCATGAGAGGGTGAAGATGTACTGAGAAAAAGAGATAGCGTGAGGAGAGAGATCCTCAAAGTGAGGCAGTTGAATGAATCGCAGCCAGAATGGATTAAAGATAAGGCCCGAATAAGATAACAAAGCATCCATTAGGAAGGGAAAGGGATCCCAGCGCAAACTTACGCTAACGGATTTTTTAAGTCGTCGGCAAACTATATGCGCCTATTTAGTCGACCAAACCTTCCTCCACCCCCTTAACGCAACGGTAGTATATGGAGCAAGAGCTGATTTTATATTAGTTTCCAAAGCGATTATAAGAATTGTCATGAAATGAAGCCGTATCAATGCAGTGACAGCTTGAAATTTATTCATAAAGCTTGTTATTTACGGAATACAAAACAAGATTTTATTATTGTTTTTTTTTTGTTTTACTGCTGTATCAGGTGAGTATGATTAATCTAAAGTACAAAACTTATAGTAAATCGCTTAGTCAACCTTAAATTCCACACTGGCCAGTTTCTAAGTGTACTCAAACTATCAAAAGTTATTCCTACATATAAAAAAGGAAATATATCTGCACCAGATAGACCGAACAGTATAGTCTCAATATTTTCTAAAATAATTGAAAAACTACTAAAAGTCAGACTGTATAGATTCAAAAACTAGTGAGAAATATAGTCGAGAGCTTGGAGAAGGCTGATCTGTAACTCTATTTGATCTCACAAAAGCCTTCGACTGTGTCTCTCACGATATTCTCATTGAAAAACTCATTTACTATGGAGTCGGGGGGGCACCTGTCTCACATAATAAATCGGAAAATAGGCCAATACGTTTGTGCAAATAATATAGACTCTGTAACCATCCTGGTTGAGCACGGCGTGCCCCAAGGCTCGGTTTTGGGACCATACTTGTGTTCATCCTAAGTTCAAGCTCTTACTTGATGGGCATGGTTGCTGAATAGAAAATTAGCTGCATAAAAGACACAATAAATTGTAGACAAAGTCTCCGCACGAAACTCATGTTTTTCGTGCGAAAATGAACATTTCTAGAGCATTTCATGTTGTTAATCGAGTGGACAGGTTTCTTGTATTCAGCCTCTCGACTGTAAGGTAGCAGTTAAGCTGCCCCAAAATTCGACAAGGAGGATACTAGGTCACGGTTGGCTGCTTGGTTGGTTGGTTGCTTTTCTTAATGCCTTTCTCTTTATCGAGTGTAATATCCTCCTTTGGTTTGGTATTTCTTGTAGGACTTATTCAATTACATTAGCAGATAGCATCGTTGAATGTAAATCAGAGAATTATTAATTTAATTAACTCATAATTTTATTTCTGCAGTAAATAATTTCAGATTTGGCCGATAGGTGATAGAATCATTTTCAAGTTAAACGTTTCAATTAATAAACGTTTTAAAAGCAATCTACGAACTTTGGAGTATTACGCAAGTGAACTCATCCCACAATGTTTAGCACAAGGTTAAATGATACATTTGGTATCAGAAATGGGATAAATATCACTACTATCATTTCTTGTTACAATTTCTTTTCAATAAAAAATCCCTGTCTATGAGAGTTTTTCGGCTAACAGCTGAATACATTTTGTAGCGACATTCAGGAAAAACCAGAGGTGTTGAAGTGATAGAAATTTTGATAAACTTAAATTGGGAAATGATATTCAATACTTTTAGGAGGAATACTCTGCCAAAAGTACGTCAATAGTATTAAATGTAATGAATCTATCTATCTATTTGGTCTCAATAATTTCCATCTAGTAAGTGGAAAATCAGTTGTTTAACGCTTGTGCGAAACAAACTCTTTAGCTTTTTTCTTTTTGGCAAGGAAACATTATATTTCTCTTGAAAGCAAAATGTTCTATTACATATTTATGACAACGATAGAAGTGGGGACGAGCACGACAAGGCCTTGATTTTATAATTTGTATTTTAATTGTAAATAAATTTGATACTGAATATTCATTCAATGCGGTCCACCCTTGTTGAAGTAATTTTATACGAAGAATTACAAATATAGAGGTTCCATCTATAGTACAAGTGAGTGGAAGCAATGAAATACTTGACAAATTTGCTACTTCAATATGAGATTTGAATTTTGTCAAACTTATTTGAAAATAGGTATTTGTGGTAAACTCCAAATCATTCTCGATATTTTGGGTAAGTTTAATGTTTCATAACATAATTGAAATTTATTTGTTTTCGTCGAAAATATCTTGAACAAAAGTGTAATTTAATGCATTTTATATGAATTTTTATATTTTTAAATAATGTTTCTAGCATATTTCAAAATTATGTCTGTGATTACTATGGTCATTACATTTATTTACAGTTTATCTGATGAAAAAACGGATTCAGAATAAAACTACATGAAAAGTAAACAATTATTTTCAACTTTTTATCTATAGTAAAACTAAAAAGTTTGCCTCAATCATAGTGTGTACATTAAGTGTTATTCGACCCAAAACCAGACTGCTTCCAATTTCATCTAGAAAACAAACATAACATTCGTCTAAAAAAACAGTGAATACACCTTCTACTCCAATATTTGCTAGATCATTGAAGTAAGTATATTAAGAGTGGGATTGGACCAAGCACCGAGCCCTGTGGTACACCATGTTTAATAAAACAAACATTGGCGAAGCTATTTCTCTTCACAATTTGAGTTCGTTGACTTAGCTAAGACTCAAACAATTCAAGGCTTTTGTCTCTGAACTCATAATGATAGAGCTTGCGCAGCAGTTTTTGATGATTAACACAGTAAAATGCTTCTGACGCATCACAAACTAATACGGCACTTGTTTTGAATTCATCTTAACATATAAATTGTTAAAAAAATTAAGAATGGCATATCCTGTATATTATTTGTTGCATTATTCATTACACAAAGTTATATCAAATGAATTCGAATATAACAACTATCTTGTGACAAAATTGTATTGCAAGTAAAATTGTTAACTTCAATTCCATTTTACCTAATTACTGTAGGTATCTACATATATCTAGAAAGTTTGAGAAACTCGATGAAAACTTTCATTTTAGTATCAACTTAACGACCAACTAATGCCCTTTAAACTAATTATTACGGCAAGCGAAGGAAATTCAATATCACCCTCATCTACAAGTCAATGTCTTGGAATATTATATAAAGGTATTGTTGAAACTTTTCAATTATAATGGATTACTTTCCAATGGAATATTCAATTTCGTAATTTGAAAAAAATCTCCCGATATCTGAATAAGAGGATTTCATTTTATGGTTCTATTGCATTATTTAAATATCCTAATCAATAAGGGATAATAACTTCCGTCCCATACATCTAGGTAGTTCTCTGTTTATTTTTGATCGCTTCTTATATATTTTTCCTAACGTAACTTTTATAGAAGAGCTCTCTAAGTTCTATGAATATGGATTCTATCCTATTTCAAGATCAATTTTTGTGAGAATATACCTGATAATGGGAGGATTTGGTGGCAAACACTTGCCATTGGCAATGGATAACTCTCATCGGTGGTAAATAATAAATAAACTTTGAATGGTGATCCTATGATTTTAGCTAGCTTCGCTAGCGCATTGAAAATTATTTCTCAGCTTCGTTAAAACATCTATATCACATTAAATGCCTTAAGGACACGATCAGGATTGACAGAACAAATAGATCTTGATCAAGAAGAAGAAGAATAGTAGCTGAAGGTGCTGAAATGGGCGAATAGCCTCCCTCGATATCATTTCGTACATAGTTCAGGGATTTTTTTTATCATTCAACTACCATGTGAGAACACAGTAAGTTTATAAAGAGAAACAGTGTTAATTGGGGGGGGCAGGAAGCTTATACGTGCGGGACACCCTGTACACACACACATATACACAGAGCCATCAAAGCCATAGAACACAGCCAATTCCCCACCCCTCTGGCCCTCTGGACATTGCACAAATATTAACAGAAGACAAATGGCATGGCAGGACACGAGCTGCTACTAGACTCTGCCAAACATTAGCCTCTTTTTTCCTATGTGGATCGAAACACAGGAAACTGGAGAATGGAAGACATTTAGACTCTGTATGTGTGTGTTTGTGCGGGGATGACTGAACAGAGAGAAGCAGTAACAATGTGGCCAGTGTTGTACATAATGGCATCGATGTTGTTGTTGTTGTTGTTGTGTATCAAGTAAAAGTGTTCATGTGTTTGATCTATCGATGGCCAACTAACAACAAGTACGGCATTTAGGGTAGACACTCAGTGGAGAAGAGACATAAAAGGGCCATCATGTCAATTATTGGGAAAGATTTTTCGTGTCGTATGAATAACAACCAACATTGTTTGTCGATAACAAGAGATTAATAGAATAGAATAAGATTCAGTTATATATAAACTAGTATTAATTATATTGGTACTGCTATTTTTGAATCTTTGCATTTGTAGTTAGATTGAAGATTTTTGGCATCAACTTCAAAAATACTAGCACCAATGATATTAATATTTTTTTTGTGCTCCAATTGAAAAACTTGGTCTAGTTTTTGGTAACAAATATTTTTATTTCACACCTTTGAGTATAACATTAATCAAGAAAATCGTTGAACGTTCACTAATACCAATACCCATTTATATTCTTTGCTTGTACTTGTTTGAAATCTCAAAACATTGTGGCAGAAATAGACATATTTCAGACTCTACCATTGCTGTTATTCGAAAATCGTTACTTTTCCTGTTTCAAATGAATCAAAGATCATCAAAATCGGAGCAAGTTTACTATGCAATACGCGCGAACAGCCATACATTCACAAACAAAAAAATATAAAAAGCAAACATTCAAACGAATTGTATATACCTCCTCCGTTATTGAAGTCGATTCGAAAAAAAAACTGAAGCTTTTCAATTGAGCGATGAGCTACCCCCTGGTGTCTCAAAATCTTTCTTGATTTTTATGACTTCTTTTTCATATAGCTTCCATCGGTTAATACGAACTATGTCAAATAGGAAGAAGATAGTCAAAAATTTAGAAATGATTTAGAGCCTTGTTGAATATATGTATACTTCAGATATTGAGAACAATTTGGTTGTTGAGGAATCCAGGAATTATAATATCATAAATCATAAAGAAAGTAAAGGTGTCATTACATTAAAATGACAAATATCGGCCAGTTTCAAAATAAACTGAGAGCAAGATGCAATATCGTGAGATTATTCAAGTTTTTGACCAAATTCAATGAAGATTACAATGCTCTAGTGATTTCAATTTCAGAGACAGATTAATTTAAAATATTTTTTCTTTTCCAACTTTTGACATCGATAGCTAGGGAACGAAAGTAGTAATTGTGATTTTTGAATATCTATATTAAAATTACAAGCTATATAGAAGGCAAGCCAGAAAATTAGTTGCTTCATAATTCGTTAGACAGAGGACAACAGATTTATCAAACACAGACTATTACATACCCAAAAGAATCTTACTGACGTTTGACATATCGAATCAACAAATCGCTCTTTATCATGTAGATAGAGCTTCAAGATTGGGGAGGTAAATATTCGTAGTTTCGTAAACGAACCCATAACAAATATTTTCCTAAATGTATACCAGACTCTATGGTTCCAGGGCCCAATGAAGATATCAACGGGATGCCTCCGATCTAGATATGAATATGAAATATATTTGAAACGAATAAACTGATTCAGTTTCTTGTGTTTGAACGGTGACTTGAGTGAGATTCAAAAAAAATCTTATATATTATTCTAGCGACACCACAAACACTTTAACATTTTTAAAATCATATTGAACCCTAAGCTACTGTCTACCAAATGTGCCAGTTTATATCCCTTTTCAAATTACGATATTTAGGTACAATCATATCACTCACTGTCACGATGATCCAAGAGCATGTGATAATAATTAATACTTGAATGAAGCTCTCAATAACTGCTTGCCATATCCAGTCTACTATTTTTGGTTTAAAATTAATAATAATTCATGGATCTCGGTTGGCGCCATGTATACTTTGGAATTGATCACGATTCTCTATCTCAAAAATTCATAATAGATGAGGTGAGGCTGAGTGCTTAAAATGATAATCCTGTTACCATGTTTAAGTTTAAATTAGCCAATAAACTATACTCCAATTTAGAGAACGTAGTTTTAAATATATATATTAAAGTTATACGAGTATTCTCTAAGTGAAAACACTGAAATGGAAAGCTTGTAGTTAACTCATTTTGAATTAAGGAGGTTGTATTCATTATCTTCTCAAATTCCTAAGCTGTGAATCAAAAATTACATAACTTTCAGTTGGAGGATAAATAATTTCATCTGCTCTTTCAGAAACATTTCAGCAGCTTAGGTGTACCAGATGTAGAAAATTATCCAAGATTTGAATGCCGATGAAAATATTCTTGATTTATTCATACGATTAATTCAAATTATAATTTCTTTAAAGATGTTTTCTTTTAAATTCATTATATTAAAAATGCACTCTTTTGCTGGTTCTTCGATTATGTTTATTTTAAGGTTAAAAATATTCATTGTCGGTCAATGATGTCATTTTCATATATATTGGATATACACTGTATAGTCGCCTCGGTTAGCGGTAGAAAGGTGAAAATTCTTTCTTCCCTTAAATATTCCTATACATTTCTTTTGTCACCAACCAAACTGTTCAAAGAACATCTCACCCCCAAGACACTTTCCTTAAGCATCCACCTTTCTACATTCTTTTCAGTCGGCATTCTTCCCACCAAAAGGTAAAGGCATTCCAATGCTATGGTAAAATCTGACAATGGCGCCGATGTAATAAATTTTGAGTCGTTCAACTGTTGGTGAAGCACAAGGAAATCCTCCCACTGCTAATCGTCGAGATATATATTATGGATGGAGAGGGTATTGAGTTGGAAGGAAGGAGTCTGGAACATGGGAAGATGCTCTAGCCGAGCATTTCATCCATCCATGGAAAATTGATGCATCTCTCGAATGTCATTGGCAAGAGAATATGGAGGACGACTTATTCGTATGTGATTGTTTAACTGGGTCAATTCACTATTCTCACATTTATAATTTATGCTATTGGAATATTCTTTCTGTGCGCCTAGGAAATAACAAGCGGCGATTATGCTGATGAATCAAGATTGTTTTTCGTTTGCAGCAAGATTCACAGAAGAGAAATAGAAAATCAAGCCCACATTTTCAAAATAACTATAGCTTCTCCGTATGATACTTTTATAACAAGTATCACATACACTTCAGTTTTCACATTTTATTATTGAGCCTTTGCTTGTGGACATATCATGTGGACCTCAATCTGAAGAATCAATATCATTATTCAATAAAACAACATTGCTCCTCCCATACTGCGCGTTTCACAATGAAAATGCAGTATGGTAGGGTATTGGCAATTTACCTTAAATGTGAGAACAATGACCGACTCTCAGTTTGAAATAAATCCACCCACTAGATTATACAAAATATCATTTCAAAAAGTAAGTTCTCCAAACTTTATATAGCAGTTTCTATACAATTCTCAATATATTGCATTTGCTGGTAATGTTAGTTCCTGAAAGGTTTCTCCATGAACCAGCCACACACATAAGCGAATCTTTCCGAAACAATCCATCATATTATATCACAATAATTTTCAAAAGTATTGCGCAACAAAGTTTTGTAAATAGTCCATATTCGGCGCAAATCTTAACTAGTTTTATCACTGTTCTACTGCAATAGCACCACCACCAGATAGCAGGAATAGCAGAAAGGAATGCTAAAACAATTTGCAACAGATCGTGTGATGTTAACCAACACACTCACTCGATAATATTTGCCCATCTAAGCTGAAACGACAACAACAACTACCTACTGACACAAAAGCATTTTGACATTCTCTCCTCTACAACTACACATACTTTTGTGTTTGTGCTGCATAATGCTGCACATTTAACAACAACATCACGCCGAAAGATTTGTGTTAGTTTTTGTGTAAAATACTTTGCTTGCACTTTACCTGTCCAAGATACATGAACAATGAACATAAACTTTGCATATTATATTATATATACTCTCTTTATGGCATAAAATTTTGCGTCAATATTTTCCAGAGAATTTTTGCGTTTAACACCGCGAGGCAGATTTTGTTGTTTGGCTTGAATATAAGCGAGCAGGTAAGTTGTTCTTTTGCTGTCATCTATGGAAATGTTTTTCCAAACAGGCGCTCAAAAGTAAACAAATGCGATGAAAGGATAACGCTTACAAATTTATTCAGGTAGGTATTTGTTTTCTTAGCCAGAATCTCAAATATTCATACATGTATGGAAGAAGTTAGAAGAGAAGAGTATGTGTAAGGAGTTTTCTTCAGAATGACTACAACGGACCTGAGAAAGGTATTAAATAGAATTGAAATGAATGATATTTAAAAGTTTGTACAACAAAAAGGATATGATAGAAGTCTAGAAGGCGCTGTCAAGAAATTACACATAAACAAAACAAACGTAAAGCTTATAAAACCGTCCTTTATTTACCGTAGTCATGTCACGATGAC
Source organism: Crioceris asparagi (assembly GCA_958507055.1). NCBI lineage: Eukaryota > Metazoa > Arthropoda > Insecta > Coleoptera > Chrysomelidae > Crioceris > Crioceris asparagi. The sequence goes on from OY293829.1 coordinate 80,924,865, forward strand.
ATTAAACAATGCAAAGAAAGAAACAACAGCAGGACAATTAAATTAACGGGATGAAAAATGTTAAGAGCTTTTGTCTGTCAATGTCATGGGGTGTCTCTTGTGTCTTGTAACAGGTCAAAGAACATAAAATATCGAGTAAACTAGAATGGGTAAGTCTATAATAGTCTAGGCAAAGGAAAATCCTACTTGTGCCACAGTTATTGGAGGGACTACACCGCACTGGTCGCCAACGATGGTGTTTGTTCAACCAGAAACTAACGACGTCAACAAACTAACGACAAGTCATTTAAATAAGCCGAATGAATCGTCTTTTGGCGGATTGAGGCTTCCTTCCTTGGGGGTTGGTGGTAACTTCAACAATAGGGATAGCTAATGCTATCCTTTCTTATAGCACAGGAATGGGGATAATATTCAGTGTGGCTCTGGCCTACCCCTATTATTATAGAGAATTTTCGGGTGCTTGTTTCACTTGATCTATGACATCTATTCAAACATTGATGATGTTTTGTTCTAAAAACCCAGCATACAGTCTCTGAGTTTCAAGGTAAAAAAGTTGAATATAAATTATGCTAAGCGTCATTCAATCAAGCTAATTGGAATATATACATATACAAGGGTGAGGGAAAAATATCTCGTTCATGTGAAAAACTTCAACTTGATCTCTCAAGTAAACTTGAATATGGTGCAATCATAATGGATTAACCACTAAGAAAATTCATTGGAAGTTGACAAAAGCTTACGGAGACTGTGTTCCTTCCATGTTAACTATAAAAAAGTGTGCAGCTGAATTTAAACGTAGTCGCGCTTCCCTCGAGGATGGCTGACGTGAGGAACAGCCAGAACCGCCTCCACACCAGAAACCATCCAAAAAGTTCATTATATGTTGATGGACGATGGACGAAAGGATACAAAACATCTTGCTCAAAGACAATTGAAGACATTTTTTTCAGGGAAGCGCTTCACATCTAGTGAAGAAGAATATCTTCATATCTTTCCAAACGCTCACTTCAGGGAAGGAAATACTAATGTTGAAGAAATACAGGACTAAGTGTGCTAAAGTCAAGGGAGATTCAAAAAAAAACAGAAAGGAAAGGCAGGCGTAGCGATATTTGTTGTTGATAACTTAACTCACAAAACGATACAATACAGTAATATAGATAATGCTCCATAGATCTAGGACTTAGGACGAAGCTGTGATGATTGAATAAATGTAATTTTTTTCAATTAATTGAAAATTTTGTCTTCATATATGTTCGAATATCGCGTGAATAACTTGATAGGTACCCTAGTCTTGATTACTAATTAATTAGCACATAATTAAACAGCTTCACTGGCAGCACTTGTTCTAGGTAGCTTCAGCTCATGTCTACAGCAAACATCAAGTGTACGACAACAAAGTTCAACATACCCTCGTGTAAGACTGTCAACATTGACGTGTGAGAGCAATACATAATTACTGAGATCTATACTCGACTCAATCCTCTGAATATACAAGCGCGTCTATATTTAAATAGCTATCCTTACCGCACTAAAGTAAATAGTGTTTTCGTATAATTTAAAACATAATTGCAGTTCTTATCGCTTGACTTAGGTGGCTACAAATTTAAGTATTTAGTACTTTGCAGATATCATCAAATATACACCTTTATAATTTTGGTTTGAAAAAACTGAATAACTTTTTTTTTGGTGAGACCTATTTTGAATAATTCATTTTAATGTCCTGGAATAATAACATTTTGAGTTCAGCTATTTGCCGAGTCAGTAGGTAGATGGCGCTTTATGACAAGGTCGCAGATATTTATGATTTCATCGAGAATTTCAAATACAAAGTTATTTTTATTTTTCATCATGAAGAAAGAGCGTCTAAAATTACAGTTAGTGGTGGAAACCGCAACTCGATATGATTATTTCTTATAGACATGTTGAGTGTCGACTAACACTCAATACTCCTGTGTCAAATTAAAAAATAATCATGAGAATCGAAGCACTTTCTTTTATTTAAAAAACGCGAGCATCCATAACAAAATCATGAGAACAGACGAATTGTATAGGTATCTCCTCCGTTTGATTCGTCGGTCAATAACATCACACATGGCATAACTCTATTTCCGTTCTATTACATCTGTTTTTGGCGGACTTCCCAACGGTAAAAGGTATACAATCCGTCTGTGTGTTTTATTTTATATATTATAAATGCAAATATATATTCCATATTCAATTGTGTACCCTCAATTAATGTCTACAGAGTATGAATAAAAAACGTTTATATCAACTTACCCTCTAAAATGCACTATTTTCGAGATACAGGTTGTTGTAATTGAAAAAAATATTTGTTTTTGTGAATATCTCCGGAACCGTTTATCGTACAGAAAACGGCTTTTGTAAGCATTTTCCACTCATAATAAGCTAAGTTTTGAGTCAGGAAAAAAAATTGTCAAGTCATAGTTGGTGAAGATTTCTTTTGTTACTTCTTCTAACGTCTACATACATTTTGTTGATATAGTAATTAAAGAAAATTGTATTTCAAAAAATTTACCGTGTTTTCAACATAAAAGTTTTCTTGAAAACGGTCGACTTTAAAGCTCACGACCAAGAGTACCTTTTTTGTGTAGAAAACATTGGCGATTCAAATGGGCGCCTCAAAACAACCACTTCTCCTTCAGATTCTTCACTAATTATGACTTTACAAAAAAAATCTGACTCTAACCTTAGCTTATTATGAGTGAAAAATGCTAACAAAAGCCATTTTCTCTACGATAAACGGTTCCGGAAATATTCACAAAAAAACGAATTTTTTTTTTCAATTTCAACACCCTGTATCTCGAAAATGGTGCATTTTAGAGAGTAAGTTAATATAAACTTTTTTTCATATTTTCGGATGAGCTATCACATCCTCAAGTCCTGCGCATTAATTATGAATCACCCTGTACATGTAATTTTCGCTGGTACCCGAACATATTGTCGTTCTAGCCTAGACCCTTGATAATCTCAACCAATTAAGCCAAATTACTCCTAAACATTATTTGCGAGCAGGCCATTACTCAGTTCTCACACACACATACATATACAGATCTTGGATAATTACAAAAGTTCCGGTTGTGTCCTAGTTAATTTAAATAGTCGAATAAGTTTGGAATATGTTGTTCGATCGTTTGAGGGGCGAAAAGAGCGGCGCATCTAGAGAGAGAGAGAGAGAGAGAGGGAGATCATTTCGAAATTTCCCCTAGAAACAGATCAATGATGATAAGAAGGTATAATTAGTGGAGGAAATGTTTCGCCATCTGGTTCCAGAGATGCTTGCCACCCTCATGTGAATAGGTATATGGTATCAACAGAAATACGTCCTCTGTAACGCGTTATCAAAACTATTTGGATAAATAACGGTATAGCTGGTGTGAATTTTCCTTAGTAGTACCTCCACAGAAGTGTTGAACTAAGCAATGGTTGAAACTCCACATATATGTTATTCAGTACATTATCCATGCATCTGTGTAATTTAAATAAGTTTGAGCATCCCAAACCTGAGATATTTACACTTGAAGTTGGCTTGATTTACACGTAACAGATACGTTATTATGGCCAAACAATACGTTATTTAATTCTACCGTCAAAACTGAAACTGAGAAGTTGTTAAAAAATTGGTATAAGTTAGAATAGGATATCACAACTATAGTAATAAAAATTAGAATGAGTGACCATCTAGTTTCCAAGATAAAGCCATTACAAGCCCTCATAATTATGACCATATAGCATATATCCTGCAAGGCCAGAAAGCCGGCAATAGTGCGCTCTGGCGAGGCGCTTAATTTTATTCATCTTAGTACCACCCTATGCTCCATGTTCTATGATTAAGTTTGGGACGTTCGTGTTCTCAGGATGAGCTATTAGCGCGACGTTGTCAACGGACACGCACACGAAGCATAGAAGAATGCGATATCAGAGATACAATATATTTCGTGTATTGAGGCCAAATCTGTACAGTCACAACGAAAACTACATTGACAATAGTGGATCAAAAACAAAATATAGAATATATTTTACGGCAATAGATGATATCCATCGTATTACCTATTAGTACCAAGCTAATATTGCGTAGTTTTTAATATTAATTACTGCTTATTAAACCTATTGTCAATCGACCAAATATGAACACGGTATGTAAACTTTTGTTTAAGGTTGTCGCGAAGGAACTACCTTAAAGATATATTTTTTGTTCAAGTACTTTTATTTTCGAAAAAATTCTTGTCTCTTACTCTTGCAATTCGTCCATAACACATTTTCATTTTTTAACTCACAGTTTGATGGTTAGCGAAAAATATGTAGTTACGCCTCTGGTTTTGACAGAAACGACTGTCTGTTTTAGAAGCTAAATTAATTATTCTGCTTAAGAAGTACCTATGTCTTCAACTTTTTCGTCCTGTTGTATCACTCTCGATAAAAAAAAATATTTTTTCTGTAACGGGAAAAAAGTTTGACATTTTATCTTGACAGTTGACAGGTGACAAAGTATCACTTTTTCCCCGTGGGGAAGAAAATAATCAAAGCACAGACTTAAATTGTCAGATATTTAATTACTTTGAAGGTTTCCTTGGTAACGCAGGTCTAATTGTCGCTATAAATACAATAAACTACCAGGTTCAAACTTAAAATTTCACTTTAATATATTGTAGAGAATATTTTATCAATAATAAATCATCGTTTTACCCGTCATAGAAAAAAATAGCGTATTATACACGGGCAAAATATTATACAACAACAACACAAACTCGAGCTAAAATCTAATAGTTTCAGCTGTGCTTCAATAAAATATAATGAACCTAAAGTAAACTTTAAAAGATAGAAGAGTGTATCATGGAAAGGAAAAATTTCCGGATCCATGGTATTCCATATTTTTGGATATAGAATCAGATATGAATTTTTCTCACCCACTTCTCTGCAACATCCGGTGTAGCGTAAATCAAAGAAAAATATTCTAATTACCTCCGTGATTTAGCATAAGTTTCAAATTATCTTTCTTATTATCATTGAAAAACTCATAAAACGAGATCGATGATTCGAAAAATGGAAACAAAGTATTGACACAATTTGTTCAATTATTGTATCTATCAAAGAAACATTGTTAATCGGAATTCGCCACCTGAATTGGCATTTGAAAGATACTCCACTCTTGACACAATAAACAACAATGATGTCGAGTAGAGTTGAGAGTTGTGACATTTTACATTCAAGTATATTTAACACATTTCGCGCATTTGGGGTTGCTCTTATCACATTTGTACCTAGGTATAAGTATATGTATACGGATTTGTTGGTCAAGCTCCAATAATATGTGTTGCGGATTTCCATTACCCATTGCCATTAGCCATTGCAAATCCGCTTCAGGATCGTTGCGTGGATAATAGAGCAACTTTATTTTGCATTCGTTTCTGGAGCTGTCGTAGGTGTGGAAAATTATTTCACGTGGTTGTTTGATTGCGATGTTGATGATGGCATCCTTCTCGTGTTCAGCGTCTTTGTTTTTGCAAGATACACATCGAAGAATTGTTACACTCTAAGGCAACTAAAAGTTTTTCCACTCTTGAGTAATGAAGAGTGAAACTTGTTTTTTGATAGAGCCCTACTTTTTTTACAGGAATATATATACATAAATAAAACAGATGACATTTTAAATGAAAGCTTTTCATTTGCTTGCTCTTACTTGAACACTGTTTTCAATATTTTAGTGAGTCTTATTGAACGTTATAGGTAATACTTTCTCGGTGTGGAATTAGGAAAAACAAATCAACGGAATCAGCCTTGTACCATTTTACCAACTTATGTTAATACTTCCTTGTATACAGGAAAATATGTTGTCTCACCCATGTTTGACTTTTCAAAACCTTTCGAATGTCTAAATATAAACTTCATATTGAATAAACTTAGTTGTTTAGGCATAAGAGGTAATGTTCTAAAATGGTTCAAGTCTTCTCATTTTCAGAGAAGTATCCTCATGAATATAGAACACCAATTATTCAAGGAATGCGCGACCTCTTTTGGTGTTCCTCGAGGTTCTATCTTGGGACCTTTGATTCTTATCTTCTTTTTGTAAATGACATTCCTTATGATATAGGCCCGAGATAAGTAACATTGTTTGCAGATGATACAACAGTTACCGTCGTCTATGGTGAAACACCCTTGAAGAATTCCAATGGAATATTAAAAAAGCTCTCAATAAAATGAAATAATAGTGCAAAAGAAATCGACTTATGTTGAATACTGAACAGAGAGTTTATTTAAATTTTCAAATTTAGATTTTGTTGAGATAAAACTGAAATATGCATGGTATGTTAAGAAAGAGATATGACTTTATTTTAACATCTCAATCCCATTTTTTTCATTGTATGATTAGATTCGATTAGATTTGTTGGAGTGGTTGCGTGTTTTAACCCACTGCGTCCAGATTAGGTCTTGTGTCGCTCTTCATTGCATTAGATCCTTTTTAACAGTTTAGATACCGAGTCTTTCACGTAGCTCTTTTCCTTCAGTTTCCCTTCCACGAATACCTAACTGAAACCACCCTCCTACCAGGTCTTCACACTCACAAAATATGTAACCATTGCTTCTTCCCTCCTCTTCCTGGTAGAGACTACATATATATGGCTCGTCCTCATCCAGGCCCATATTGTTCATATCTATGCTTCCTAAGCCTACAGTGATCTGTCAGCATCCCTACCAAAATCCTTGTCGTTTTTTGAATTTGGTTTAGTATTTCGTGAAACATTTTGTCTGAGGGGCTTCTTAGAAACAATTTCGGTTGTTTCTGTCCTATGGTTTCTTGCCACATGTGCAATTCCTGGTTCTGAGTTTCAGGTTTTTTTGGTTGTCAAAAAGTAATTTTAATTGGTTAGTGATAAACTTATTATCAAGATCAAGTGAGATTATTTTATATAACATAAATTTTCTTGGAATTTAACAATGGAAATTTACACCTTGATTTCGTAGACACTGAAGATTCTTTATATAGAGTGTATATAAGTAATTCAAATCCATGTAGTTATCATTGATGTATTCCTATAGAAATACATGCAAACGAGTTAATTCATTCGAATTATTTAGCACCATTCTCCAGCGTATGTATCCAATATTTAATTCAGGATACAACAGGAACAGACATTTTTAATGTTCCAAATAATTTAACGAGAAATATGTCGAATTTATATATTTTTTCTACGGAACACATCACTAAAACTCTTACATGATTGCATTGGTGTTTAAATGGAAATAAAATGATTTTATCCATTATTCTTAATTTATAATTGATATTGAAAATATTCAGACAACTTTACGTCTCTGGCAGAATTGTTATTTTATTAAGAATTTTCATTTCCTCAAAACTTTCTATATAAATAACCAACCCACTCTACCCATAGAGGGTATCTTTTTTGATCATGGAGTCGGTTAAATGGGGAAATTAGTGCAAAATTTTCAGCTCATTAACATGTTACCATAGGAACGAACGCGTTCCGACTAGTTCCGAAGTTATCGAAGTCCTAAGTAAAAAAATCGTCTATTTCGAAATATTGCTCTCTATTTTAGTTTTATCAAAAAAATGCTTCGATACTTTATTTTCAAATTTAGATTTTGTTGAGATAAAACTGAAATATGCATGGTATGTTAGGAAAGAGATATGACTTTATTTTAACATCTCAATCCCATTTTTTTCATTGTATGATTAGATTCGATTAGATTTGTTGGAGTGGTTGCGTGTTTTAACCCACTGCGTCCAGATTAGGTCTTGTGTCGCTCTTCATTGCATTAGATCCTTTTTAACAGTTTAGATACCGAGTCTTTCACGTAGCTCTTTTCCTTCAGTTTCCCTTCCACGAATACCTAACTGAAACCACCCTCCTACCAGGTCTTCACACTCACAAAATATGTAACCATTGCTTCTTCCCTCCTCTTCCTGGTAGAGACTACATATATATGGCTCGTCCTCATCCAGGCCCATATTGTTCATATCTATGCTTCCTAAGCCTACAGTGATCTGTCAGCATCCCTACCAAAATCCTTGTCGTTTTTTGAATTTGGTTTAGTATTTCGTGAAACATTTTGTCTGAGGGGCTTCTTAGAAACAATTTCGGTTGTTTCTGTCCTATGGTTTCTTGCCACATGTGCAATTCCTGGTTCTGAGTTTCAGGTTTTTTTGGTTGTCAAAAAGTAATTTTAATTGGTTAGTGATAAACTTATTATCAAGATCAAGTGAGATTATTTTATATAACATAAATTTTCTTGGAATTTAACAATGGAAATTTACACCTTGATTTCGTAGACACTGAAGATTCTTTATATAGAGTGTATATAAGTAATTCAAATCCATGTAGTTATCATTGATGTATTCCTATAGAAATACATGCAAACGAGTTAATTCATTCGAATTATTTAGCACCATTCTCCAGCGTATGTATCCAATATTTAATTCAGGATACAACAGGAACAGACATTTTTAATGTTCCAAATAATTTAACGAGAAATATGTCGAATTTATATATTTTTTCTACGGAACACATCACTAAAACTCTTACATGATTGCATTGGTGTTTAAATGGAAATAAAATGATTTTATCCATTATTCTTAATTTATAATTGATATTGAAAATATTCAGACAACTTTACGTCTCTGGCAGAATTGTTATTTTATTAAGAATTTTCATTTCCTCAAAACTTTCTATATAAATAACCAACCCACTCTACCCATAGAGGGTATCTTTTTTGATCATGGAGTCGGTTAAATGGGGAAATTAGTGCAAAATTTTCAGCTCATTAACATGTTACCATAGGAACGAACGCGTTCCGACTAGTTCCGAAGTTATCGAAGTCCTAAGTAAAAAAATCGTCTATTTCGAAATATTGCTCTCTATTTTAGTTTTATCAAAAAAATGCTTCGATACTTTATTTTCAAATTTAGATTTTGTTGAGATAAAACTGAAATATGCATGGTATGTTAGGAAAGAGATATGACTTTATTTTAACATCTCAATCCCATTTTTTTCATTGTATGATTAGATTCGATTAGATTTGTTGGAGTGGTTGCGTGTTTTAACCCACTGCGTCCAGATTAGGTCTTGTGTCGCTCTTCATTGCATTAGATCCTTTTTAACAGTTTAGATACCGAGTCCTTTACGTAGCTCTTTTCCTTCAGTTTCCCTTCCACGAATACCTAACTGAAACCACCCTCCTACCAGGTCTTCACACTCACAAAATATGTAACCATTGCTTCTTTCCTCCTCCTCCTGGTAGAACCTACATATATATGGCTCCTCCTCATCCAGGCCCATATTGTTCATATCTTTGCTTCCTAAGCCTACAGTGATCTGTCAGCATCCCTACCAAAATCCTTGTCGTTTTTTGACTTTGGTTTAGTATTTCGTGAAACATTTTGTCTGAGGGGCTTCTTAGAAACAATTTCGCTTGTTTCTGTCCTATGGTTTCTTGCCACAGGTGCAATTCCTGGTTCTGAGTTTCAGGTTTTTTTGGTTGTCAAAAAGTAATTTTAATTGGTTAGTGATAAACTTATTATCAAGATCAAGTGAGATTATTTTATATAACATAAATTTTCTTGGAATTTAACAATGGAAATTTACACCTTGATTTCGTAGACACTGAAGATTCTTTATATAGAGTGTATATAAGTAATTCAAATCCATGTAGTTATCATTGATGTATTCCTATAGAAATACATGCAAACGAGTTAATTCATTCGAATTATTTAGCACCATTCTCCAGCGTATGTATCCAATATTTAATTCAGGATACAACAGGAACAGACATTTTTAATGTTCCAAATAATTTAACGAGAAATATGTCGAATTTATATATTTTTTCTATGGAACACATCACTAAAACTCTTACATGATTGCATTGGTGTTTAAATGGAAATAAAATGATTTTATCCATTATTCTTAATTTATAATTGATATTGAAAATATTCAGACAACTTTACGTCTCTGGCAGAATTGTTATTTTATTAAGAATTTTCATTTCCTCAAAACTTTCTATATAAATAACCAACCCACTCTACCCATAGAGGGTATCTTTTTTGATCATGGAGTCGGTTAAATGGGGAAATTAGTGCAAAATTTTCAGCTCATTAACATGTTACCATAGGAACGAACGCGTTCCGACTAGTTCCGAAGTTATCGAAGTCCTAAGTAAAAAAATCGTCTATTTCGAAATATTGCTCTCTATTTTAGTTTTATCAAAAAAACTGCTTCGATACTTTATTTTCAAATTTTAATGTTCTGTAATAATTCTTTCGAATTATGAACTTATATTTTTTTTTCATCCAATAACTTCCGAGAAAAATACACTACCTTGAATTTTTTATAGGCGCCATATTGAATTTTTCCATATTTGAATTAAACGTTTTTTTTATTAATATGATAAGTAGCATGCACACTCGTATAGTAACTTACAAAAAAATTACTACTTAAAATTGATTGACGATATCCTTTACTTATTTAATCGTGTGCTTTGGAAAAATAAAAACATTTTCCAGTCAAATCAGTCAGCCATCCGCGTTTTTCGTTATTGTGTTTGTACTGATTCAGAATGGTAGAAGATTTTTTTATCCGCGAAAAGTATTTTTTGTGCCTTCATTCGGTGCAACAAAACCGCAACGTATGCCCAAGCTGAATATTTCCGGAAAGGCAACAACCAATTTACAAGGTCGTTCGGCGTTTGGATACCAATCTAAAAAATTTGGTGTATTGTAGATTCAACAGATGGCGTAAACCTACTGTGTGGTTAATACAGACTCTGGTAGGTACTGAATCTTTAGAACAATTATTTTAGAGTCATACAAATTTAAAAATAATGTTCGAGGCATTTTTAACATCGCTTCTTGATACTTCTCGTCGATTTCCCCAGTACTCTTCAATCGATGTTGTTAATGGCATTTAAGACCGCCCTCTGTAGTTATTGCAGGCTTTCGTAGTTAACTACGCTATACACTTTATTTTTTACCATAACCTCAGAAGAATAAATCCAAATGGGTGAGGTCCGGTGAAAATCCAATATGGCGCCCATAAGAAAAACTGAAGTTAGTGTGTTTTTCTCGGAAATCATTAGCTGAAAGAAATTAAAAAGTACACATTCCGAAAGAAGTTGAGGAAAAAGTATCAAAACAGTTTTTTGATAAATCTATAATATAAAAATGAATCGCTAAATATGTTGTTAAGCGCCAATCTCGAGAGCAGCTGAACCGATTTCTCTCATTATTTTTTTGTTGCGTTCATTATTATCAGAAGAAGGTTCATACGAACGAAAAAATTAAGAAAGTTGAGCAGAACATTATAAAATTTAAGAACATTTATAAAAACTTAAAGACAATATTAATTTTATATACAGTACATACAGTTGCTTGACAACTGTCAGTTGTTTGAAATAACTGTCAGCATTTTACAGAACGCGCTGGAACGCGCGCTGCAAATATCGTTTAACATAGATGGATCGGTTGATAAATAATAGTTTCATGTCAATTTATTATACAGTGAGTTTTTGAGAAGTGTTTATTCATCTCGGTAAGTTAAAATCAATCACACCTGATATTGAAAGAGTGAAGCCCCTGGATTGTGTTGCAGGAGCGGTAAAGTCAAATTGACGCCATTGGTACTGCCACCAGAGCCTCTGCATTCATTGGTTTACGGAAATGGGACAGATTCTATACATTTTTAACTCATATACAGGAATAAAATAATTGTTTTCAAATGAAGTCAATTTTATGCTAACTTTCAAGGTAACTATATTGTAAAACAATAATCTTTTACGACCACGTGCCTGAATAAGTTGGTAATTTTCAATTTTAATCATATATCAATTAAAGTAGCTACAGTAGGTTTGTAGCTAGGTGAAAAACCAAGAGCAACCAGTCAAAAGTTGATGGAGGAATGGCAGTGCTGACAAAGTATCTTGAAAGTTACATGGTGGTATAATTTTTGCAAATTTATTTCATGAGCGATTCAGCAAAACAAGTCGATCGGTGAACAGACCAAGTGTGGGGCAACTTCAAATGTTTTTCCATCAGATAACGAATTGGTTGTATTATTCCAGACTGCATTAAACCGCATTTGATTACCACAAAATTGTCAGCAAAGCCGATAAGACGCCTGCAGGACAACACGCTATAATACGGCAACAATTGATGAAATTGCTATTGTTGTCATGGGTGAAAATTTAGAAAATCAAGATATTGTTTTTTCTTTGTTAAGACAGAACAACGTCTGTCGCGTCAGCTAGTCCAAAAATAAAAAAATTAAAGCAATATTTCCAAATAGACGGAACTCGTTCGTCTTCACGGTCGTATGTTAGTGGGCTCAAAATTCTGCACTACTTTTCCCATTTAACCGACTCTCTATCTCCACGATCAACAAAGGTAGCTATGTTGGCTCAAGTCCGCTGGGACAGCCTTTATATAAATGTTTATTTTTCGAGATGTTTGAATCTCTAAGTAGAACACCCTATAGCTCTGAGCTATTTTTAGATGATATAGGTTAAATCTTCATAATTTAAGTCCAAGATTAACCATTTAGAATATTTCCAATTATAGTAATAATAGATATGTGTATGTATAGATATGTGCGTATATTATGTGAATTATGTTGAACATTGACATTTCATGTCATAAAATTATTTTCTAACATTTCCAACAGCTACAGCAGTTGATCTCTTTTACTTATATTTTCTATGTCTCATCGTTTTTCTACAATGCCATTTCACAAAGAGACATACTTGCTTTTGAAATCATATTTTTTTTATACACTTACTTTATGAATTCTCTATTTTTTTAAAATATTGATTGTATCAGTTATAATTTCCAAAAAAAGGTGATGATAAACAGGTTATCTTTAGCTTATCTCTATGAACCTGCTCCTGCTACCCTTCGAGTAGGAAGGACACTGTCACGGGCAAAATTTCTACAATCACACATTTGTATCTTCTACTGAAGCTGACCACCGCTGTTATTGATTGTAATTTTGAGCGACAAACTTAATTTGACACCACCCTGCTACATTGGAATACATGCACGGACCCCAAGTACTTTCATATTCATAATTGTCACCAACATAATCGACCGTGTGCAGTTGTTGTTACGTACGGCACACATTTTAGCACCGTAACCAAGTTAAGAGGAGAGCACTCTGAGGTATACGCAACATTCCGGACACATCATACATATACCTACAACAACATGAATGAGTGCTCCTGCTGTTCCGGTTGCTGTCATCCTCCAAATCCCCCACATGGATTTGTATTATACCAAGAGAGATAGATAGATAGAAAGAGAGAGAGAGAGACAGAAGGTAAACTGGTGCAATCCATTCGAATGCCAGGGTTGATTTGCCAAACGAAATATTTCAAGAGCGGACGGTGAGGTCCTCGAGTGGGTATGTACCTCTATAGGTATAATATCCCCATGGATGTATTCATGGGTAAAAGTCCAGAGTGCTGCTGCTGCTGTATCGAGAGCTACAACAAAAAAAAAGGAAACAGAAAAAGCAAGCAGCAACGAATACAAAATATGAGATGGGAATGAAATATTTGAAAGTCCATTCTATCCAGGATGTTGTAGTCGGAAGGACAGAGTAAGTATATTCCCCGTTCTTTTTGAAAGGGGATGAATTTGAGTAATATGAGTGATATCCCTGAAGATCTAGATATCTTCATTGCAATATTTAACAAGTGCTTGGTTGAAAATGATATAATGAATCTAGCATCTACCGATTGAGCGACGACTAAATCTTCAATAGTTTGTTCACGTCAAAACAGGAATTGAGCTCAAATCTAAAGAAAAGAATATTGAGGTGCAGTATCACAACTTGCTAATTAGGAAGATGCAAAGTACCAAAGGTACATGGTCTAAAAATATGTCAGTAAATGCCTCAACGTATTCTAATAAGATGTCAGTAAATGCCTCTAGAAAATGTTAAGACTAAAATGCTAAAGCCTTGAATATGACGAATTTAACGACTGACGTTAAATTCAACGCCTAGTTTTTGGCTTAGAAAATAGCAATTAATGTTATGGATGTTATTGATAAAATCATCTGCTAATTCAATGCTTTTGGTAAGGAATACCGTCTTTTCGAAACTTGATTCGTCAAAATATTACGGCCTTGTATTTTAATTTTTAACTATTGAGTTCCGAAAAGCCATCATATTTTTGTATATTACTGAAATTGTTCTTGAGTGCCCATATTTTGAACAAAATTCAAATTCGAAATCCAGCATAGTTATAAACGAGCCTCCTAGGTTGAGGGTTCCATATCTGTAATTCCCAAAGAAGTATCTCTGAGCTCTATGGCTGAATTTTCATGGATTATTTGTGAGAATCTGGCAGTGCAACTGGAATTTAAAAGCGGAGGGTTCCATACCGGAAAATCCTTAAGGCATATGTAGGAAAAATTATCATGCTGTTCTCTCTTGGTGTATATCTCTGGATTTATCTGGGTTGGTTTTCGGGCCGGTTCTACGTGCAAATAGGTCTCATAGGAGGGTTCCATACTCAAGACTTTTAATGACTTTATTTTTTCTTAGCACAATGTATAACTATGTTGGTTTAACAATCAAATTGATTTCGAATAGAAACAAATGATTTACAAAAACTTAAAAAAATATATCAATCCATATTGTCAACAAAAATCTCATTTGTGTCTAAACTATTTTTGCATAAAAGCTCCATCATAAATTATCTAGTGATTTTTGCTTTGGAAATGCGTTCACAAGATAGATCATCCCAGAATGCTTATTATTTTTTTCTGCCATTTTCTTTTGGCCAACTCTTTATCTATCTTTGTCAGAAAAATTGGAAGTCATTAAGCAAATTTATGTCAACCGAAAATCTTTATTATGTATTCAGAGACACTTTTTCCAAAGAGCGGTAGGAGGAAAAAAGAAAAGTCGAAGAGAAGCAGAATCCATTTTTCTTGATTTCACCATTAGTAGTTTATTTGATGTGGAGGTCAAATGACAAAAATGTAAACAAGTCGGGAGAGATAGAGCGGACCAAAAAAAGAAAACAACCCGTAAAAAACTTTGTTCATCCCTTTTTAACTAAAGGCAATCTCCGGACGATGATACCCTCTCCCTAGGCTATAAAGAAAATTAAGGAACGAACGATATTTAATAAGTTGAAGCGAGCAGAGTTGAGAGAATGAGAAATGTATCTGGAAGGGTCGAAAGTTTGCCAAGTAAACTTTGATCACGTAGATAAAACCTTTAGTTATAAATGGAATTGTTAACAGAATGTTGTGTATATTGATGTGATATTGTGATTAATAATATGATTAGCAGATTGTTTTTGAGCCTTTGATTGGATAAACAGATGAACAGCATTATTGATTCTCGTTTAATTTTGAAGAAAATATAAAATACATTCAATGATTACCAACGTAAAGTTGGATTTAGCCGTCTCTCGATTACCACTCGAGTTATTATTCGGAAAATATATTAACTGGGGGTTTTCGTAGAAACAATCTCGATTGATTCGGATTGCAATAGTTCGCTTAGTTTAAATAAAACACCCTGTATTTTTTTGATTTGATGACATGTATTGTTTGGTATTATCATTTTCTTTTACATAAATTTCGCCAATTTAAAGTTATCGACCGACTTGCAAAAAAGGAGTAGGTATACAATTCTGTTGTATGTTTGCTTTTCGCGGGTTTTGCAAAGTAAACCAGCTCCGATTTTTATGATTTTTGATTCATTTTAAAGAAGAGATTTGAGAAATAGTTCCATATTTAGGAAAACTCAAATCCGAAATTTCCTTCCCAATTTTTATTGAAAATCGAAAGGTATATCCGGAAACGTTAAAATTGTTTTTTTTAAGAGTTACGGATTGCGAGTTGCATTGGTCAAGACTGAAATATGTGTATTTCCTGAATGTGGCGGGGCAATTATTTGTGAAAATTGAAAATATGAGATTACCAAATTAAGGAAGAGATTATATGTAGCAACATTTAAAATGGACAATTTTCAGAAAAATATCTCTGAATAATAACAAGTACAAGCAAAGAATATACATGGGATAAGCACTATCTTCTTTGGTGTTAGTGAAAGTTCAGTGATTCTCATGACTATAGTTACAGTCAAAAGTATGAAATAAATATTTTTTTACCCAAAACTGAATCGACTTCATTAGTTGGTGCACTGAAAAACACAAAATAATATTAATTCTATTGGTGATGGTACTTTTGAAGTTTGTGCCAAAATTCTTCCATCTAACAACAATTGCACAACTTCAAAATTACCAGCACCAATACAATTAATATTAATTTGTATTTTTTCAGAGCACCAACTAACAATATTGGTCCAATTATTGGTAAAAAATATTTATTTTGATTTTACTGATCAAATGACAAAAATATCACATGAAATAAAATGAATTTGATATTAACAAATTAATTCTTATTACTCTAGAGTGATTTAGCATGTTCAGTTTCAATACACGCAAATGTTTTTAATAAAAACAACATGATCCAATTAATTTACTCAATAACATATTAAAAATAAATCGAACAAAATGATAATATTATTGTACAGTTCGAGGTAATTGACTCATCTATTACAAACTGAATTTATTATAAATACCAACAATATTAAACGTGAACAAAATAATCAACAATATTTATTTTTCATTAATCTAGTTATCAGTCACGAGGAAATGAATCACACTGTGGATGATATAATGTTGTAATTCTACTTGCATCAATTCTGAAGAATTACAGGATTCTTTTAACTTGATTTATCATATAACAACTCTTACCAACTTGTCTTTTGATTGGAAGAATAACCAATACCTGTTATATATAAATTTTTGCACTCACCGTTTTTTTTTACAATAATAGGGTACTTCAGTAGAAACAAAATTACTACTTTTAAGACTGTTAAATTATACCGGGCAATTTAAAAAACAAGATTATTTTATAAGACTATCGAACAATTTAGTTGTAAAGTCACAGTTATTGAATTCATGTTCATTGATTTCAAAACGCCCGCAAGATCTCTGAGGTCACAACAGAAAAATTTGGCAACGCAGCTAAGAGTTTGAAGTGTACAAAATAGTTCAAACCCACAATAGAAAATGAAGAATAAATTGAGGTTATATTCAATTGTAATTTTGTTTCCAGACTATATTGCTGTTCTACTATTATTGTTATAATTGTTTAACAAAAATGGATACAGGATTTTCTAAAGCTGACAGTGATAATTTGCCATTAGTGGACAGCGAGGTAATAAATAATTTTTATGTACCGAATATGCAGTTTTTCAGTTTTGAAGCTTGCAATATTGAAACTGAAAAGTAAATATTAGGAATTGCAGGAAATTGTATTTGTTTAATGTAAAATCCAAGTGTATACATTTGATTTGGATTGAATAAACTGTCTACCACATTTAATTTTTATATCATTTTTAGGTCAGCAAGAGAATCATATGGTGATGATTCTGTAGGTTGGGTAGAGGTCAAAAGGGTAAATAATGTCCGCATCGTTCGTGATAGAATAACTCCAGAACACAAAATCACCAAAACACCATATAATGTAGAAGTCATACTCCTGGAGAAGAAACTCCCGGAAACCGCAAACTTTATAAACCATTTTGTGACATAAGAAAACAAAACCTAGTGATGAGCGAAATTTAAACCTTCAAATAAATTTGACATGGACACTTTTTGACATTAGAGTAGATCTTAGGAAGGGCTGGTTAGTTCTGCTATCTATAACTTGCCTACTCTGTGGTCTACAGCAGTGTTGCAATTTATAAGATTTCCGTAGACTATGATCATCTCTGTTTTACATATTTGAATTGAAAAAGATATCAGTCTTCTATTGTGACGTCATAAGTTTAATTTTTAATTCTTAATATATTCATTATTGAGCAAAACTATGCAGTTTTGAAAGATTTGAGACCTTAATTTATATATATAGAACCAAAAAAAAATTCTCAAAATAACTAAAATAACTCATTATCTAAAGAAGCTGTAATGGAAAATTATATAATTTTCCATAAAAAATACTATAATGCTTCAATCTGAATAACAAATAACTGAAAGTTTCTGCTGTCATCTACTTTTCCAACTAGTGTGGTAATTGAATGGCACCTTTCCAGAAATAGTACGATTGACCACCATAAAGTGGAAAGCTAATTTCCGCCTCGAGTTTCCATGTATATACTCCTCTAATGAATCTATTCTACATGTGGGAAGCTCTTCCTTGTTTTCCTGTTATCATATCAAAGCAGTAGTAGTAATAATAATAATATATTGGCGTTACTTACTATTCCACCAATTTCGACGATATTCCTTTGCCATATCTCCGTTGTCTCTTTGATAATTCTGCCGTTGTGTGAAACGTGAGAGACAACAGCGCATTGAGTCCTACTACACCCCCCCCCGCTCCTTATGCCATCCTAATTCCATAGGGTAGAGACATTAGGGATGTGAGATACAACACAAAAATAAAGCCAGAAGAAGTGGGGCCTAAATACATTCCAAAAATTCCAACGACTGCTCATTATTTGGCTGGTAGCTTTTAGGGTAGATATTGGCTTTCAGAATATTTTGTGCCCCAACATATTTACCTGTAGATAATTATAGGGAGATGTAGTACATGACTATGGAAGAGTGGAGCGAGGGATATTTGAGGAAGGAAGAATTTGATATATATAATTTCAGGAATGACTGAAATGTTGTGTTCTGTGAATACGAGCTATTGAATTGAGTTGAGAGAAAGAATAGGCACAGTTTTTTTTTTGAAATATTTTTGTATTTTCAATTTATATCATTGTTCAAAGCATGACTTTCAAACAAAGCAGAATTAATTGGCGTTATGATAAATTAATTTGTATTGATAATGAGTAGAACCCATGTAAATATAAATATATTTAAAAAAATGATGCACTGAATATTACAAAATATTATTAAATTTATTGGCGCTGGTACTTTTGAGGTTGTGCAATTGTAGTTAGATAGAAGGCATTTCATTTAATATGTTGCTTTTTTCATTTCACTTTTCGTCCGTATTCTTTTTGATATTTAGCAGAAGTTTAAGTCATTATTTTACTAATAGCCTTTAGTCTCTCACGAAATCCATGACAATTTTGAGCGTTCTTCTTCCGTACTTCATTTTCTTTCTATCTATCAGGATATTCCTTACATTTTTCTTCATTGGTTTAGTTTAATTTAATTTTAGTAATTTTAACCTCACACAACATTCATCAGAACTGACATTCGTAAGCAGTATCTATTTTCTGAAAAATTTTATGTACATCCTTACTCAGCTATTCCTATACTGAACGGAATGAACCGAGAGTAGCGAATGCCAGAAGCGAAGGAAGGCGATCGACAACGTGAATTTTACTTTTAGAAGAAAATTATTGTAAAAGTTGCCTGGAAATTTGAAAATTAGGGAAAACTGGGAGTTTTCTGGGTGAACTCAGTACCAAAAATCACCTTTCAAATTTAAATGATGAAAAGGTATATTTATATTTTTGTTTTCCTCGTCAATGGAATATTTCCAATTATCAAATAAAACTGTTTTACAAAAACTATTATTGACTTTATTATTTGGTGTATTGAACAATACAAGGCAATATTAATTCCACTAGTGCTGATACTTTTGGAGTTGGTGCCAATGGTCTTATAGCTGCACAAATTCATTACCATTATTTTTAATAGATTCAAATATATAACTGAAGAACTGGTTGGTGGATGAAAATTTGTAAGAGGTATGTTTGAGTTTAAAAAATCCCCTAACCGAGAGGATGTAGATTCGAGCCAACTAGGTCAAGAACTTTTTCCATACATGAAAATTTCCAAAAAAATTCTGGGGGTAGAAGAATCGCTATAAAATTGCAAAAACTAGCGGTCGACATCATTTGCCCTTTACCAACTGGCGTTGAGGCAGCGCCTCAAAAACCCTATGATCTGGTAGAATGGTATGTCTCTTAGAGACATATCTGTGGTTCGGAGTCCACCTTAACCTGTAGGTCTCCAGTTGCATCAGTTAATATGGCAGTGAAGAGGAGGCCTGTTCAGGAGTGGACGCAAAAAGGGCTGACGACATGTTTGAGTTTCAATTTCGCATCTAATTGATATCTGTCATTAGAAAAAATAACTCAAAAAATAAGGATACTTCACGAATTACGTATCTTTTTATACTGGAATTTTACTTCGCTATCTGGAAAAGGACATTTTAGAATCTACCTGAAGATTTCATTTTTCAAGAAATACTTTATACAATCCTTTTCAATATGTTGAATGCTTTACAATCCCCATCTTCGAAGTGATGGACAATTTCACTCCAATCCAGAGAATCAAATCATTTGTTTCACACACAGGCTATCAAAGAGCTGTGCGTGCTGGGGGGGAATGGGCGGTACTGAAGCACCTTGTGAACAAAAGTCCAATCTGGAGATTGGGTCTGGGTATAATTTAGCTCACCACCGCCACCAGGAGAGCTTTCTTGTTGTGTTCATGACTCAAACTCACTGCCACACACCACCAATACACCAAAGGCAACACGACGGTTAATCAGTTTCAGTGTGTCGACGTCTTGCTGCCCCTCTAGAGAAATGACCACGTACCTACGTACCCTACCTCCTACCTACCGAGAAAATCAATTCGTCTCTCTCTCTCTCCATTTGTAGCAAAGCGTTCTCTCCTCCTCAATAAGGTGAAAAGGCAAGGAGGAGGGGTGTCGAGAGGTAAGACGTAAGATGGAAGGAGCCTTTTTCCAATTTGACCCCGGCCAGCTCGCCGAGAATCAATCAAAGGGTACAAGCATATTGGAGATATAGTCTAGTTCATACAAGCCTGAGAATCGTGTTAATTCCTTGCTAGGGGGTTAATTATGCCACAGATCTTTGAATGCGTAGTGACCGACTTTAGAAAAATGTGCGAATATTTCAGACTTGTAGAAGTTATAGGCTTTCGAAGCTTTTTCTAGCTGTTAAAGCGAATTATTCAATGAGCTTTTGCACACATTTTATTTTGCGTCAATACGGATTTGACCTTGTGTTATGGTTTATAGTTGGTGGTAGTATATAATTTATAAATGTCAGTGTTGCCACCTTAGGTATTATACAGGGTGTTTTATAATATATGCGCAGGACTTGAGGATGTGATAGCTCGTCCTAAAGTATGAAAAAAAGTTTGTAATAACTTACCCTGTAAAATGCACCATTTTTGAGATATAGAGTAATGAAACTGAAAAAAAAATCGTTTTTGTGAATAACTCCGGAACTGTTCGTAGTATAGAAAACCGCTTTTGTAAGCATTTTCCACTCATAATAAGCTAAGTTTTAAGTAAGAAAAAAAAAAGTTATAATTGGTGAAGATTTTGAAGGAGAAGTGGTCTCCCCAATTTCTGCGCTAATGAAAAAGGACGGTTTTGAGGCGCCCCGTTGAATCGCCAATATTTTCTACACAAAAAAGATACTGTTGGTTGTGAGCTCTAAAGTCCAGCGGTTGCACAGCGCTCTAGTTAAACATCGTTAAGAAGATTCGGTGCAGATTCGGTATTGTTGATTGTTTATATCGTCGAAAGCTGTCACCACTGATGATGATACACAAACCATTGCTGCCGTCTTGGATTTGATGGTGTACAAAACAATCCACGTCTTCGATTCGTTGGGGTTGGGGGGGAAGGGGTAAGAGAGTTTTGTGAGAAATTGGCCGGGTAAAAGTAGGAATGCTACTCCCGGGACGTAATCCCACTTACAAGGTGGAATATACGAGTAGATATAGTTGAGCTACGCTTAGATATTGGCAAAGTTTGTTGAATTAGTTTTGACGACTGATTTGGAGGAACATGTTTCTTTAAGATTAAACTTACCAATTTAGATACCTACTACTACTTCTAAACTATTGATTAGATATGTTTTGGGCTTAAGTCTGTTTTAATTATGATGACTAGTTATTAGAAGTGCTTGCGCTGTTTAGATTAGCCGTACATATTGCGAATTTACTTTTAACTAATATCCATTTACTAATTAATTAAGGGACAAAATTTTATTATCGCCAATCATGTATGAGTAGATATTAAATCCAAGGGTTTACTAAGAAACATTTTTAAAAACAAGTACCTCTTGCATTTAATTGCTCTTGAAAGTAGACAATAATCTTGTAATTTCATCTTACCCATCAATTTGATAAACTACTCATTTTGTTTGATATTAAAACTTGTCGGGTTTCATATTTTTATTCTTGATAATTTACACAGGGCAATCTTTATTATTTCAATCAACCTCAAATCAGCATTAATAATAATTGTAACTGTAGAAAAATTTTAATTTTGATATAAGGGCTCTGGTCATTGAGAAACTGTTATTGATGTTCTTCTTAGTGTGTCTGGCAGTGTAAAATACGGATGAAATACGCTCCATTGGTAGATACCTTCTCTAGACGATGATAGATAGATGTGATCCAAAATTACCCAAAAGTCAGACATCAAAGAGGGACACTAAACCTTCTTCTCTATCGAGCAGAATTCGAAGAGATCAGAAAACTGAATGGTGATCGATTGAGAATCCTAATATCAAAGACTCTCAAACCTTCGCAGAGTTGTATTGCTGGGCAAAAAAAAGAAACTTATTCATTGATAAGTACATGAAACTTTCCACCTGCTTTCTTCTCCCTTCTAAAGGTTGAATGCTATAGATAGATATAATCTGCCTTCATTTTGCCTTTTTTTTATTGGGGGCTCGCATTATTTTCAATTTTTCTGCTGTGTTATACAGTGAGAAGCAAAAGTCTGTCATCCCCCCAGTAAATTCTTTATTTTACAAAAAAATCCAGGTTATAAGATTCATTTGATCTTGAATTGATCATAGGGTGTATGAAAAATGCTTAGTGACTTGGTAGTATATTTTTTCAATTGGGATATTATTAGATTTTTGAATTCTTTGTGAAAAAATTATTAGCTTGGGAATTATGAATAGTTTTAAATTAAAATATCAACTACTTTTGCACTACTTCCACTTTATTATCCTTACTTTTTGGAAGCTATTATATTTTTCTTACTGCTGATTGGCACCATGAATTTATCTATTTTTACCGTTTTTAAGTTATTTTTTTGTTTAAAAACCGTAACAAATATTTTAAATTATTATATTAATGTGTGAAAAAAAAAGATAAAAGATGAGTAAAATTTGAAAAAATATTTCAATTTGCAACTAAAATTGGCATGTTATCGTCTATTATAAGACATGTCCATCCAGCATTTCTTGACAAATAAATACGTACAGGGTTGTAAACTCTTTCCTTAAATTGTACGGTGTTTGTTTCTGAACACACCTCTATAATTCGATGATGCAATTCATCCATCGATCCACAAACTGTCTGAAAAACTACCTTATAATCCATAAAAAAGTAATCAAGAATTGTGAAATCTGATGCTGGACACTCTATCATGGACCCCAATGTCCAATATATCAACTTGGATACCTTTCATCTAAGTGATGACTTGACCTCAGTCAAAAATATTGAGGTGGTGTTCCATCTTGCTGAAATGTTACATCCAAATTGAATGCATGTGGGTTAAGAGCAACTCACAATATAATTGATTACAGCATTTGTAGGTATCTGAGACCATTTCAATTGTTTGGGGAAAGTGCAACAATTATTTTTGCTATGGTCTCTCAAAATTCATGACGTCTATCCGGATCATCTTTAGCCACTTTTGCAGCACCCTACTTATCAACTATCATTACAGTTGGTATGCCATGTTGCCAACTGTACCAATACAACAGGAAAAAAAATTCTTATTCTCTTTACTGGTGTCTTGATTGTCGTAGGTTATTAATCATTTCAGTTAGTTCTTGAATTCTATCATCTTCCTTGTTTATTTTCGGCCTTCCAGATCTTGAAGCTTCTTTTACAGTTTCTGTTCTATATAAACAGTCTAATGAATTAACATACGGGATCAGAAATCAGATCAGTTTCGATAATCAGTTTTCTTGGAATTAGTTAAACTTAGATATACGAAATGCTGTATGAAATCTGCGTGTAATTTCAAGTAGAATTTAAAACTATTATAATCTAAAGAAGGTCTTATTTAAAAAAGAAACTAACTACTAAATCACGGCGCATTTTGAAGACAATTTATATAAATTAAAATTGGATTATTCAAGAGGTCAACTGAAATCCTACAAATTTTGTGTTCAATTTTTTTAATATGTAAAATAAAGAAGGTATTTTGATACTAAATATATTTTATCCCTAGGCCAAGACTCATTTTCTTCTTTTCTTTCACTGAAATTTCCTCAAACACATTGCAATGCATTGACCTTCACGCCAACCTTGGAAGCAAACTCTTGTTACTCTTTAGAGCACTAATCTCAGCTTTGTCAAATATTGCTTAGAAGCATTCCGATTTTTATCTAGCAGCCTTGAGAAAACGCAAGTCGCATTAAAACTGTACAACAATCTGCTCAAGACCTGAGAGATGTCAAGGACAGATAAACAGACAGACGAAGAGGAGCTTCAAACTTTACACCCACTCTTTGCGGCAGAAATGAGAGTAAACAACAAGAAGTGAGAAATATGCGACAGAGAATTTAGCTAGCGGTTGGATGAAAATAATATCTACTGTACCACAAAACATGAAGCTTAATAAACTTTACAGGAATGAGTCTGCTTTATTATATTTTATTGTGATACTTCAGTAGGCTTTCACTCTTCTGATCTCAACACCTTCACCTGTTTACATTTTTTTGTATGTAATCTCATATAATGTTCTGGTGATCTTTTTTATAACAAAACATATGTCGAACCCCTATAAATCTACATATATATATATATATATATATATATATATATATATATATATATATATATATATATATATATATATATATATATATTTTCGTGAATATCGTGGGTTTAGGGCTCTTTCAGTGATTGAAAAAATTGAAATAAATGCACATTTATTTCATGTCATAATGTTTATAGAACAAGACGTTTCGACCCGCTTTGGGGCCTTTATCAATCGTATAAAAATTAAAAACTAAAATATTATTCTGTAAAATAAAAATTAAAGTAAGGAAAAATGTTGTTAGGACAATATCATAACCTACCTAAGACATAAAGTACAAAAAATCAGCTTCCTCCAAAAAAAAAAACATATAAATAAAATAAAACTGAAAAATAATTCTATAGGTTCAAAATATGTTGCACTACATTCTCTTTTTCTTTCTCTTCATTTTGTTGTTTCTCGTGTAGAATTAATTTTGTGGAAGATTTACCTATGTGTTGACTTGACTTGTTAATTGAGAAAGATATAAAGTGACAGAGAGGAGGATGTAGGCGAGGGAAATTATTATTGTAAGGTTAAGTTTCATATTTAGTTTTTACCTAAAAGGTGGGTTTGTTCGGATAGTAGTCTTGATGATGTTTCTAACTGATATTATTGAATATTTTATAGTAAGTTATAATAAATTTTACTGAGTTGCTTAATATCTGTCTTAGAGTTGATTGCATTTGGATTTTTCTTTATGTAAATCATTTCCAATATTTTACGTTTAGAGGAGTATTTTTCCGTTGCTAGTATTTTTGTTTCGTTATAGTTGAATTTGTGTTTATTTTGTTCTTCATGATTCGACAGAGCAGTTTTATTTGTTTTATCATACTTGTGACCTTTTATTCTGTTTTCTAAATATTGGCAGGATTCACCTATATATTTACTATCGCAGTCGTTGCATGGTATCTCGTAAACGGTGTGTGTTGTTTTATTTCCTTACTTTAATTTTTATTTTACAGAATAATATTTTAGTTTTTAATTTTTATACGATTGATAAAGGCCCCAAAGCGGGTCGAAACGTCTTGTTCTATAAACATTATGACATGAAATAAATGTGCATTTATTTCAATTTTTTCAATCACTGAAAGAGCCCTAAACCCACGATATTCACGAAAAATAAATCCACTAGGCTCAAAAACAAATAGAAACGAAATTATATATATATAAATGGAAACGAATTTCCTTTCTGTGATTTCGGAAAAAGATTATTTGTTTTTTGAGCTCATGTGGTTATCCAAATGTAAACAGAATTGAAATAATAATTTTCTTAAATTTATGGTTTATTCGTACGGGCTAATTTCGAAAACGGCTGAACCGAGTTGGGATCTACTACTCATTTCATCAAATACGTGTTTCGCTGGCCAAGTTGGCATGATTAGTGATAGAAAAATTTTGATTCATCACTCTAATTATAATATGCTTGTTCACTGTATGTGTGTGAGACGGTAAATCAAAGTTTAAATATTACATGCAAGTCGAGAAGCATTGCGCCGTTATTGCATGGGCTGCATATCGGTACGTATGTACGTATATATATATATATATAGATATATGTTAGAGCAGACCTCAGCTACCGTGTGCAAACGTTATACTTTGATATATAATACCCCCCCTCTAAACCGGCCTAATAAAGCACGCCCCTGTAATCCCGCAAATTACTACGGGTATTATATTATGGATCTTGCAGCCATGGGCTGATGAAGGATGTGACACGGTCTCTAATCTGGATAAGTTCTGTCTGTGTTCAGTTGAGAACGTGGTTATCCTTACAACACAGAATATCGTGAAATATTTAGAAAGTAGTTTCTGCATTCTTTTTTCTAACATTACCTTTGTGAAATAATTAACATGATGACATAACTTCTGAAATGATAACATGAAGAATATTTTTGTGAAATAATGAATGATACTCTAATTCATAATTCATGCAAAATTGCAAGTAAGACGTCTCAAATTACTGAGAAATCATACCGGTAAGCAAAACAAGAGTTTTTAACATGAATATTGAAGAAAACATTAACAAATTCAAACAGAACAATGGAAGAATCGTAACATGAAAGAGAGAAGAGAAAAGCTATCAAGGTTAAAACATATTGACTAAAAAAATATTTGAGAATAGGTATTCTTCTCTTTTTTCCGAAATGTTTATGCTTCAAATTCTTGAGACCTCAGTCATAGTTTATACAAAAACTGAAAACTGAAAATATCCTTTATATAGAACCCG
Organism: Crioceris asparagi; assembly: GCA_958507055.1. Lineage (NCBI taxonomy): Eukaryota > Metazoa > Arthropoda > Insecta > Coleoptera > Chrysomelidae > Crioceris > Crioceris asparagi. The sequence continues at coordinate 80,951,921 of OY293829.1, forward strand.
ATTCGGAGTCAGAGACGCACCACTTGCTCACTTTGTTTTTTCAAATGAACGATCTCATTTGTCATCAAGAATAATCAAGATTTTATTGATATTGTATTAGCCAAAGTGTTGATAATAAGATATATATATATATATATATATATATATATATATAACAGATTGCACATTTACTTTGGATTTAAATGTAGACATTGGAATTATATTTATTACTTTATCGAAAGTATCAGAACAGCTTATCGGCTTACAGAAATGTCAACACAAATGATCTCATAGATAACATAATTGGAAAAGACAATATTTCTGTAAACTAGAAATAATTTCTTGAACTCTGTTTCGACTTTATTTTTTGACTGACTCCCCAAAAGTATACAATTTATATGTATCTAAACTTGTTTCTCATTGTAAACGTTCACCGATTTTGATTATTGAATTTTCATTTAAATGAGGATTTCTGAGCGATGATCCCACATTCGAATTCACAGGATCTAATAAAGTTTTTCCTTCGAAATAGACACTACAGGTCTGAAGTGAATGCTTTCACATTCATGTAATGATTAATGAGCTATCAACCCTTTTTGTAAGAACACAGCTCCCATATGACCTTCTCCTAGAAGCCCACTAGCGATCCGCAAAATTTCCATGTCGATATATTGATGACGCTTACAGCCATCTAGGAAGCAGGATGATTTAATAAAAACATACTTTTTTATTTAACAACATAATATATAAAATATTCTTTGGCGCAGGTAACTGAGTTATTTATTAAGAAAATGATTACTACAATATGAGTTGGTAATTCATATTTTTCTGAGATTCATCTAATGAAATCGGTACAAGTTTTTTTTTTCTAAGCTATTTATTACAAGATATGTTGATTTTGGAAGATCACTCTATTGGTGATGTACAAATTTTACTCTGTGGAGATATTAGATACTGATTTCTGAATAACTATTGGCTCTTGCAATTCATTTTATCAATGAATGCAAAGAAAGAAAAAGCAAAAAAACAACATTACCAAAGCCATTTGCATTCGAACAAAATGAACAATGTTTCATTCAAGTGAAAAATGAGAAGAGAATTCCTTGTTCGGCGAACTGAAGTCTTCGAAATGAATTATGGAAACTTCTTATTCAACATTCAAAAGCTATATATTCTTTGTCATATAGTATTATGGATGCAATGGATGAAAAATTGATGTATTTCTATCTCTGTTTGAGAAATTGAACTCACTTTACCGAAGAAGAGAAAACGTTCTAGCCGAAAAGTTACAATAAATGCGATATTGCAATTTTACCCATGTTATTGAAAAGCTTCATTTCAATTTATACACACAAAATCATTATTTATATACTGCAGCTAAAATGCAGTTATTGAATAAATGAGAAATTAATTGCAAACGAACGATATACTATACTACAGTCTATACAAATTTCTTGATAAGCATAATTTATTATCGGAAAAGGAATTTGGATTAAGATAGAATATTAGTTCTAAGGATTTGTTATTTTTTTAAGAAATAATATAATAGAGGGAATAAATGAAAACAACAAAATTTGTTGGTACTTTTCTAGATTTGGCTAAAGCCTTTGACAAGGTTAATCACATAATTCACATCATTAAAATTAGAAAGATATGGTGTCAGAGGAACTACAATTTACTTATTCAAAAGCTATTAAACTGATAGATATCAGAGTTAAAATAAATGATTCGTTTAGTGTTCTATCAAATGGTTACTGACGGTGTTCCTCAAGGAACAATACTTGGGCCACTTTTATTTACAATTTATATAAATGATCTATTGAATAAACTACCGAATGACACAATATCTTCATATGCTGATGACACGGTCATTTTATGTCAAGATGAGTCCTGGGATAAAACTGTTGAAAAAATGATTAATTATTTAGAAGTTGTCTACAGATGGATTAGCCTAAATGAATTATCTTTCAATATAAAGAAAACTGTTCTCATAACGTTTGGTTCTTACAATGATAGTTTACTGACTTGATATATGTACAATATTTTCTATGTCTCTTTAGAAGGGGTAATTTAAGTTAAGTGTAATTAAATGAGTAATAAACATAAAAAATAACTGACTAAGGAAAATAATATGTCAAAGTTTTTATTATTGTAAAGAAAGATATATTTTATTTTCGCTTCTTTTTTTTTGTTTCTGCCACGTCAAGGCCTACCTAGAGTCCTACTTATTATAACTTTCTTGTATTAACTATAAGGTTGTTGTAACAGTTATTTGTGTTTAATTCTCATTTAATTACACTAAACTTAAACTACCCCATCTAGAGCGATATAGGTAATAGACAATTTTTGTTATTGTTATTGTAGGTTATATAAAATATAGGTAAATTTAATAAAAATTTGTGATACCTGAAGTGATCTCTAATATGTAAAAATGGAGGTTTAAATATAATTTTAAATAAGTCTATAAGGAATAATCATATCGAGTTGCGGTTTTCACCAGTAACTGTAATTTTTCTTCCCATTGAAAAATAAAGACATCCCCTTAATAAATAATAAATAAAATAAACATATTGCCTACTCCAAACAATAATGGTTTTCACGTATTAATATATTGATCTTTATTTATGCGGATTAGAATAAGGTATCCAGTTTTATTAATTATAGAAAAACAATCGGTACAATATTCTTTGCCTTGAATTTATTTCAATACACACAATGAATGAATATAGGAAGACTAATTATTGATTTTTATTTTCAGGTGAGTCTTGGACCCGCCTACCAATTTCAGGTAGGATCTCTTTCTATGAGCCAGAATAGGGTCAGTTTGTACTGAAACCAACATACATGAACTATGTTAGTCAATCTCATTTTTGTTTGGACAAAAAAGTATTCCTTGTAAAAATATATCAATATAGCTATCATCGGAGTTAGAAAAGAAACTGGTAAGCGCTATATGTGGTGAGCGTGGAAGTGATTTCTCTTCTTTAGATCGTTTGATAAAATATTACCAAAGATTGCAACATTTCTAACATCTTCTTAATGTTATTGAGAAAAATCACCGACTTGGGGTCTCACATTAAATGGAGTTTGGAGTATATTTCTTGTTTTCTAGGGCAATATTTTGGAAACGTTAATTATATTTGAGAAAAAAAGCAGGTTCAACGTTGGATTACATTCACTAAATTTATCAAATCTTTAAATAAATGACTCCAAACTAAATATAAAAATAAAGCAACAAAATCAAAAGAGATAACCTTGACAAAGACAGACCTATGAACACAAACACCAATGGCTGAAAATATGTTTTTTCGACCCTGCTGCTGAAAACAGGACTTCAGAAATTACATAGCTACATGGGGTAGCGTAGGAGAGTAAAATGCGGGGTTGCCTCTTAAAAAAATTACATCGCTATATCTTTTTTTCTGACACACTATATACATTTCATTATTATTTAGGAAATGACCTAAATACGAGAATAACCGAAGTAATTATTTTTCAAGGTAGCATCACGCCACGTTTTCTGAATCTCTTGTGGCAGCGGGGATATGGGAAAGAGTAATGTTAAATGAAGGCAGCGTTGCCAGATGAGACGTTCACTGTACCTACTCCACTGTTCTCTAGCCTTGCCTACTCTCGGACTTTTTCTTTTGTCTTACCTGGATAAAAAGTTTTACAACGTTCTTTGTTATCAAATTTCGGAATACAAAATATACGATAGTTATCAAAATGAAAGATGTGAGGATTTCTATTAGGACACATCCTCGAATCATATGTGTATCTGATGAGTTTCTAACAAGAACGAAATCGGCGATCATACCCTTGACTCAACGGTGATGTAGAAGGCTTAAAAGTTTGCAATATATGTATTGGATTGTATTCAATCATATTGCATCTATCAACGATGATGTAATCCACTGCAAGATGGAATATTACTTTACCGAGTAGCAATTGTATATTAAAGATATATAAGATAAGACACATGTGTATAATTAAGATTAATCTATCTATTCTAATCTTCATTTAACGTATACGCTACTTCACGAATTCTCGGTGTTATTCCTCCTTTTGATTAATTCCAGTCACTCTATTAGCTTCGTCATCTTCTTTCATTCTTCATATGAAATCAAGAATACATATTATTCCTGCAGTAGCAATGGATCCCCATATTCATATTTCCCTTTCGAATAACAATAATACAGCTAAGTTGTTGTGTCATTATAAAAATGTATTTCAGAAATTTAATCCTTTCCACTTTAACATGCTGGAAAACGATGATCGTTTAAGATGAGAAGGCAATGACACAAAATGGAAATGTTCCATAGTACGGCGCTGAATGAGACAGGCTCCCTCCCCTCCCCCTCCGATGACATCATTGCAATTTTGATGGATTATTCTAGGCAAAGCTGTCACGGCCTTGTCATTTTTTTTTCTAAATGTAAATCCCCGATCTATTCACATCGCAAAATGTAAATTATGGTTAAAGGGGAAAGCGAAAACATTATAATATAATATAGGTATATATTTTGGAGGCGGCGGACATTTTTAAATTGCAAATTTTTCCTTGAAGGTGTGCTCCTTCTTTTCTCTATTCTTCACATGACAATAGGCTACGCTGGGAGTTCTTCTCCTCTCCCCAACACACAAAACACAAATTTGACGTAACGACGTTGCTTGACATATAATATGTGTGTTTGATACAAGTGAATAAAATTTTCTGTAGGTATAGGGATAGAATTTGTTACCAACATATTTTTGAGAAATATATCTCTAGAGAGTCTATGGAGGTGTAAATTTATTTAGATGCTTTATCATGTGTGATCTATTTTGATATCGGTGATAGGTTGAAGATTTAGACGATAGGGTGAGCATTCGGTACTTTATATAATTTCAAACATAATCGAATAGCTGGTAAGGTCTAAAACATGTTGATTGATCTCCTGCTTGTTGAGTATAATGGAATAAAATATATGCCCTCAACTCACCATGACATTAATAAATAACTAATGACCAATACCAACCAATATTATCTAAATTCACGAGTTTTGCCCTGACGAAGAGTATTAACATTCTCGAAAGCTCGGCTTAATCCAAAGAATTTTATTTAATAAATGACTGCATCCCCAACAAAAATTATATCTTATTCTATATACAGTGTGTTCATAAAGTATGGAATCACTTCAATAAATACTAAAATATCATCATATAGAGATGACAGGTCGATTTTTGATTTTGATTTTCTTATTTTATATGCAAACATCATCATTTTATCCCCTCCACTTTCCAAGTTATGACGTCATCATTATTTTTTTAATGGGAATGCCATAATTTCATATTCTAAACGGAAAACTGGCAATTTTCTGTGTTCAAAAATACCAAATACACGGGTATTGACATAAAAAAATTTAAATACAGGGTGCTAAGAATTAATATATTTTTATTAGCTGCTTCTTCTTCAAATTATGCATAAAAACGACTATGCGTTTGAATCGGAGTCCTTAGCAACAATTAATAAGTTCTTAGTTACCACTGCACATGAATATTATTGTTATTATTGAAAATTGAAAGCAGCAAATGAAAATATATTAATTTTTTAGCACCCTGTATTTCATATATTTTTATGTTAATACCCATGTATTTTTGAGCTCAGAAAATTGCCAGTTTGCCATTTATAATATAAAATTGTGGCCTTCCCATTTAAAAAAAATTAATGATGACGTGATAATTTGGAAGGTGGAGAGGATAAAATGATGCTGCCTGCATAAAAAAGTAGAAAATCAAAATGAAAAAGCGACCTGTCAGAGCTATTTCTCTATATGTTAATATTTTAGAAGTTATTGAAGCGTTTCCATACTTTATGAACGCACGGTATAATTATATATAACATGAGGGAATAATTAACCAAGATATAGTAAAATATTTATTTTACAGAATATGACGATATTTTTGTTCGAGTGTCTACCGTTTTGTCATATACTTACGACATATGCGCGCATTGGTGTAAAACGCGATCAGCAACCGAGCATATCTTGTCTAGTATCATTAATAACATACTTGTAAGATTATGGATTTGGTTTGTACGTTTCTTGGAAACCTCAACAGTTCTGCTGTCCGATGAAGTGGGTACTGCAATTATAACTAAATGACAAACATAATTTTCCAGGTAGGTACTTCGATTTGTGGTAATTGAAGAAATAGAATTGAAGATATAAACTCATTTAACGTCAATTTTCCTTAGAGTAGATCTTCATCTTGTTGTAACTAATGGAAAAAATATATATATATATATAAGCAAATACAAATCAATCGAACTTTCCACTGGCATTCTGATGAGAGACCATTTCTCGCAAAGTAATTGGATAAAATTGCCATTAAAATTTTATTAGTGCAATTAATGAAAATTTAACGAGTTCCATTGGATGTTTATTTATTGACGTGAAGTAAAAATAAGGGGAATTTCATTGGAGAGAAAAGCATAGGAGCGTCATGAGAAAATATTATAAGTCTTTTTCATTAAAACACAAGTCATTTTATTGGAGCACTAATAGAATAGAGCGTAAATGAAAATGAGGAATATTTCATCTTGATGTGAACTGGAATGTCTTTGCTTATTATTCAAGTAGGTGATAATACTTATTTTGCTTAATAACATTTTTTCTCCTCTAACTAGAGCTTTAGGGAGTTGCCTTAAAGACTCCCATTGTTTCTTTGTTGAAGAGCATCGCTTACATTTCCAGAAAAAACCTTCGGGAAGCAACCATTGAATTTGTCCAATTTAAATGAGATATGACGTTACTTCCAGTTTGCCAGATTGGATCACAATACATCAAAATGAAGGCATCGAAACAAGTTATAAAGTAATATAGACAGGTGTCAAGTGTTATTAATTCATGATCCTGTATTGATTGAGATCGATGAAGTTTGCTCTTTACTTTTCTTAGGCTTGAATGTGATTCTCCAGATGTTGCAATTTGTGTTTTAACTGAAAACATTCAATCTATTTATTTCCATTTTTCAAGTATCGAAAACAAAACAAAAAGGAAAATCAACCATATATGCTGTTCTTATAGTCGATTATAGTTATTAAATTTTCAAATGTCTCGTTTAAATGCTGTTCAGGGCTATAGCTTCTGCTCTAACTAAATCGGCCTTGCCGGATACCAAATCCAATTTTATTTACCTCTATAAATCAAAACTATAATTTCTAAATAAGAATTTCGTTTACTCGATGACAGAAAATAAATACCAAGATAAAATTATCGACTTGATTTAAGGCGACATCTTGACTTCAGAGCTCGTTTCGGTTGAATTACTGTTTCATACCATATCTTGTATTACGACAGTTGCAATATTTGCAGACACGTCTTGTCTTCTCTAGCAAAATGCGCCAGTTAAAACTTGTCGGAATATCATCCAATTTTAGAGCAACTATACAAAAGTTTCGCAGGTTGTGCTCAATATTTTCGTTGCAAAGTTCTCGTTACGTTCGACTATCGAGAGAACTTTTTTTTTTGTCACAATGTAATTATAACTTTTTGGTTGGGAACAGTACCTACGTTGTTAGATTCTATTTTGGTAAATCGCTGCAATATTGAAGATGCTGCTAAATTTATTAGAAATATAGTTTGTTCAGTAAGTTCTCCTTTGAAAAGAAAATGGTCAGCAAAGAGTTACGTGCCTGAATATTTGATGGAATCTAATGATCAGTAGCGTACCAGTGATATATTTATTATTTTCTTGAATCTCTCCTTCCAATCGAAAGATGAGAGACATCTGTATAAGAATATAAGAAGCTATAGTTTAATGAGCTGGCTCATGGTAGCGGGCTAACACTGATCGACTTTGATTATCAAATTTAAGCAGCGCAGTGCGTGGCAAGCGGTTTGGATGAGTGGCCAGGGATATGTGCACCCGTTTGAATCCCTGACTGTCGCAAGTGCATTCTCTTTCTCTAGCAACTTATTGGGAAACCAGCGAGACAGTATTTTCCAGTTTCTCAGCAAAAATCACTTGAATGAGCTATAGACATAAAGAAATTTAAATGTCATTCTTCTGTATTCATATTAAACGAAAGAAAAACTAATCGTTCATATTAATTATAAGAAAGTCAAAGTGGATATTTTTATAATAAAATTATCAACACTGTATTGCCCTTGAGGTTCTACTAGATAATTTTACTGTACATCCACAGCGTATGTAACAAAAGCTATCTGGTATTACTACATTAATATTATTCTAGCTTCGGTTGTAATATCATTATTTGCTCAAAATCTCATTTCCGTGCAATACCCATGTACTTGAATCATGCAGGATTATTTTCGTTGTGTAGAAACTGATTGTTGTTCTATGTATTACGCGACTTACATATCTATATCTTATCTAGTTAACTCTTAATCCTTTTATATACATATAATATATATTCCTTTCATAAGACATATAATAAATTATAATGAACAAATATATTTGTAGGTGTTAAATTGGGATTTATTTTTAACTGAAATAATTTATGAAAGGTGCAAATTTATGTAAACTACTAGCCCTAGAACTAATCTGTTTCAGGAACTATTCAATTTTCTGATTGTTATTTTGTAATCTTTCAAAACAAGAAGAAAATTTTGAAAGAATTATAATTATTATTTACTTTGAATATCCGAAATAATTTGAGATATATACTTTAGGAAGAACAAAATACAATTTATATATTTTGTAAAAATTATCAATATTTATCTCTAGGTATAGATTGTAATCACAAACTGTGCTGAAGTAAACCCAAATGTAAGATTCTTTGTTCCATTCTCCAGGTTATTTTCGGATCAAATATATACTTTTTAAATTGATCACATACATCAAGGGTATTGATGCGTCCGAATTGTCCCTTCATCTATTTATTTTTTCAGATCGATTGAGCAATTCTACTTTATTTGTGTTGAAAACTTTTTTCCTTTCCCTTCCCAATATATACGAAAGTCCCAAGAAAAAAATCACCCTAGACACACATTCGGCTCCATTCCTCAACAGAAACTCTTTCTGGTGTCCTCATCCCCAAAAATCACCCTCCCTTCACACAAACTCTAAACATGGACATAGCTTCTATCTACTCTATATATGTTCACTCTCATGATATTCAAGTTTTGCTCGTTTGAATGAGGAGTTTCTTGGAGTTGATACTTCCCCCCCCTCCTCTTTTTACAGTAGAAAAGACCTACGCTAATGACCCACCCCACATAAATAAGAGATGTAAATGGACGGCTTGCGCCCTTATACCCTTTTTATCTCGCCCTTTTTGCGGAACGCCATCTCAACGATGCTTTGTTTCGTCCAAATGACATCTCTTACACGACGATGCGATATCTTGGGTATACGGAGTCACATTCGTGATACCCAAATACACAAATAAAAAGAAAGATTCCGGAAACCGAAGTCCATGTGTTTGTGGATGTGTCTGTGTTGGTATTGGGCTTAGTTTATTTGCTGATTCCGTAGTTTGACCTCAATATATATATTACAGAGGATTGATTTTCTTTCTTTTGCAAGGAATGTTTGATTCGTCATATTACCGTGGGGAAAAAAGTGATATTTTGTAACCTGGAAATACAGATATAAAATGTAATTTTTTTTTCCCTCACGGAAAAAAATTCTTACAAGATTTAATTTGATATCTCCGTATAGAAACACAAATATAAAATTAGTTTGTCAATTCAGAACCAAAGCATCATCTCTGAAAAAGAAACCTGCAGGTAGGCATATTTTAGTTAGAGTTCAAGCTGAATTTTTAAGAAATGCAAAGCAATCTACAAACAGACAATCTCAAACATTAGCAGTCTCAAGAACTAGTCTGCAAAGAATATTGCCATAAAGATTTACGCTTCAAACCATATAAAGCTCAACTTGTACAGGAGCTAAAAGACACTGATTCTGCCGCCAGGGTTGCATTTTCTAACAACTGTTTGGAGCTTTTAGAAAATAATGCTAATCTGCCCTAAAATTTATATATGTCTGACGAAGCACATTTTGATTTGAGTGGCAGTGTAAATATATAAGAAAAGCTTCGTGAAAACATAAACATTAGGCATTTCTATTATTTAGAATACTTGAGATTTTAGTCCATTCATCGTTTCTTTGAAAAATATAATAACCAATCTCGGAATCTCGGGAACCTAGAAGACGCAGAAAATTTTCCATAGTATCTTAATATAAAATTTACAATTCTTACGTATCTGAATAATGTTAAATAATCATTGTATGGAATAAATTTAAATATTCTTATTATATTGGTCTATATTGATAAAAACTCAAACCTACGATCTTGTAAACCATCGGTATATACCTAAATCAATTGGCAGAAAATTTTGGAGCAACCATTCCGATAATATTGTATTTGAAAGCATGTAAATGAGAAGGACTCGTCCAGCAACATTCCCATGCGCAGTTATACGAGGATGAATTCAAAAGTTTATTGCAATATTTGACACTTAATCGAATACGTGAAAGGTGTTAATATGGAAAGAACTTTGTAGCAAATTTTACTCAATTTTAAGCCGAAAACGGCTTTCAAGTTCACCAGCACTAAACTTGCAAAAATTTGAATCTGCTGAAGTTTCAAAATATATTAGAAAGTTGAGAGTCCCTTTCTCCATTCAAATATGTTGAAATACTTGAGAATTTTCTATAAGATTCGAGAATTTCTTTTATTGAATTTAGATGGAAGATTACCTAAACTGAACAAAACCAGCGATTCTACATTTGGCTAGAATTAGAGTTAACTTTTGAGATCTTGAATATACCTACCTAAATGTTGAAATTCTTTTAGGAGTAAAATAACCTTGCCACATGCAACAAATATAAGATTTCTTGTTATATTTTGTATTATGTGGGAGAATAACTTTGCAGTCTTTTATAATATAAAAATGCCAGAAATGCCGTGAGGAGATTATATATTGCTTGCAAAATAGAGTTGCTGGGAGGAACAACAAAACTTCTTTTTCATATATAACGAGAAAGGGTAACCCAGAGAACACGGACATGGATCATCACGCTTCGAAAATATTGTTTTTTCATACATTTTAAAGTTGACGAATATTTTTTGGTCAAATCTTTTGCTCAAACACTGTCAATAGCTCTAATATATAATATATATAATATAAATTGAATAACAAGAGTCAGTCAAGTAGTCATGATTATATTTTGGTAAATTCAGATTTAACTTTTATTGTGTACGTATTTTTTCAACTTTTCCATATTGATAATTATCAAATAATTTAAATAAATAAATACATTTTACATGATAAATTTCAAAATAAATAATGACAAATATTCAAAATTTTCTTTTCTCATTTATCACGATCATCTGTAGTGGGCTAAACTGGTTATTTGTAAATATAATAGCAAAAGGCCGCCACTGTGCAGGAATAAATCAGCGGGATCCCTTACAAATGACTTAAATGCCTTTCTTTGAATACAAATTCAGTGACTCCATCTCCCAACTAGAAGGTTTTTTAATCTTGACGCAAGGACCTCTGAAACATAAAGATGTATTAAAAATCGGATCCCAAAAAGTATACACAATTACAAAAATACTTCTATTTTATACGCACTCTTCACTGTAAGCACATGTTTTAATGTATATATCCTTGCCTGAATTATATTCCTTATCAATTCCATTGAAATTAAAATCAAAAAGGATCAGGATTTAATATTAATTTCTCATAAAATAGACAACAAATTAGGAAGACCACAACAACTTGACAATAACAGTGTCAAACAACCTTGATTTAGGCTATGCTGTCATTTTCTAGCTTCATTAACTGAAAATAGTTGGATCATTTGCCGGATAAATGCCAACTAACCATACCAATAAATTAGCCCACCCCTATTATAGTTACCCTACATAGTTGTTATTATTCATTTAAAACCAAATAACAATTTGGATGTTATTGAATGTCACCTAAATTACATAACAACATTGATTCTATTCCTGCACCTATGTTATTCTATCAAGTGACAAGTTATGAAGAGCAGACTAGCGTGCTCACCCACTTCATTTCAGTTATTATTGCTACAAACAGACAGACAGATTGCGAACTCTCACGACAACATTGCATCAGTATATAGGCAAATATCACAAGCAATTACTCCTACATATCGTTTGTTGTATGGGATATAATACATGTCAACTACGTCTACCTACGACGAATCCAGACAAACAAACATTCATTCATAATATTAATTATGTATGGAGTTTTCCAAGGCCGAAATAGAATAGAATTGATAGGTGAATCTAGTAGGTAGTATAATAATGGGTTCAACGTTATTGACAGCACTTGTCAGTTGCATCGCTGGTTAAGTTACGATGGCAGACGTTGACATCTAAAGCACTCTGGCGGTTGATTTATGAGTGTTGCTTTAAATTTGAGCACATGCAAAGATTTCTTTTTTATTGACAACAAAATGAAGAGTAATGAAGAGCAATTTCAAATAGGTTGAACAGACAACAAATATACGAACGATATTGAAAGCACATCAGGTGTACGACAAGGTAATAGCCTTATCCCACTTTTCTCCAACACAGTTATAGATCAAATTAGAAATCTTGCAAGGAATTCGAATATCGTAAGGAAATACATAAACTTAGCGACATAAATGCCACCGATGGCGTTGTACTATTTGGAGATTCGAAGGAGAAGATCTCTCTTCAACAAAACAGCATGTTGTACATTGAAAGATCGGCAAAGAAATACAGATATAAGGGAAATGCGTCAAAGAATAATTGACACTAATAGGGGCTGGAAGGTCAAACATTTCTAAAAAAACGTCGTGAACTTGAAATTGTTCATGAGATTTTTTTACAGAAGCCCTCTATCAGGATTTCATTTGTAGGTTATCCTCGAATACATTTCACTATCTCAATAGCCGCAGATGAATAAGTGACATGATGTGAGATATGGTGAACGTGGAGGTTGTATAATATCTTCATCTATAGATATCACATGGCTTGACAAAAATCCATTATTAGTATTTAGTCTTACAGACTCGAGCCTTTTCTAAGGTGCCTTCTACCAAAAGCTAAAACTCACTACTAAATAACCATCATAAAAACATATTTTACAAATGTTCTGTTCAAGTCTGATTCCATGTTCAAATACGAAAGGTTATTCCCAATCACTCATTTCTTATTAAACGTCACCATTAACATCCATTAGAAATAAATATAATGGTCCTAAAAATACGACGAGTGAAAAGGTTTCCATTAAAAACATTTTCCAAACCAATCACTAATACCACAAAATCACACAAACAACAACATTTTCAATCATTTATTCTCCCTCAACAGACGCAGAATTATTAATGAAATTACTTGAAAAGCCACGCGGACAATAACAGACGTAGAGAAATCATTCCCATCTCCAGCAGTTGAACCGTAAAGCTTACAGAGTTTGTGTCTGTAATGATTTATAATTTTAAATTATTTAAACATTCTTCTTTGTACTTGTAAACACTCACAAACATTATTAATAGTCGTCCTGTTTAGTAGTGGATGGGATAAATTATTTAACGTCCAGACAGGACGGAAAACCTTTCTGTGATTTTATTTTATCATTTTTCAAATCTAGAGAGAGAGATAAGCTGCTTGCTTTAGTTTTGCAATCAATAAATGGATATCACAGATGGTGTGACGCGCAATGATATTAAATCCAGACTGTCGGAAATATATTTCCAGATCCTTATATGAAAGTTTGATGAATATGCTTCCAGATCTTTGTTGGTACGTAGTGAAATATGTAATGTATGACGCTTTAAGAGTACTAGCGACTACGGTCATATACATTTGATCTATAGATACGTTCATGGTAGGGGTAGTTTCCTTATAGACTTGTTCACGCGAAGGGGGTAAGAAATGAGATTCAGATTATGCGTGATTTGGTAAATAACAATGTCTATGCTGGAACTTGATACTTCATCACCTTCTGTAGACACAACGCATGCTGAATGTCATTTTTTGTCAATGGGCCAACTTTCAATAGTCCTCTTTCAAATGAGGAAAGAATCATGGAAATCGAAGAACCTTTACTATTTAGAAGACGCGGATAGACATAAAAAATGGAATGCAGATAAACAGTCGAATTATATACCTCCTCCATTTGGATAGTCGGTCAAAAAGCTAGGTTCATTGCTAATATTCCATTTATAAGCCAGTAGATATACTATGCCACTTCTAGGCCAGGATGTGAGCTGTCAGCTGCTGATGGACACTGTTCCATCTGAAGAGACCATCGTTGATGGATGGGTTAGTTCTTGTAGGACACCCCACGTGTTTGATATCGTTGGAAAGGTCTCTTCTAGAGCAATTGGATGGAGAAGAACAATGAAACATGGTAGCAATGAGGGCTGAAAAATCGTGGCTTCGTATAGGCAAGACCATCTATGAAAACACTATCTAAATTGATATGGCTTCTGGCTCCACTGACTTATCTATAAATCTGATAGCTATCCAGGAATGGAATTTTCGTTTTGATCTCCGATATTCAAGTTGTAATAGATTCAAAACCCTAAAACTTAGCGGATAATCTAAATATTTCCACAAATAAAATGCAAACTGTCAATATAACTAAACAGGTACCAAAAAATATATGCGAATTGAAACTTGAGAAACACAAATAAGACGATCCGTTAATTCAAGTAACAGACGATTGAAATGAAAGTAGCTACACAATGATAATGAAAGCTGAACCACAAGCGTTCTCGAAGTTAAGTAAAATCTAACGCAACCTAAATCCTAATTAATTTCAATGTGTAATCAAATTTATGTGGAAATTATTAAGCCGCGTTCTTTAATTCGGTCCAATAAATTGAAAAGTGTTTATTTTCTCGATGGAAACCAGCTTCAACCCACTCCCCTCCACCACTTCCTTCTCAGTGAATTTCTTGACTCCACATAATTTAAACAGTAGAGGGAGACTACTGAAACAAAAGGGCATAGCAGGCCCTGAAAAGTTATGTAGTAGGAAGGTGTTTGCTCTTCACCCCTGTAACAGCCACAAATGAATTCGGAACTTCATTAAATTTAACACAAATATTTTGAAGCTGCTGTGAATCGGAATGACTTTGACAGAGTTTCAATAATTAATTTTTCGCTTCAACATAAAAGCCTAATGATGATATTTACTTAAGGGTTGTGATTTCACTGAAATGATTTGTGCGGATATGGGTGGATCTCACTCAAGTCAAATAATGTAAATCTGTAGAAATAACTTTGTTTGGAGGATGTGGGGGTTAGATTGAACTTTTCTTTATCACATGAATTCTATATAATGTATAAGCTGAAACAAGTTTGGGAATTAATGATGTTGCGAGAAAATAATTCTCTCAATGGTTTATTTTCAACACTCCGTTCACGACCTTCTGTTTTAGTAGGTACAAATGACACCACTTGTCACCTTAACAATCTAAACTGTCACTGGCTTTCCCGACTGAACTACTATTAACATCTAACTGACTCAATAGACAATGACCGTTATCAACTGACTTTATAAGACTGATGGTGTCCCGTGATCGATACGGCTTTATATATCTGAATCTTGGCATGACATTTATCGAAAATGCTCTATGATTATCTGGACGCACATAATAATGTTCTAGAGGCTTGTCAAAATGACAATACTGTGACAAAGTGTACATAAAATCACATATAGTTTCTGAAAGTTTCGAGAATAGATTTTCCAACTCTAGAACTAATCAATGACATAACAAGAAACAACTATGGCAAATAAGGAAATAGAACAAATACATATTAAAATGAATAATAATAAATAAAGTACGTGACAAAATGTCCACGTTACAGTATTTTTCGAATTCACGTGGCAGGTATATCGATTTTTCTTTTCAACTCACATTTAAAATCAAAAGAATATGCGTAAACGGTTGTTTTGTTCTATTTTAAAAGTTTATTTCCTTTAATACTTATCCCTCTCAAGCTTTCACCGACACAGTTTTTTGTATTTTTTTCTTCTTTATTTTACTTTGGTGTGGTTTCTATAAATAAGTCGTATTGCTCTGCATTTAGAGTTGTTTTTGTTCGAAGTAATTATGGGTTTCGAAAAGAACTTCATTCATGCTTTATATTTAATTAATGATTCTCACATTTCCAAAGCATTCAACTCTAAAACTTTCTCTACACTAATGGGAATAGTTTGAGATTACAAATTTATTTAGTTAATTGAAGCAATCAGGCACAATCACAGACCAACAACTCCAACGCAGGAACGGATATAATTTATTAATGAATTTGTTTTCTTAAATTCAGTGCTATAGCTCGTAATTTGGAGGTAGGCTCTCAATCTTGAATTAATAATATTTTTCAGCAAGTTCAGGACCGACTTCATTTATAATTCCACTGTTACTAGAATCACAGACTAAGAAAAATGTAAACAAAATGTAGCTATCTACAAACATTGTAAAAAATCTTAGATTTTGAATTTGTGTAAGGTATCAAGATTTAAATCCTCATGATTTTTTTAATGATTCGATTAGATTAGATTAGTAGGAGTGGCTGCAAGTCCTAGCCGACCGCGACCAGTTTTGGTCTATTGTGGTTCTCCATTGCCTTCTAGCTCAGTATCTAGATTTATCCTTTTTAGCAGACTTAGCAGTATAGATACCAAGTTCTTCACGTAGCTCTCTGCCTTCGGTTACTCTTGCCCGAATAATTGAAACCGCACTCACCAGGGCTTCACATTCGCAGAGTAAATCGACTGCATTTTCCTCCTCTTCCTGGCAGAACCTACATAGTTCGTCCTCGTCCAGGCCAATATTGTTCATGCGCTTCCTAAGACTTAGATTATGTCTATTCAGGCATTATATTGCAAATATCATTAAAGCCAACATGAAAAATGTCAAAATGTTTATGGCGATTTCCAATAACCTCAACTGTCTCTTGTCAATTGTCATATGATCTAGATCTTAAGCCGGCTCCATATTACACGCTACTTGCTAGCAGTTGATGATTGTGAAATTGTGACGAATAGAAAATATAATTTAATCTATACTGCGAAGGCGGAATTTCGGGCTTCACGAAGTACTCAGCCCGAAAAGGATCCAATTTTGCACCTAGGGTAAATAATACTATTTTTGTCGCATTCACTTCTCTGGAACATTATATCTTGAGTAAAACCACTGCCTTGGCTACTCGCAGATATTGTTATTGGGCATATATAATCCACTGACAAGCTTCCCTCCATTTTGCTATTAAAAAAAGTTGAAAGAACACAATACTATTTTGCGCCAATTACCTTACTCCATACAGTCGAACATCTATCTATTCCTATATTCACTAGCGCCCTTTGTATGTACTTATATACACATATGTATGTATATAAGCGGGTCATCACTCTGTTCAATTGCGATTGAAAATTGCGGCAATACTGGTATCCTCATAGAAGCCGCCGGTTTCAAATACACAAACACGATTCAGACACCCAGATTCAAAATAGATGCAATAAAATTGTTGTCACACCGGAACACTAAACTTACGTGTGTAGCAGTTTAAGTTTCTCGCCCGAAGGATTTTCTTATAATGTTAGTCTAATGTGTGTGGTGAAATTTAAAAAACGCCAATTGGTAGATGTTGTTTTATGGTTCAGTTTATAGAGATTTCTAAAATTCTGCTAGTGGTATTTGGGATAATTTTAATATTTTGTATATGGTAATTTAGCAATAATAATAATAATAATAGGTGATATTGGCACAAACATGTTGAATCTGTATGAAAAATTTTAAATGTGAATATGTTTGGATGTTTGATACTCGTAAAAATGACCAAACGGTTTTGGATGAAATTTGGCACACATATTTCCTGTGACCTGTGTCAACATACAGGATACTGCTTATCCCGAAGAAAGAAGATTTCTGTGTGATTATGGAAAAATGAACTAAAGGACTTATCCCAATCCAGAATAAGGAACAAATACTATCATCCAATATCCAAATAGTGAGTCATTTATGGTAAAAAAAGTCAGTGACGCAATGTCGATCTTTTTTTTTGGAAATAAAATCAATGGTGAAAACCAAAATTAGACATCAACTTTTTGTTTTCGAGTTATCATGTAGCTAAAATTAAACTTGTGTTTATTATTTGATGCTTGCCTATATCTTATTCATAAATATGTGAAATTATTGAACTTTTGAAAATAGAGAAAAGTGGCATAGGTGGATTTTAAATTTGTTTCACCAATTCCAAACAACCCTATAAAAGCATCGAAATTTGCCACCTCTGTACATATTTTGGAGAATCAAGGCAATAAAAATAAAGGGAATAAAGTAAGTTGTGACTTCTAAAAGTTTTAATTCTATAAAATAGTCTTGAAGAAACATAACCCCAGTTGTGTTCCTTAGAACCTGTTTGAAAGTGGTTGTTGATCCCTATTCAAAATAGCAGACCCCCACTGGAATATTTTGTTTGTCACTGTTTGTCCGATGAAATAATCGAAAGATTTCAGGTAGCAGCTGCAAAGTGGAAGGTGACAGTTGTTAGGCCATTTATTCATGAATAAATTGAACCTCTCGTTCAGAGGAAAAAGATGAAATATGGTATCGTAAGTTATTGGTGTTGTTGTTCACGTATTAAATTATCGTCATTGGAAAATAACAAAGTCTTGAATAATACGATTTGCCTCTGGGCTGGGTTATACTTATGTGTTTTTCTGTGAAGGAATAATTTCAACTATGGGTCGTCCCTAGGTCGAAATTCGACATAAATTCATTATTTTTTAGATGTAAACGTCATTGAGGTCTTTTTTGTAGAAGATATAATAATTGCATATAATTTTTGGGGAATTCTGTTCTATTACGTCACTTGCAAGCTTGTACAAAACGGCTTTAACGTGTATTTTTGTCTAATTCCTTAGAATAAATATGGAATTTAAAATTTAATGTTAGTAACAGTTCCTGCGTAGTAAATGCATTATTCCATTATCAAAAGTATTAAAATGTCGTGAAATGTCATTAAGTGCGCATTTAAATGTATCCCTCAAAATAAATTACATCAGTTTGTATACATTATTTACAATATTTAAATTTGTGTATGGCCAGGGTTGCCATCCACAAGTAAAACAATCTGACAGCCCTGACTCGTTGACCTCTTATAGCACTTGGGTTCGTTATACAACACACAATACACTTCAACAACGCAAACCATATTTTTACCTCCCTCAATAAGGGAAGTATTGTATTCACGTAAAAAATCGACCTCGAGATTTTTGCTGATATGGGGTTCCTAAATCACGAAAATCATGGTACCTCAAGTCCGTCGGTCTCTCTGTATGTCTGTCTATCTGTAGTCTGTCTGTAGCTTGTTGGCTTTCTAGCTGAATAACGGCTTGACCTACGACAACGAATTTTGGTATGCATATTGAAGGACTACCGGCGACGCAATGTAAGGGTTTTCGGTCATCATATACACAGGGTGTCCAAAATATTAAGTGTCAATATAAGATGTAAGTTATTCAGGTCGATAAAGATACATTCTCGAAGCGGATTGGTTTTTCGAGGGAAGTCATAGGTAAAGGCCTTTACCAATTTTTTTTATTTAATTTCATTTAAAATATTAACGCAAAATACCTCAAAATTTTAACTGTGCACTATTTCAACGTATAAACTTTCACTCTGCCAAATCTCCTTCGTTCTATGCCTTAAAAATCACGTATGAATATATAGATAACGTGGATGGAAATATGACAAGGAACTGTGTAAGATAGACGATTATTGTTCAGTTGTTAGGTGGGCATAATAATTTCAGGTGATGTTTAAAAAGCCATTGAGTGAGATCCGTATCTTTTCTTTAAATAGATAGATAGAATTTTGAAAATCTATTCGCATGTCTTTAATTAAATGATCTGAAATACGACATTATCTCGTTGCATTTTATCGAGGCTACGAATGAGGCGGGTAATACATATAAAATATACCAGACCATCAGGGCGCGTCTCCTGCTATCGATCCCCTCTTCCAGAGAGAGGGTATTCCTGCTGGCTGGCTAATGTGTAGCTGTCCTGCCGAATTTTGCTCCTCTATTGGTTGCAGCATCATGCCCCTTTTCCCACCAGACATATATGATAAGCCATACATACCTAACAGAATTACTTTGTCAAAAGTAGATTTATTATTATTACAATAACAATTCTGAACAGAAGTTTTTTTTGATGTAACCATTTTATAAGTTTAGTTTTTATGGTGTTATACCCAAAGATTGTCAACAGGACCCTATTTCTATTGTGTCTATAACAACAAATTATAAAAAATAGTATAAAATTTAAAATAAAGCGATCCACAGACCGCAATAACTAGACACTTGCAATAATATTTTAATTTTCTTTTTCCATAGTAACTTCCTTGTTTCTGCTGTCATTATTTGTTTATTTGATAAGCATGTGGATAAATTCCAGAAAATATATTCTGGAGTTCTTTAGTCTAAAATAGATACGGCATCAACCCATACTCAGAAAAAAGGAAAATACAACTTTTCATCATTAATTTGTTTTCATTAATTATACAATCTATTAAATAATTCTATCACAATACGAAAGTTAGCTA